>JAOPSE010000024.1:9404717-9891828 GCA_029449295.1 Zea luxurians | reverse complement strand
CCCCCAACGTTCGCTCACTCTTCTGACCCCATGGATGCTGAAGATTGGCTGCGCACTGTGGAGCGGGAGTTGCATACCGCTCAGTGTGATGACAGGGAGAAAGTCTTGTATGGTCCCCGTATGTTGAGAGGAGCAGCCCAATCATGGTGGGAGTCTTATCTCGCCACCCATGCCAACCCCGATGCCATCACCTGGGAAGAGTTCAGAGGTAGCTTTCGTCAGTACCATGTGCCTGCAGGTCTGATGACAGTGAAGAAGGAGGAGTTCCTGGCCCTTAAGTAAGGGTCATCATCTGTCAGTGAGTATCGAGACAGGTTTCTGTAGTTGTCTCGCTATGCTCCTGAAGATGTCAACACCGACGCCAAGCGACAGTACCGTTTCTTGAGAGGCTTGGTTGACCCTCTTCAGTACCAACTGATGAATCATACCTTCCCGACATTCCAGCACCTGATTGACAGAGCAATCATGACAGAAAGGAAGCGTAAGGAGATGGAGGATCGTAAGCGCAAGATCAGTGGACCCCAGCCTGGAAGCAGCAGTCGTCCTCGTTTCTCAGGCAATCAACCTCAGCAGTTCAGGCAGAACCAACGTCCACCTCAGCAGCAGCAGTTCCAAAGGCAGTATCCTCAGCACCAGTACCAGAACCGTCAGAGCAATCAGTCAGGAGGTCAGTTTCAGAGGCAGAATCAGCAGACACCTCGTCTTCCTGCCCCAGCAAACCAGCAGAACAGTCAGGCAGCACCAGCTCAGGTTGGAAACAGAGCATGTTTCCACTGTGGAGAGCAAGGCCACTGGGTGATGCAACGCCCAAAGAAGGCAGCCCAGCAGCAGTCAGGCCCCAATGCCCCAGCAAAGCAGAATGTGTCTCAGCCTGGAGCAGGCAACCGCTCTCAACCGCGCTATAATCATGGGAGACTGAACCACTTGGAGGCTGAAGCAGTTCAGGAGACCCCCGGCATGATAGTAGGTATGTTCCCAGTCGACTCCCATATTGCAGAAGTGTTATTTGATACTGGAGCAACGCATTCTTTCATTACTGCATCGTGGGTGGAAGCACATAATCTTCCAATTACTACCATGTCAACCCCCATTCAAATTGACTCAGCCGGTGGTAGAATTCGAGCCGATAGCATTTGTTTGAATATAAGTGTGGAAATAAGGGGGATAGCGTTTCCCGCTAACCTTATAGTAATGGGTACTCAGGGAATAGATGTCATCCTAGGGATGAATTGGCTAGATAAGTATCAGGCAGTTATCAGTTGTGATAAAAGGACAATCAAGTTGGTGTCCCCACTAGGAGAGGAAGTGGTGACCGAGTTAGTCCCGCCTGAGCTGAAGAAAGGAAGTTGTTATCAGATGGCTGTCGATAGCAGTGAAGCAGATCCAATTGAGAGTATCAAGGTTGTGTCTGAATTTCCAGATGTGTTTCCAAAGGATTTACCGGGTATGCCACCAGAGCGGAAAGTTGAGTTTGCCATAGAGCTTCTTCCTGGAACCGCCCCTATCTTTAAGAGAGCTTACAGAATATCCGGACCAGAGTTGGTTGAGCTTAAGAAGCAGATTGATGAGCTGTCAGAGAAAGGTTACATCCGGCCAAGCACCTCGCCTTGGGCCGCCCCTGTCTTGTTCGTGGAAAAGAAAGATGGCACCAAAAGGATGTGTATCGATTATCGAGCTTTGATGAAGTCACGATCAAGAACAAGTACTCTTTGCCCAGAATAGAAGATCTGTTCGACCAGTTGAGAGGAGCCAGTGTGTTCTCCAAGATCGATCTGAGGTCAGGTTATCATCAGCTCAGGATCCGACCTTCGGACATTCCGAAGACGGCATTCACTACCAAGTATGGGTTATATGAGTTCACAGTGATGTCTTTTGGTTTGACCAATGCACCAGCGTTTTTCATGAACTTGATGAACAGCGTATTCATGGATTATCTTGATAAGTTCGTGGTGGTATTCATTGATGACATTCTGGTTTATTCTCAAAGCGAAGAAAAACATGCAGATCATTTGAGGATGGTATTGCAGAGATTGCGAGAGCACCAGTTGTATGCAAAGTTGAGCAAGTGTGAGTTCTGGATCAGTGAAGTCCTGTTCTTGGGTCACATAATCAACAAAGAGGATTGGCTGTGGATCGAAGAAAGTGGCAGACATTCTGAACTAGAAAGCGCCAACGGATGCTCGAGGAATCAAGAGCTTCATTGGAATGGCCGGATATTATCGGCGATTCATTGAAGGGTTTTCGAAGATTGCGAAACCAATGACAGCGTTGCTAGGCAACAAGGTTGAGTTCAAGTGGACCCAGAAATGTCAAGAGGCCTTCGAAGCGCTGAAAGGGAAGTTGACTACAGCGCCTGTCCTAGTCTTGCCTGATGTGCACAAGCCCTTCTCTGTGTACTGTGATGCTTGTTACACAGGTTTGGGATGCGTATTGATGCAAGAGGGAAGAGTTGTGGCTTACTCGTCCCGACAGCTGAAGGTTCATGAGAAGAATTACCCAATCTATGACCTAGAGTTGGCAGAAGTGGTTCACGCACTGAAGACATGGAGGCACTATCTGTATGGACAGAAATGCGATGTTTACACAGACCACAAGAGTCTGAAGTACATATTCACTCAGTCAGAATTGAATATGAGGCAGCGAAGATGGTTAGAGCTGATCAAAGACTATGAGTTGGAGATCCATTACCATCCAGGCAAAGCGAACGTAGTGGCAGATGCTTTGAGCAGGAAGAGTCAAGTCAATCTGATTGTCGCTCATCCGATGCCTTATGAGTTGGCCAAGGAGTTTGACAGGTTGAGTCTCGGGTTTCTGAACAATTCGCGAGGAGTCACAGTTGAGTTGGAACCTACCTTGGAGCGAGAAATCAAAGAAGCGTAGAAGAATGATGAAAAGATCAGTGAGATTCGGCGACTGATCCTAGATGGCAAAGGCAAAGATTTTCGTAAAGATGCAGAAGGTGTGATATGGTTCAAAGACCGATTGTGCGTTCCTAATGTCCAACCCATTCGGGAGTTGATCCTTAAGGAAGCTCATGAGACAGCCTATTCGATTCACCTGGCAGTGAGAAGATGTATCAGGATCTGAAAAAGAAATTCTGGTGGTACGGAATGAAGAGGGAAATCGCAGAGCATGTGGGCTATGTGCGATAGTTGTCGAAGAATTAAGGCAGAGCACCAGAGACCAGCTGGATTGTTGCAACCGTTGCAGATCCCTCAGTGGAAATGGGATGAAATCGGTATGGATTTTCATAGTCGGATTGCCCCGCACTCGAGCCGGCTACGATTCCATTTGGGTAGTAGTGGACCGCTTGACCAAGTCAGCCCACTTCATACCAGTCAAGACCAACTACAGCAGTGCCGTATTGGCAGAGTTTGTATATGTCTCGGATCGTTTGTCTTCATGGTGTGCCAAAGAAGATAGTGTCAGACAGAGGAACGCAGTTCACCTCTCATTTCTGGCAGCAATTGCATGAAGCTTTGGGCACACATCTGATTTCAGTTCAGCTTATCATCCGTAGACAGATGGCCAGACCGAAAGAACCAATCAAATTCTTGAAGACATGTTGAGAGCCTGTGCGTTGCAAGATCAGTCCGGATGGGACAAGCGATTGCCTTATGCAGAGTTTTCCTATAACAACAGTTACCAGGCCAGTTTGAAGATGTCACCGTTTCAGGCGCTCTATGGAAGGAGTTGCAGAACTCCATTGCAATGGATCAGCCTGGAGAAAAGCAGGTGTTTGGGCCAGACATTCTACTTGAAGCCGAAGAGAACATCAGATGGTCCGGGAGAATCTGAAGATAGCGCAATCGAGGCAGCGAAGCTATGCAGACACAAGAAGAAGAGAGCTGAGTTTTGAAGTCGGAGACTATGTCTATCTGAAAGTGTCACCGATCAGGGGAGTCAGAAGGTTCGGAATCAAAGGCAAGCTAGCACCCCGCTACATTGGTCCGTACCAAATCCTCTCAAGGCGTGGAGAAGTGGCCTATCAGCTCAGTCTGCCAGAGAATTTGTCCGCTGTGCATGATGTCTTTCATGTGTCTCAGTTGAAGAAGTGCTTGTGTGTGCCAGAAGAGAAGTTGCCAGTGGAAGGCCTTGAAGTCTAGGAGGACTTGACCTACGTTGAGAAGCCAGTGCAGATCCTTGAGGTTGCAGACAGAGGTCACCCGAAGGAAGACCCACCAGAATGTGCAAAGTCAAATGGAATCACCACTCTGAGGAAGAAGCAACCTGGGAGCGTGAAGATGATCTGATGGCTAAATACCCTGAGCTCTTTGCTAGCCAACCCTGAATCTCGAGGGCGAGATTCTTTTAAGGGGGATAGGTTTGTAACGCCCTGAATTTGGGGGTAGAATTTTTTCTTCTTTTCTCTCACCAAATTCAGGCGTTACTCTTTTCTTTTCTCGTTCTCTCGCTAAACCTTGACATTTTCCAAAGTTTTAGCGGGGTTCGGCTTGGAATTCCCGCATAAAGCAAAACCTTAAAATACTTTATGTTGTTTGATGCATCATGCCGAACCATGCATTCTTTCGATTGCTTAAAAATGTAAGTGCATTCATCCAGGAAAAACGGATTTCGAAAAGGAGAAAACCTTTTTTTCTTTTTCTTTTTTTTCCTTCCTTCTCTCTCTCCTCCCTTTTTCTCTCTCCCGCGCCGTGGGCCGCCCCGGCCGACCCAGCCGCCCCTGGCCGGCCCAGCCGCCCCTCCCCGCGCGCCCCCTTTGGGCCCAGCTGGCCCAGCCGCCCCTCCCTCTTTCCCCCAAATCCCTCTCTCTCCCTCCCTTTCTCCCATTTTCTCTCTAGCCGCCGCCCCTGCCCTAGCCGCCGCCCCCTGCAGCTCGGCCGCACCGCCGCCCGGCCGCCCCGTCCCCGTCCCCGGTGAGCCCTCCCCTCTCCCTTCCCTCTCCCCGGTCAGGCCGCCGCCCGGCCCAACCGCCCCTGCCCGCGCACCCAGCCGACCGGCTACGGCCGCCCCTGTGCCCGCCCGGCTCGGCCGCCCGCACCGCCGCTCGGCCGCCCCTGCCCGCGGCCCAGCCGCCCCAGCTCGGCCGCCCCGCGCCCGCGCCCTGCCCAGCCGCCCCTGCCCCTAGCCGGTTCAACCGCCCCCCGGCCGGGTTCAACCGCCCCCCCTTTTTTATTTATTTTATTTTATTTTATTTTCTTTCATCATTGTTATTTATTTTGTTTTGGACAAGCTAATCATCGTTCATGTTAATGAAATAAGAAAACTTAATTTAGAATTCCGTTACGCTAGTTAATTCATATAATCAATTGTTTATCCAGTTCAATGTTGATCAACTAAAAATGACTAGGTTTCCATTAGTGCATATAACTAAATTCTTTTGTTAGAACCAATTGTAACTAATCATTCGTGCATAAGCTTTAACCCCTGCGAGACCTTTCCCCGTTTCTTTCTAACCTTAACGAATGCGATACCGAATGTCATACTTGATGCATATTTACTTTATTTGTCCCCTTGTGTGGTGTACTGTTTATTTCCTAATTTGAATGGATGTATGTATGTATGTATGCTTGCAATCGCATAGAGAACGATCCGGTCGAAGAGCCCGAAGAACTCGCAGGAGAAGCCCCTGAGCAGCAGTCGGTTGGTGGAGGCAAGTGTCCTTTGACCTATCTCTGTCCTATTCATTCTTTAATTCACCTCCCGCATTACACATTTATACCTAAGGATTGACTAGCTTTTGTTATCCATGTCCTTGTTTACCTATTTGGGTCGGATTATTATTGTTTAGCTTCATGCTATTGCTCAAACTCTAATCAATGAACATGATGAGATTATATATGATACGCTGTTTTCCCTTCTCTTATTATGATGTTGTACTTGTGGTCTTCAAGGGGGCTCGAGCGGTTTCTCGAGTGCCTCTCCGTAAGGACCTGTTCTATGGATGACCGCCCGGGAAACAGTGCAACCATGAGGGTGGAGTGGGACGCCCTTAGCTGAATAATTAGAGGAACCGGGGTGTAGTTCGCTTAGCCGTTGTGCCGTCAATGGGGCTCGGTGTATGCGGCTCGCTCTGCCAAGGTTGATTTGTCCCTTGGGGAGGAGTGCGGTACATTTAGGAAACCTAACGGGCGGCTACAGCCCCGGGGAAATCTTTGTAAAGGCTACGTAGTGAGACCCTGCCTATTCACCTTGGTAGTGTTTAAGGGTTTGATCGGCCCGAGGCAAGAGGGAATCACGGCTTGTGGGTAAAGTGCACAACCTCTGCAGAGTGTTTGAAAACTGATATATCAGCCGTGCTCGCGGTTATGAGCGGCCAAGGGAGCTCCAGTGATTAGTGGTACTTGATCAGAGACATTTTGGTTTACAGATGACAATGAGGATGGTTATGATTATGCTTATGGTAATGGTAAGTGGTATTCTTTCCATTTGGAAAGGGTACTTTGGGTTAATAACTTGGGTTAATGCTAAAACCTGGCTTTCTACTAGTAAATAATAAACTGACCAACTAAAAGCAACTGCTTGACTCACCCCCACATAAAGCTAGTCCACTACAGCCAAACAGGATACTTGCTGAGTATGTTGATGTGTACTCACTCTTGCTCTACACACCAAACCCCCCCCCCCCCAGGTTGTCAGCATTGCAACCACGGCTCAGGCGAAGATGAAGCTGTGGAAGGAGACTTCCAGGAGTTCCAAGACTACGACGAGTTCTAGGTGTGGGTTAGCGGCAACCCCCAGTCGGCTGCCTGTGAAGGCCGCGGTTATCTACGTTTCGTTTTCACACTTTGATTTACTGTAAGGACTATATGGACGTCTCAGACGTATGATGTAATCGACTATTATTTCCCCTTTTAATACTATTTTGAGCACTGTGTGATGATGTCCATGTTATGTAACTGCTGTGTACGTGAATAACTGATCCTGGCACGTACATGGTTCGCATTCGGTTTACCTTCTAAAACCGGGTGTGACACTGCACCAGAGGATCTGCCTGCCACAGCTTTGGAAGGCAAGCCCCGGTTTATGCATAACCAGTTCTATATATTATTTTACTGCACTTAATGATTGTAGGCTTGTATTGTGCACTTAAGTGTAGGAGTTGATTTAAACCCTAGTTGCATGATCTCAGGAATCCTATTGAGATGAATACTAGTATGCTAGGTCGAGTAGCTGCTTTATAAATTAGGATCTCGGTAGAAGTCGAGTGATTTTTCTAGCACTCGCGCGAGGTCAGGATTTGGTTGTATCCACTTTGATAACAGAATGGTGATGGTCTATGGACACGGGTCCATGGGGACGCGTGGTCTACGAGATAAAAATTGGAATAAGGATTAACGTGCGGATACCTGTGTCAAGCGTTTGAACGTACTAAACACATACTGAGAAATATGGTAAATCGGTAAGCCTAGTACCTGAGTGAACCTGCCCGCAGATTGCCCTCCTCACGCGACCTGAGACATGGTCTCCCATTCCGGTTATGGTGGGGTACAAGTGCGGTCACTGCACGACGGCAGTCGGGGTCAGTGAGGCATTGTACGCCAAGGCGGTGAGCCCCTTTCTGTTGCCAGGGAATCAATGGGGACGGTTGATGTGTGTGGGAACGGAGTGCCTCGCCACGTCGTGTGTTTAGGTTTACCTTGCAAGGATAAAAACTCGATTCGAATCGTCTGCTTCTCGCAGCTAATGAGACTACTTGATCCATTGTACTGCATTGAGTAACAAGTGGAAATGTGATGGGTTGATATAAGCTGTTGATTGCTAATAATGCATGCTACTATGTATGAGTAAATAGTACACTTTTTAGCCTTAAGAGAGTCACACTTAAATTGACAAAGTTAAAACTTGACTTAGAAATTCAGCTAGTGCTTTTGGCAACCAAACCCACAGCCAAACAGCTGCATGTCTAGAGGTAGAGGAGTAGACTCCTCACACCGGGTAAGTCTAGCTGAGTATTAGTATACTCAGCCTTGCTTGTGGCATAATTTTACAGGTTCCTTGGAGGACATGGTTGCTGGAGTGACTTGGCCGTCCATCTTGCCACCGGGTTGGACTGTCGAGTGGGACCCTGCCTCGGCTGAGGAGGAGCATGAGGAGTGATGCGACAGGCTTCCCCATCTCTCCGTTTGTTTACCGTTAGTTTTATTCCGCTGCAATTCAAACAATGATGACTACTTTTGCAAAACTCCGATGATGATGTAATAATTTAATACTCGTTAATGCATGGTTTTATGCTTTATTGTATTTGCTCTGTGACTCACCATCGAGTGAGACTGTGGTACTTGATCCTGTCAGTGGCCGTGTCGGACTAGATCCGAGGGATTGACGGGTTATTCCTATTTAAGTGTGGTCTAGCCTCTAAGGCGGGGCTTAGGCACTCAAGTTGGAATAATTCGGGCAGTTCCGCCACAGCTGGTATCGGAGCTTGTACCACCACAGAGGAATCGATAAAATATAAATACCATCCCTTTTTCAAAATAAAACTTGATAGAAACAATGTTGGATAGATCGTAGGACGAGCAGGATAGACCTAGGACGTGAAGCCTTAGGATGATAGAAGGGTAGCTAGGTGGCTAAATAATTAGGCCCCACAGGCCACTTTAAGGGATGGGAGTCCTTCCCTATCCCCTTATGTTGGTGAGGTCGTTCAGGATGAGCATGCATGCATTGCTAAATTAAACAATTGAGTAAAGACTTAAAAACAAGGTGATAACCAACTAAGTCTCCAGTACCTTTTTATTTAGCTAAAGAAAGGTTGAGTTTGATTTTTCTTGTTCTTTTTATAATTCTTTTTCTTTACTTACGCTTAATCGTACACAGATGACTTCCCACGGATCCTCAGAGGACGGAAATGCACTAACCCACACTGACGGGCTTGCACGAGAGGGCTTCCCCGTATTTTGTGGGAGGTACTTCAGGGAGCCGGGTACTTGACACCCCCTCAGTATGCGGTGCAGCAGTTTGAGAAGCACCGGGTGCCCCGCTGTAGGGTGAGGATGACCTTGGAGCCTCATCCCCTGCAGCCAGGCTGGCGTTCGCTGGACTCCGAGTCTTTCGGATACCGGGCGGAGGACACAATCGAGGCGATCGCTCTGCACGGGTTGACCACTTTCTGCGGGTTCCATCCTTTGGAGCTGGCCACCCACCCCATTGGCTTGTTCCCCGCTGAAAGGGAGGATGACCCAATGTGGAAGGATCGGGTGGAGCATGCCAAGGATATCTGGGCCATCCACCCAGGACAGACTGCGCACTTGACCGTACGGTGCATGAATGCTCTGTACCGTCTGCAAGTGATGCGCGGTGAGGCGATGTCCCATCTGATGGCACTGTTGGAGGCCACAAAGATCACTCTGGATAACAGAGAGGAGCTCGTGGTTGATTTGTCCACTGAAATGGTGGAGAAGGACTTGCAGGTGGAGCAACTATCCACTGATATCCAAGAGTTGGAGGAACTAGTGGGCACCAGGGAGAACACCATCGAGGTTCTCGAGGATCAACTCATTAACACTCAGCAGCAGCTTGCTGAGGCTAACGAGCACCTGGATATGCATCACCAGGAGATCCAGGGCATGGAGGCCAACGAGGACGTCGACATCGAGGGAGGAGATGAGCCTGCCTCTAGTGTGGACACTGCTGGCTCAGGGAGACCACCTTCCCCCGAGTCGAGTGTCGCCTCGTTCGCTCACTAGGTGTTCAGGATAGGGTTAGAAGTTGGATGGTAGGACTCCTCGCAGCTAGCTTAGCTTTTGCACCCTTGGGGTACTAGGCTAGATAGAGTTGAGTCTTTTTGGGACAAATGATGTAATCATGATAAACTCTTTGGACGCATGCTTGATGGATGCTGTTATCCATTTTGAATTTGGAAGGAAAAAGTTATGCCTTTTTACATCCTTTTGTTGGAATTGGAGTCTATCATTTTGCTTTTGACTCTTTTCGCCGCAATTAAATCTTGAACTTAGAAATATGGTGTTAAGTATATATATGGTTTTTCAGATGGCCGGGAGGCAGCGTCGTGGCCAGAACGAGCGCGTTCCTCCACCGCCGCCACCACCTCCCACTCTGCAGGAGCTCATGGCTCAGCAGAATGAGATCTTGAGACAGCTGGCCCAGCGTCAGCCACCACCTCAGCATTATGGTGGTGGAGACCATCAGCGTCACCCCGCGGCAGCTACCTACCAGGAGTTCCTTAGTACCCAGCCTCCATTGTTCATCAGGGCAGAGGACCCACTTGATGCAGATGTGTGGTTGCGAGTGGTGGAATCCAAATTCCCGCTACTCCATGGAGCTTGCTCAGAAGTCACTAAAGTCAGGTTCGCCACCTAGCAGCTTCGCGGACCCGCAAGGACTTGGTGGGACCATTTTCTTGCCATGCAGCCAGAGGATCGAGAGGTGGAGTGGAGAGAGTTCAAGGCAGCTTTCAGGGGACATCATATACCAGCCAGGATTATGGACCGGAAGCTCAATGAGTTTTTGGCACTCACTCAGGGCAACAGGGCAGTGTTGCAGTATGCCCAGGCTTTTAATGACTTGTGCCAGTATGCTGGATATCACGCAGACACGGATGAGAAGAAGAGAGACAGGTTCAGGAGGGGGCTCAGCACTAAGCTCCGTGATCGTCTCAACACCGTTAGGGCCAACAGTTACAATGAGTTGGTCAACATGGCTATCTCCCAGGAGGACTGCATTACAGCTCGACAGGCAGAGAAGAAGAGGAAAACCCCTGTGGTAGGACCCTCAGCTCAGCCACAGCGCTTCAGGATTGTATCCGACACACAGAACAGGGGACCACAGCAGCAGCAAGGGAGATGGGTGATCCGACCACAGCAGCAGCAGCAGGCACCCACCCGCACCCAGTTTCCAGCTCAGAGGAACAACCATCAGCAGCAGCAGTATCGCCAGGAAAATGATAACAGGTGTTTCACATGTGGCAACACCAGACACTACGCCAAAAATTGCCCCAGGAACCAGCAGAGGCAGGGGCAGAATGTTAATCAGAATCAAAGCAAGAGGCAGAAGGTGCAAGTGAGGCAGGGCAGGCTAAACTTCACCACCATGGCTGATATTCCAGAGGGAGCACCCGTCATGACTGGTATCTTTACAGTTTTGAATTATCCTGCTATTGTTCTATTTGATTCTGGTGCATCGCATAGCTTTATCAGTGCCAAATTTAGCGCCAAGTGCCAGTTGCCCTTTCACCACACCGATGGGGGCATTACAATTTCAAACACCAGGGGGCAGGGTTGCCACTTATCAAATCAACAGGCAAGTGCCTATAAAATTTGGTAGCCTTGTGATTAGAACCACCCTTCTCATCTTAGGATTGGATAGCGTGGATATTATATTGGGAGCTGACTGGTTGACCAGGCATCAAGCAGTGTTGGATATTGCAGCCAGGGCCATTGAAATTCATTCCCTGCTTATGGCGAGACTGTTTTATATTTACCCGGCCAGGGATGCACCCGTTCTTGTGCCTTTGTTATGATAGAGTCCCCAGTGGAGAAGATCCCAGTGGTCCGTGACTACCCAGATGTTTTTCCGGATGAATTGCCAGGGATGCCACCTGACCGAGATATTGAGTTCGCCATCGAATTGCAACCCGGGACTGCTCCTATCTCCAAGAGACCCTATAGGATGCCTCCCGCGGAATTGGCAGAACTGAAAAGGCAATTGCAAGAGTTGTTAGACAAAGGGTTTATTCGCCCAAGTACTTCACCATGGGGATGTCCAGCTTTATTTGTGAAGAAAAAGGATGAGAGTTTGAGGATGTGTGTTGACTACCGCCCTCTCAATGCGGTGACTATCAAGAACAAATACCCGCTGCCCCGTATTGATGTTTTGTTTGATCAGCTGGTAGGAGCCAAGGTATTCTCCAAGATAGACCTTCGCTCAGGTTACCATCAGATCAAGATCCGTGCCAGCGATGTTCCCAAGACGGCCTTCTCGACCAGATATGGGCTTTATGAATTTCTGGTGATGTCTTTTGGACTGACCAATGCCCCGGCTTATTTCATGTATTTGATGAACTCAGTATTTATGCCAGAGTTAGACAAGTTCGTGGTCGTTTTCATTGATGATATTCTGGTTTATTCCAAGAATGAAGCCGAGCACACCAACATTTGCATACTGTACTTCAGAGACTGCGTGATCATCAGTTGTATGCTAAGTTGTCTAAATGCGAATTCTGGCTGAAGGAGATCAAATTCTTGGGCCACACAATTTCTCAGGATGGGATATCAGTTGATCCTGAGAAGGTACAAGAGGTGATGGGTTGGAAACCCCCGACTATAGTGAAGCAAATTCGGAGTTTTCTAGGATTGGCAGGGTATTACCGACGATTTATTCCGGATTTCTCCAAGATTGCCAAACCAATGACGGAACTGTTGAAGAAAGGAGTCAAGTATGATTGGAGCCAAAGGTGTGAAGATGCCTTTCATACTTTGAGGCAGCATTTGACAACAGCCCCAGTGCTGGCTCAACCTGACAACACCAAGCCATTTGAAGTTTATTGTGATGCTTCTGGTACAGGATTGGGGTGTGTCTTGATGCAAGAGAACAGAGTCATTGCTTACGCTTCCCGAGCACTCAGGCCCCATGAGCAGAACTACCCTACACATGACCTGGAGTTGGCAGCTGTGGTTCATGCTCTTAAGATATGGAGACACTACTTGATGGGAGCTCACTGTAACATCTACACTGATCACAAGAGTCTCAAATACATTTTCACTCAGGCAGATCTGAACATGAGGCAAAGGAGATGGTTGGAGTTAATCAAAGACTATGATTTGGAAGTGCATTACCATCCGGGCAAAGCAAATGTTGTGGCAGATGCCTTGAGCAGAAAGGCCCAGTGCAATTGTATGAGCATGGATGCAAGGGTCACCACCCTGTGCGATGAGCTGTGCAAGCTGAACCTGGAAGTTGTTTCTTCAGGTAATTTGAGTTATATCTCGGTAGAACCCACATTGCAAGAGCTAATAGTGAGGGCACAGATTGAGGATAAGGGTGTTCAAATGATTAAGGAAATGATCAAGCAAAAGGCAGAGAAATACAAGTGCTTCCGTCAGGACAGCAAGGGAATTTTATGGTTTGGAGACCGATTAGTTGTTCCCAAGGACCCTGAGTTGAGAAAGAAGATACTGGATGAAGCTCACCTTTCCAAATTCTCCATGCACCCTGGTAGCAACAAGATGTACCATGATCTCAGAACTTTATATTGGTGGACCAGAATGAAGAGAGAGATTGCCAAGTACATATCCGAGGGTGACACTTGCCAGAGGATAAAGGCTAGTCACTTGAAGGCAGCAGGCCCTTTGCAACCCCTTCCCATACTATCGTGGAAATGGGAGGACATTTGTATGGATTTTATCGTAGGATTACCCAATACCTCCAGGCACCATGATTCCATTTGGGTTATTGTGGACAGGTTGACCAAGACCGCTCATTTCTTGCCAGTGCACACCACCCATAAGACAGAGAAGTACGCAGAAATTTATGTTGATCAAATAGTGCGATTGCATGGTATTCCAAAGACCATTATATCTGACAGAGGAGCACTATTTGTGGCACGCTTTTGGGAGAAGCTGCAAGAATCACTTGGGACCCAAGTAATCCGAAGCTCAGCATACCATCCCCAAACAGATGGTCAGACAGAAAGGGTGAATCAGATTCTGGAAGACATGTTGCGAGCATGTGCACTACACTACGGGAAGGATTGGGACAAGTGTCTTTCTTTGGCAGAGTTTTCTTACAATAACAGCTATCAGTCCAGTCTGAAGATGACACCTTTTGAAGCCTTATATGGGAGAAGGTGTAGGACCCCACTGAATTGGTCTCAAGCAGGAGAGAGGGAAATTTTTGGGCCAGACTTGGTACTTGAGGCAGAGGCAAAGGTCAGGGTTATTACCAAGAACTTAGAAGCTGCTCAGGCTAGGCAAAAGAGCTATCATGACAAGAGGCGGAAGCCTCTACAGTTTGAGGTGGGAGATCATGTTTATCTTAAGGTATCACCCACCAAGGGTGTCCAGAGATTCGGGATCAAGGGCAAGTTAGCTCCCCGCTACATTGGACCCTATGAGATCAAAGCAAGTTGTGGACCTGTAGCCTATCAATTGGAATTGCCACCTCACATGTCAGCAGTTCACGATGTGTTCCATGTATCTCAGCTACGGAAATGTGTTCGTCTACCCACTGAAGTGCTACCGGAACCGGATATTGAGATAGAACCAGACTTGTCCTACCAAGAGTACCCCGTCAAGGTATTAGATCAAAAGGAGAGATCAACTCGGGCAAGGTCAGTCAGAATGTATAAGGTTCAGTGGAGTCACCATTCAGCAGAAGAAGCCACATGGGAGACTGACGATTTTCTACGCTCTCGCTTCCCCGACTTTCTACTCAAAGGAGTCGGTACGTAACCCCAGAACCCCACCCCCACCTGCCCTTTGAATTCAATTATAAGAAAAACTTAGATAACAAGGATAGTCTAAGTTGTGAATTTAACTTAAGAAGGGCTTCCTTCTGAAGTTGCAAAGAGAATGACATTCGAAGAGCAGTTAACAAGAGAAACTTGAGTATAAAGAAAGAGTAGCATCAACACACCTTCAAGCACCCCTCCAAGGGACTCTACCTAAAATCTCGGGACGAGATTCCTTTAAGGGGGGAGGGCTGTAACACCTCAGGTGTTACTCAGGGAGTCCACCCAGGGCTACCCCTTTTAACCTATTTATCACATGAGGATTGATTTGGGCAAAGTACATCAAACTTGGAGTTCAAGGTCCTAATCTAGTGCAAACCATTTTGGATATCATGCCCTAGCTTGTCATGCACATCTAAGTGGGGAATTTCCCAAAACCCTAAAGCAAACCCCTCTTGGGCAATAGGAACCCTATTTGAAGCTAAGATCAAAAGGCCATGTAAACCTTATGATCATGGCTTGGACCAAATATAAAAGTTGTAGTGTGCTTCCTAACCTACAAATAATAGTAAGGAAGTACCCCCAAAAAGATTTCAGAAAAGCCCCAAAAAGTTCACCAAGGGTTGAGCACAAGGGAAAATTCAGAATTTGCCTAAGTCTAAAAACTAACCCTTGAACAAAGATCTCACATGTTCACCTTAATCCAAAATTCAAAACACCTCGACCCAATTGACAAAGTGGCGCCAATTTAACCCTAGAATGCCCTGGAAAGAGGTGACACCTATCCTAGGGCGTTTGACATGACTTGGCACCATTTTTGGCTCGGTTTGGACATGTCTGACACAACCAACTTCCCACCCTCATATCTCTCTAACCCGACCACATCTATTCTTGGAACTTGCATGAACTAGGTAGCTCTAGGTGCAGGGAAGAGATCTCCCACAGGCGATAGGGTAAGATTCGTACGTTTTGGCCGCTCAGCAGAGGGAAGAACATGGGCAGAAGCAATGAGCCACGTGTTCGACGCGCTCTGAGCTCGCCAGAGCACGCCCGCGCGCGCCCCCGCGTGCCCCGTGTCGCGCCAAACGGCCAGCCGGCGCCCTGTCCCGCGCCCGCGCCTATAAAGCCCTCCCAGGCGTCGGTTACACTCTTCCGCACACACTCAAGCCTCACCGGAGCTTAGCTCATCGACGTTTGCCCGTGCGCGGCGAGTTCGCGGCCACCCGAGCCACTGCCGCCATAGGCCGGCCAGTCTAGCCTTCCCCAGCCCCATCCAACCCTCGGAGACGAGTGTGCACAACTCAGTGAAGCTCCCCGAGCGAGGAATCGAAGTCTGCTTTGCCGGAGAAGCCAGTCCACGGTCGCCGGAGCTCTCAACCCCGCCGGAGTGCGTGGACCGGGTAAATCACTAAGCCATTTCTCGATTCACTGCACAGATAGCCTATACGTCACCCCAGGAAGCTCACAGTGCCCTTGGATTGAACCAGATCGTCGTGGTTTGGCCTGTACACTCGCCGCCGACGAGAACACCCGCCTGCACACGTGGACCGAGCGATTCCGGCCATCCCCGCCGTCGAGCCGCACCTCGCTGTGACCGCCAGAGCCTCCCCGAGCCAACCCTGCCCTTCGCCGGACCTATCTCGCCGCCGGTAAGCCGCGCCACCCTTTTCTTTCCCGCGGGTACTGTTTACATTGGGGGAAGGACTGCGGGTGAGAGGAAGAGAAGGCCAGGGGGCTTTTTGAACTATCAGAGACCCAGGGGAATAGTGGCGCAAGGGTAGAACTGCGAAGATTGATTTAGATTTAACCCAGGGACCTCGGTGCAAACTGTTTTTCCAGGAAACTCTTATTAAATCTGTTTTTAATTTGCACAGAGACTTCAAAAATTCATAACTTCTGTTTAGTTCATCCAAATTTGGTCAAACAAATTTTGTCAGACTCTAAATAATGTAACCTACTTAAGAAAAATATAAAACCCCCTATGTACTATAGAAAACTTTAAAGCTCTGATTTAATTATAGTTTTGGCCAAAAGCTCAAAAATAGAAGGAAAAATAGATGTATTATTTGACTAGGGTTAGAAAAATTTGGAGAAGTTTGTATCTACCTACTGACCTGTTTAAAAATATTAAACCTCTCTGTCCACCCTATTAAGTCAGTTTTTACCACTTATTTTACAATATACTTAAGGTTAAGAAAAATAGAAAATGTGATTTAAATAATGAACCAGAGGGCACCTCTATTTTTGTTAGGGTACTTATTCAATGAAGTTCACTGGAAAAATCTATCATACCCTGTTTAGTATAAAATAAGTAGGATCCCTTTTTATTTTAAGAAAACAAGGAAAGCTTAGAAAAACCCTACAAAAATAACCCTAAGATGAAAACACCCCAACCCTTGGGATAACTAATGTTTTGATGTTATAAACATAAGAAAAATACAAAATCTGTTGTTTGATATTTTTCAAATGACAAGTTAGTTATAAGCACCTTTTGGACCTAAAACCTTAGAAAATCACAACTAAATAATCACTAATTAACTTTCTGTGAATTTTGGCACAGAGGTTTAGTATTACTGTTAGATCCCAACAAAAACAACCCTTAAGAAGGAACTCAACTCTAATGGAGAGGTGTAGTGTAATGTGGCCCATTTTACACCACCTTTGTTATTTTTGTCTAAAGATTAGCCTTTTTATTTTGAAACTCAATTTTCTAAGAATGGGCTATAGTGACCAATGGCAATCCACTGTAATTTTTATAGAATTTTTGGAAAATGTTAAACCACTGTCGTAGTTCAAACCTACACTAGAAACTATAAGTAGAAAATGAAGGAAAGGGTAAAAGTGAATAACAGGAAATTAGTGTCATCCTAAAACTCTTTGTAAACTTACCCACTGAAGTATATAAAAGCAATACCAATACCTATGCCTATCCCTAGCAAACCTAGACCTAGAAATGATAAGCATAAACCATTAAAAGCCACATATGACCCGAAAACCCTAAGTTACTCGTCAACTTAGTTTTTCTTTGCTTAGCATAATATTGTTAAATCCTGCATAATCATGACCTACATGTTCATTGCATTTCGATAGACTGTAATCTTGCTGACGGAGAGTACGTCCTTGTGCCGGAGCAAGGAGCTGCTCAGGAGGTAGCCCCGGATCCCGTACCCGAGTCTGCACCAGAGGATCTGCCTGCCACAGCTTTGGAAGGCAAGCCCCGGTTTATGCATAACTAGTTCTATATATTATTTTACTGCACTTAATGATTGTAGGCTTGTATTGTGCACTTAAGTGTAGGAGTTGATTTAAACCCTAGTTGCATGATCTCAGGAATCCTATTGAGATGAATACTAGTATGCTAGGTCAAGTAGCTGCTTTATAAATTAGGATCTCGGTAGAAGTCGAGTGATTTTTCTAGCACTCGCGCGAGGTCAGGATTTGGTTGTATCCACTTTGATAACAGAATGGTGATGGTCTGTGGACACGGGTCCATGGGGATGCGTGGTCTACGAGATAAAAATTGGAATAAGGATTAACGTGCGGATACCTGTGTCAAGCGTTTGAACGTACTAAACACATACCGAGAAATATGGTAAATCGGTAAGCCTAGTACCTGAGTGAACCTGCCTGCAGATTGCCCTCCTCACGCGACCTGAGACGTGGTCTCCCATTCCGGTTATGGTGGGTACAAGTGCGGTCACTGCACGACGGCAGTCAGGGTCAGTGAGGCATTGTACGCCAAGGCGGTGAGCCCCTTTCTGTTGCCAGGGAATCAATGGGGACGGTTGATGTGTGTGGGAACGGAGTGCCTCGCCACGTCGTGTGTTTAGGTTTACCTTGCAAGGATAAAAACTCGATTCGAATCGTCTGCTTCTCGCAGCTAATGAGACTACTTGATCCATTGTACTGCATTGAGTAACAAGTGGAAATGTGATGGGTTGATATAAGCTGTTGATTGCTAATAATGCTTGCTACTATGTATGAGTAAATAGTACACTTTTTAGCCTTAAGAGAGTCACACTTAAATTGACAAAGTTAAAACTTGACTTAGAAATTCAGCTAGTGCTTTTGGCAACCAAACCCCACAGCCAAACAGCTGCATGTCTAGAGGTAGAGGAGTAGACTCCTCACACCGGGTAAGTCTAGCTGAGTATTAGTATACTCAGCCTTGCTTGTGGCATAATTTTACAGGTTCCTTGGAGGACATGGTTGCTGGAGTGACTTGGCCGTCCATCTTGCCACCGGGTTGGACTGTCGAGTGGGACCCTGCCTCGGCTGAGGAGGAGCATGAGGAGTGATGCGACAGGCTTCCCCATCTCTCCGTTTGTTTACCGTTAGTTTTATTCCGCTGCAATTCAAACAATGATGACTACTTTTGCAAAACTCCGATGATGATGTAATAATTTAATACTCGTTAATGCATGGTTTTATGCTTTATTGTATTTGCTCTGTGACTCACCATCGAGTGAGACTGTGGTACTTGATCCTGTCAGTGGCCGTGTCGGACTAGATCCGAGGGATTGACGGGTTATTCCTATTTAAGTGTGGTCTAGCCTCTAAGGCGGGGCTTAGGCACTCAAGTTGGAATAATTCGGGCTGTTCCGCCACACCCAGCACTAAGCTCCGTGACCGTCTCAACACAGTCAGGGCCAACAGCTATAATGAGTTAGTCAACATGGCCATTTCTCAGGAGGATTGTATCACAGCTCGTCAGGCAGAGAAGAAGAGGAAGACCCCTGTGGCAGGACCTTCAGCTCAGCCACAGCGCTTCAGGATCGTATCTGACACTCAGAGCAGAGGACCTCAGCAGCAGCAAGGACATTGGGTGATCCGACCACAGCAGCAGCAGCAGGCACCCAACCGCACCCAGTTTCCAGTTCAGAGGAACAATCAGCCACAGCAGCAGCAGTACCGCCAGGCCAATGACAACAAGTGTTTCACTTGTGGTAACACTGGGCATTATGCCAAGAATTGCCCTAGAAACCAGCAGAGGCAGGGACAGAATGCCAACCAGAATCAAGGCAAGAGACAGAAGGTGCAAGTGAGGCAGGGCAGGCTGAACTTCACCACCATGGCTGATATTCCAAAGGGAGCACCCGTCTTAACTGGTATCTTTTCAGTTTTGAATTATCTCGCAATTATTCTTTTTGATTCTGGTGCATCACACAGTTTTATCAGTACCAAATTTAGTGCCAAGTGTCAGTTACCTTTTCACCACACCAATGGGGGTATCACAATTTCTACACCCGGAGGCAGGGTTGCCACCTATCAAATCAATAGACACGTACCAATTAAGTTGGGTAGTTTCACATTTAAAACCACTCTCTTGATAATGGGATTGGATAGTGTGGATATCATCCTGGGGACTGATTGGTTATCACGACACCACGCGGTGAGTGATGTCGCAGGCAGAGCCATAGAAATTCACTCCCCACTAGATGGCGAAATCACCTTGTACCTACCCGACCAGGGATGTACCCGTTCCTGTGCCTTCACCATGATAGAGTCACCTGTTGAGAAGATCCCCATAGTCTGTGACTACCCAGATGTTTTTCCAGATGAATTGCCAGGGATGCCACCTGATAGAGACATAGAGTTTGTGATTGAATTGCAGCCTGGGACTGCTCCTATATCTAAGAGACCTTATAGGATGCCTCCAGCGGAATTGGCAGAATTGAAAAAGCAACTACAAGAGTTGTTGGACAAGAGGTTCATTCGCCCAAGTACTTCACCATGGGGATGTCTGGCCCTATTTGTGAAGAAAAAGGATGAGAGTTTGAGAATGTGTGTTGATTACCGCCCTCTCAATGCGGTAACCATCAAGAACAAATACCCACTGCCCCGCATTGATGTTTTGTTTGATCAGTTGGTGGGAGCCAAAGTGTTCTCCAAGATAGACCTTCGCTCGGGCTACCATCAGATCAAGATCCGTGCCAGTGATATTCCGAAGACGGCTTTCTCCACCAGATATGGGCTCTATGAGTTTTTGGTGATGTCTTTTGGGCTGACCAATGCCCCGGCTTATTTCATGTACCTGATGAACTCAGTATTCATGCCAGAGCTGGACAAATTCGTGGTGGTTTTCATTGATGATATTTTGGTCTATTCCAAGAATGAAGTCGAGCACACTAAACATTTGCATACTGTACTTCAGAGACTGCGTGACCATCAGTTGTATGCCAAATTGTCCAAATGTGATTTCTGGCTGAGGGAAATTAAATTTTTGGGTCACACAATTTCTCAGGATGGGATATCAGTTGATCCTGAGAAGGTACAATAAGTAATAGATTGGAAACCTCCTACCACAGTGAGACAGATTCGGAGTTTTCTGGGATTGGCAGGGTATTATCGACGATTCATTCCGGATTTCTCCAGAATTGCCAAGCCAATGACTGAACTGTTGAAGAAGGGAGTCAAGTATGATTGGAGCCAGAAGTGTGAGGATGCCTTTCATACACTAAGGCAACATTTGACAACAGCACCAGTGCTAGCTCAACCTGATAACACCAAGCCCTTTGAAGTTTATTGTGATGCTTCTGGTACTGGTTTGGGATGTGTCTTAATGCAAGACAACAGAGTAGTTGCTTATGCCTCCCGAGCACTTAGACCCCATGAGCAGAACTACCCCACACATGATCTGGAGTTGGCAGCTGTGGTTCATGCTCTCAAGATATGGAGACATTACTTGATGGGAGCTCACTGTAACATTTACACTGATCATAAGAGTCTCAAATACATTTTCACTCAGGCGGATCTTAATATGAGGCAGAGGAGATGGTTAGAGCTAATCAAGGACTATGATTTGGAGGTGCATTACCATCTTGGCAAGGCCAATGTTGTGGCAGATGCCTTAAGCAGGAAGGCCCAGTGCAATTGTATGAACATGGATGCAAGAGTCACCACCCTATGTGATGAGTTGTGCAAACTAAACCTAGAAGTTGTTTCCTCCGGTGCTTTAAATTATATTTCAGTGGAGCCCACCTTACAAGAGCAAATAGTCATGGCACATATTGGTGACAAGGGTGTTCAGGTCATTAAGAAAATGATCAAGCAGAAAGCAGAAAAATACAAATGCTTCTGTCAGGACAGCAAAGGAATCCTGTGGTTTGGAGACTGATTGGTTGTTCCCAAGAACCCTGAGCTCAGAAAGAAGATATTGGATGAAGCTCGGCTTTCAAAATTCTTCATGCACCCCGGCAGTAACAAGATGTATCATGATCTCAGATCCTTATACTGGTGGACTAGAATGAAGAGGGAAATTGCTAAGTATATATCTGAATGTGACACCTGCCAGAGAATCAAGGCCAGTCATTTGAAGGTAGCAGGCCCTTTGCAACCCCTTCCCATACCATCTTGGAAATGGGAGCACATTTTCATGGATTTTATCGTGGGATTGCCCAATACCTCCTGGCACCATGACACCAATTGGGTCATTGTGGACAGATTGACCAAGACAGCTCATTTCTTGCCAGTACACACCACCCACAGGATGGAGAAGTATGCAAAAATCTACATTGATCAGATCGTTCGCTTGCATGGAATACCAAGGACTATAGTATCGGACAGAGGAGCACCATTCGTGGCACGATTTTGGGAGCAATTACAGGAATCACTTGGGACCCATGTAATAAGAAGCTCAGCATACCATCCTCAAACAGATGGCCAGACAGAAAGGGTAAATCAGATTTTGGAAGACATGTTGAGGGCATGTGTGCTACACTATGGAAAGGATTGGGACAAGTGTCTTTCCTTGGCAGAGTTCTCTTATAATAACAGCTACTAGTCCAGTTTGAAGATGGCACCTTTTGAAGCCTTGTATGGAAGAATGTGTAGGACCCCGCTGAATTGGTCTCAAGTAGGAGAGAGGGAAATATTTGGACTAGACTTGGTACTTGAAGCAGAGAAAAAGGTCAGGGTTATTAAGAATAACCTAGAAGCTGCCCAGGCCAGGCAAAAGAGCTATCATGACAAGAGAAGGAAGCCTCTGCAGTTTGAAGTGGGAGATCATGTTTATCTTAAAGTGTCACCCACCAAAGGTGTCTAGAGATTTGGAATCAAGGGCAAGTTAACTCCTCGCTACATTGGACCCTATGAGATCAAGGAAACTTGTGGACCTATAGCATATCAATTGAAGTTGCCACCCCACATGTCAGCAGTTCATGATGTGTTCCATGTATCTTAGCTACGGAAATGTGTCCGCTTACCCACTGAAGTGCTACCTAAACTAGAAATTGAGATAGAACCAGACTTGTCTTATCAAGAGCACCCCGTCAAGGTATTGGATCAGAAGGAGAGATCAACGCTGGCAAGGTCGATCAGAATGTATAAGGTTTAGTGGAGTCACCATTCAGTAGAAGAAGCTACATGGGAGACTGAGGATTTTCTACGCTCTCGCTTCCCCGACTTTCTGCCCAAAGGAGTCGGTACGTAACCCAAAACCCCACCCCCACCTGCCCTTTGAATTCAAATATAAGAAAAACTTAGATGTTAAAGGTAGTGTAAGTTTTGGAAACGACTCAAAAAGGACTTCCTTCTGAAGTCGCAAAGAGAATGACATTCGAAGAGCAGTTAACTAGAGAAACTTGGATAAAGGAAGGAGCAACACACCAACACACCTTCATGGCACCCCCCTCCAAAGGACTCTACCTAAAATCTTAGGACGAGATTCCTTTAAGGGGGAGGGCTGTAACACCCCAGGTGTTACCAAGGACCTGACTCCCTACTTGCAACCATGACATGTTATCTCATGTGGTTAAGTGGAGGAGAGGGAGCCCCAAAACCTTGGGAACCATGTATTAACCAAGAATGTTAATGACCAAAAGCATTACCCAAGCATTTATGCAATTATCACCTTGGGCAAGAGAAGATTAAACCCTAGACCCTTCTTGAGCCCTTATCTCCCAAAACCCTGGTTTAAGGGGAAAAGGTTAAGCAAATGTGCAAATCATGAGTTAACCCTTAGCCAAAGTTTAAGTAACTTTATAATCTACAAAATGCAGAGAGGAAACATTACAAAAGGGCCCCTTAAAAACCCCAAATCCATTCTTTAAGTGGAGAGAGCACTAGAGCTCTCTAATTCTTTCCAAGTTAAATTTTGAACCTAATCTAAAGATCCACCGTGTTCACCTAGTAAATGGCACCAAAACCACTTGGGTTGTATACCAAAAAGGTGTCATACCACCTAAGACACCCACTAGAAAAGTTTGAAACCGAGCCCAAGATGTTTGACAAGATTTGGCATGGTTTTTGTCGCGAGGTGGACAGAGGGACAAGCCAGATTTGGCGTCCGCAAATCTCCCTGCCTAGGGCATATCTGCCATGGGAACTCACATACAAGAGACAGCCCTAGGTGCTAGGAGGAGGCCTACGCCGGATTTTTGCCAAGATTCGCACACTTGCGATCTCGGCGAGCTGTTGAACAAGGGCAGAAGAACACTTCCACGTGTTCGACGCGCTCTGGGCACGCCAGAGCACGCCCAGCCCCCGACCCCGCGCGCCCCGCGCCGCGCCAAGCCGTGCCCGTGTCTCCTACTCGCGCCCGCGCCTATAAAGCCCACCGAAGCTTCAACCGTACTCCCCCGCGTGCTCTCGACCTCACCGGAGCCAGAGATCACCGGTGTTTGCTCTGCAAATGGCGTGCCCACGGCCACCCGATCCCCCGCCACCGTAGACCGGCCAGCAGAGCCTTTCCCAGCCGCGCCCGACCCTCGGAGTAGACCGTGCATGCCTCGGTGAAGCTCCCCAAGCAAGGAATCAGACTTTGCCTCGCCGGAGAAGCTAGTCCACGGTCGCCGGACTTCACCCGATCGCCGGTGAACGTAGACCGGGTAAATCTCTGCACCATTTTCCGATTCCCTACGCACGTAGCCTCTACATCATCCTGTGGAGCTCATCGTGCCGTTTAATTGAACTAGATCGTCATGGTTAGGCCGGAGCACTCGCCGCCGACGAGTTCACCCGCCTGCGCACATGGCCCGGTCGATTCCGGCCACCACCGCCGTCGAGCCGTACCTCGCTGTGACCGCCAGGACCTCCCGAAGCCAATCCCGCCCCTCGCCGGACCTCTCTCACCGTCGGTAAGCCGCACCACCCTTTTCCTTTTCCGCGGTTACTGTTTACATAAGGGGAGGGACCTCGGGGAAGAAGAAGAAAAGGCCAGGGGGTTTTGTGCGCTGTCAGTGACTCAGGGGAATAGTAGCGCAGGGGTATAACTGAAGGAAATGGTTTAGAAAGAACCAGGGACTTCGATGCAAAGTAGTTTTCTAGAAAACCTTTTAAATATTCTGATTTAAATCCAAACAGAACTTGAAAAATTCATAACTTCAGTTTGGTTTACCCAAATCGAGTCAAACCAATTTTGCCAGATCCTAAATAATGTAAACTACTTAGGAAAAATATAAAACCCCTAAGTGTTACAGAAAACTTTAAAGTTTTGATTTAAATGATTAACTGGTCAAAAGCTAAAAGAAATAAGGAAAAATAGCTACACTATTTGACTAGGGTTAAGAAAATTTAGAGAGGTACTTAATCATTTCCTAACCTGTTTTAAAATAATAAACTCCTCTGTACACCCCATTAAGGTAGAATTTGCCATTTAAATCACTTTGCTTAAAGTTGAAGAAAATATAAAAGATGGTTTAAAATAAGAACCAGGGAACACCCACATTTTTTGTTAGCTCCCTTATTCAGTGTAGTTCACTAGAAAAATTTATTATACCCTTATTTAGTGCAAAAGAAAGGAGATACCTTTTAATTTAGAAAAACAAGGAAACCTTAGAAAAACCCTAGAAAAATAACCCTGAGGAGAAAACACCCCAAACCTTGGGATAACTAATGTATTGTTATTATAAACTTAGGAAAAATATGGAATCTGTTGTTTGATATTTTTCAAATAACAAGTTAGTTGTAAGCACCTTTTTGGCATAAAACTTTAGAAATTCACTACTAAATACACACTAAGCCTTTTTCTGTGATTTTTAACACAGAGGCCTAATATCACCTATGTATCTGGACAAAAATAAAATTTGGTACAGAAACCTAAATTAAATCACAGCTATAGTGTAAAATTCCTTTTAAAACTTGTCTTTGTTAATTTTACACAAGTAGTATCTGAATCACTATCCACCTCAAATTTATAGGACTAATTACAGTGATAACTAGTAACCCACTGTAATTTTTACAGAATTTTTGGAAAAAGTTGAATCACTGTTGTAGTTCAAACCCACACTAGAATTCATAAATAGAAAATGAAAAAGGGGAATTAATAGTGGAGATTAATGTTACCCTAACCCAACCAGCAAAACCCCTTAAATGCCTACTAAAACATCTAAGGGAAATCCAAGTTTCAATCCACTATGCTTATCCCTAGACAAAACCCAAACCTAAATTGATAAGCATAAACCACTAAGAGCCCCGTATAACCAGGAAACCCTAAGTTACTAACTAACTTAGTTTTTTTCTTCACTTAGCATAATGATTACTAAATCCTGCATAATCATGGCATACATATTCTTATTCATTGCATTCGATAGATTGCAACCTCGCTGATGGAGAGTACGTCCTCATGCCGGAGCAAGGAGTTGCTCAGGAGGTAGCCCTGGATCCAGCACCAGAGCCTGCCCCAGAGGACCTGCCTGCCCCAGCTTTGGAAGGCAAGCCCCGGTTTATGCATAACCAGTTCTATATATTATTTTACTGCACTTAATGATTGTAGGCTTGTATTGTGCACTTAAGTGTAGGAGTTGTTTGAAACCCTAGTTGCATGATCTCAGGAATCCTTTTGTGATGGATACTAGTATGCTAGGTCAAGTAACTGCTTGACTAATTAGGGATCTCGATAGAAGTCGAGTGATTTTTCTAGCACTCGCGCGAGGTCAGGAATTGCTTGTATCCATTTACATATCGTATTGATGATGGTCTGTGGACAACGGTCCATGGGGATGCGTTGTCTACGAGACGGAAATTGGAATAAGGATTAAGGTGTGGTACCGTGTGTCAAGCGTTTGAACGTACTAAGCACATGCTAAGAAATATGGTAAATCGGTAAGCCTAGTACCTGAGTGAACCTGCCCGCAGACTTTGCCCCTCACGTGACCTGAGACGTGGTCTCCCATTCCGGTTATGGTGGGTACAAGTGCGGTCACTGCACGACGGCAGTCGGGGTCAGTGAGGCATTGTACGCCAAGGCGGTGAGCCCTGATCTGTTGCTAGGGAATCGATGGGGATGGTTGATGTGTGTGGGGACGGAGTGCCTCGCCACGTCGTGTGTTTAGGTTTACCTTGCAAGGTTTAAAAACTCGATTCGAATCGTCTGCTTCTCGCAGCTAATGAGACTGCTTGATCCATGCTGCTACATTGAGTAACAAGTGGAAATGAGATGAATTGGCAAAAGTTGTTGATTGCTAAATGTTTGATACCATGCATGATTAGATAGGTATACATTTAGTCTTAAGAGAGTCACACTAAAACTTGACAAAGCTAAAACTTGATTTATAAACTCAGCTAGTGCTTTTGGTAATCAAACCCATCAGCCAAACAGCTGCATGTCTAGAGGTAGAGGAGTAGACTCCTCACACCGGGTAAGTCTAGCTGAGTATTAGTATACTCAGCCTTGCTTGTGGCATAATTTTACAGGATCTCTAGAGGACATGGTTGCTAGAGTGACATGGCCGTCCATCTTGCCACCGGGTTGGACAGTCGAGTGGGACCCTACCTCGGCTGAGGAGGAGCATGAGGAGTGATGGGACAGGCTTCCTCATCTCTCTGTTTATTTACCGTTAGTTTTATTCCGCTGCACTTCGAACAATGATGACTACTTTTGCTAAAACTCCGATGATGATGTAATAAGTTTAATACTCCTTAATGTATGGTTTTATGCTTTATTGTATTTGCTCTGTGACTCACCATCGAGTGAGACTGTGGTACTTGATCCTGTCAGTGGCCTCGTCGGACTAGATCCGAGGGATTGACGGGTTATTCCCATTTAAGTGTGGTCTAGCCTCTAAGGCGGGACTTAGGCACTTAAGTTGGAGTAATTCGGGCAGTCCCGCCACATCAATCAGATTTGATGGCGACAGGCTGAAGGTTGGTCTGTTTACTGTCCTCACATGCGTGCATCTGGCCTTCAAGAATGCAGCAGCTATGCCACGAGAAGCTAGCAAAGAACAGAAGTCACCGTGCCTAGCTATCACTTCATCGAGTGCATCAACTTCATTTTCAATATGTTTGAAGGTATTGGATATGTCTTCAGACGAAGGGGCAATATCTTCAGAACTGGCCCCATTCGAGCTGAAGACCTCCTTTAACCGTTGCACGCAGCGGCTGCCAAATTCCAAGCATGTATTCCGAAGGTCCTTCAATGATTTCTGCAGCTTAGTATTTTTATCAGCTTCATACTTTGCTTGCAGTTCTTTCTTCTCTTGTTCGAAGCTCTATGATTTTTCTTTTAAGGCTGTTTGACTTTGGAGAAGCTCCTCGCTCAATCTAGCATTTTCAGCTTGAATTTCTGCGAGCGAACCCTGTGTTGCTTGAAGCAGGAAATCCTTCTTCTCTAGAGAAGCTTCGTAATCCTTGTTCTTACTCTCCAAGCCCTCGATTATGATTTCATTTTTCTTGTCCTCGAGGTCTTGTTGCATCCTCAATGCTTTACTTAACAACATACTCTGTAGAAATAAGCTGACATCAGGAAATTTTGATTCATCACAAAGAAAAACTGAAATTTAGGCAAAAAGAATTTTACCTTGAAATTGGAGTAAAATAGACTACCGACGATATGTTGTCGCCGGTAGCTGCTAATATCAGCCTCAAGTTTCGGGAATCCGACACTCTTCGATAGAGTGCCGATTATCTTTGCCCCGGTGCGATCGCGAATGCATCCTAAGGCTCCTTCGTCAATTCCACCAAAGAGCATAGCTCCTGGCTGGTAGCCACAGGATATCCCATATTCAAGTAGCTCCTTCTTTTAAGCCTCGGACAACTCTTGACCCACCAGGTTCCGAAGGTCAAAGTCTCTTTCTTCTGAAGCGGCATCAACAATCTTTTTTCCTTTGTCAGGCACTACGGCCATGACCTTTTCTGCAGCCGCAGCTGTCTCTTCCACAGCCATATCTAAAAGAAGTCTATCAATTCCTGACAATGTACTTTCGAGATTGGCAGCTTCGGCAGAAGTCTTAGCTTCAGCAGTGGCCTCGGCACTCGCAACAGGCATTATTTTGGACGCCGAGGCCAGCGGTGGTATCCGTTCAATGGCTTGCATAACATTAACAATCCTTTGCTTTTTCTGACATTCAGCCTTCTTTTTTACAGCTGAGGGTTGATCCTTCTTCTGTAAAAGTTTCATTAGTTCTGGTCCCAGAGGACTTAGCAGCTTGATGGGTAAAGATTCAGTCATTACCTTTAAAATTTCCGCTATTTCAGCAGCAGGAGGCGTCGAAGGAGTCTCCGCTGTTGCCTTAGTTATCTTCGGCTCCGGAGTTCCAGCCTTCCTCTTCTTTAGAACTGCCGCCTTTGGCTCAGGAGTGGATTTTCTCTTCTTTGAAGCCTTCTCATCCTCCTTTACCATTCTAGCAGCTTGCCTACTAAGAATGCTGACATTTCTTTTTCTTTTTTACCCCTGTGGCACCTTTATCAAGCCTTTCATATCAGGGTATTCAAATTTCAAGGCATCCATTACCCAGTTCAATCTTCGTTTTGACCGGGTGCCGAAGGCTGCGGTCATCAGTTGATCTTCCTTTTTGGTGTAATTTCCAAGTATCTCGTTGCACATGGTCTCAATCATTTCCAGCCATTCTTTGCAAGGCTTCTTGAATTGTTTTTCAAATTTGAAACGGTAAGCAAGACGAACAAGTTCATGCTTCTTCCCCACTTCTTTCTTCTTCGGCATTCCCCACCCACTTGACGTCGGATATGTTCTGTTTGCCAAGTATTCTTGCACCAAGTCCCTGGTACTGATCTGCTCAGCTACCACTCTAAATTCCACTTCATCCAATTTACATGGTGACACCAGTTGCATATTGCACAAGGGTTTGGTCATTCCGAAGCTCAAACTCAGCGAACTCATAACCATGGTCATCAGCTTCTCCCTCTTTTTCTCATCAGCCTTCATATAGAACCATTCATTTTTCCAATCAGTTGGCCATTTCGTGCGGTAGCTAAGGACTGGTGCCTTTGTATCCTTTCGATACGCAAAATTGTAACATCCAAAATTTTCATGAAGACCATCTGCCCTGGCCTTCGTATGATAATGCAACTCATGCACTCGGAAGAAAGCTTCGGCATCTGGACTCATCCCTTGGCTTCAGAGGGCCCAAATAAAGACGCTGAGTCTAACAATGGCATTGGGGGTCAGCTGATGAAGAAATATTTCAAAGTTCTTTAAAACTACCCCTATCATTTCATTCAGGGGGAATCGCAGCCCTACTCTGAAGAAGCTCTTGAAAACGACAACTTCATCCTTTTTCGGCTCTGGGATGGTCTCTTCTCCAGCAAATCGAATAAGTTTACACTCTGCCTCTCCAAAATATCCCAATTTCATCATCATTGGCATGTCATCTTCTGTCACAGTAGATTTTTCAAAATCTAGATGACTAGGCTTCGTTGGGATCATAATGTTGTAGTCTTCTTCACTCTCTTCAACATTTTCACCTTCAACCACAGTCTGTTCAGCTTCGGCATTAGAAGCACCTTCGTTGCCCACAACCAGACCTGATCGTTTCATTACTTCTGAAATTGGTGCCATTTCAGCAGCCTTGGTTTCGTCCCCCTCATGAGATAGCCTTGCAGTTGATCGCACTCTGGCCATTTCGACGGTTTTTTACCGTTTGATGAAGCTAACCCGTTTGACGAAGTTAACCTTAAACGATGAAGTGTTCGCTCGAAAGCGCAATGCAGAAAGCTTCGGCTATGGTTAAATTTTTTAACAGCACAACAGTGCAATGGCAATGAATGCTGTGGTAACTCCTCACCAATCCGTCTGTTTATATAGTGCTACAGGGGGGAGGCAAACCGCCAGGTCGCCTGCACTCGCTGAACGGTGGACCGCTCGACGCCTAGAATATTATAATCGTTTCTCGGCAACAAGCTCAGGGAAGGTGTTTTTCTCGGCATTCCGAAGCCTTCGAGTTTTTCGCAGATCAAGCTTGTTATAAAAATGATCTAGCACCACAAAGGGGCTACTGTTGGGGACCTTCTTCTCCGCCGAAGGTCCTCTAAGCAAAAACACCTTCGACAGGACGACATGCAAGCAGGTACGACATGAAGATAGATGTCGAAGCTACAATTGAAAGAGCTTCGGCATGATGGCTGTCGGTACCCTGGATTAGGGGTACCCCTTACTAGGGTATGAAGGCACGATGCCTGTGCGGCTATCCTTAGCCGCATAGAGAACAGCCCCAGGGGTATCTCGTGAGCAGTTAAGGTGGCGTTCTCGGAGACAACGCCATCGGGCCTAGAAGGCGCAGGACCCCTGTGCGCACAACCCGGACCTCCGAAGTAAAGCAGCTCGGAGCCATTGGATAGGGTTCGGACCCCACCAAGTGAGCTCCGGACCAGCCATAACAAGGTCTCAGGAGAGGAAGTGCCGTGACCTAGGCATGGGTCCGGTATTGACGCGTGTCCAGGCTCTATCCGGAGTGCCTCTGCTCCCCGCTCGGCCGAGGGTCTAATGCTGCCACATGGCTTATTGTCCGTGACGTAGGCCAGTGGGTGGAGCATGACGTAAGGGCTCTGGGCCGCGCGGCCTTCGCATTTATTGCGGAAAGGACACGCCACCCCATGGCATTTATTGCGTTCTGTCCATTCCACTGGTAGGCGGCGCCAGGGCCACCGTGCAGACGGCGCACCTGTCCAGTCCGTTGCCGAAACAGTGTGCCCGTGCTGCGCGGTGCACTGTGCTCATCCCTTATACGAGAAGCTTCCCCCTGCATGCTGAGGCTACGCAGATCTCGAGTGTCAGGGCGCAAGAAGATTGCTCCAGCAGAAAATATTAGTAGCTACATCCGCTATGTTCCAGGGCCCACATGTCGGGGCTCAGTACCCTTGTACATCTCCCCCTTTAGCTATAAAAGGGGAGGCATGCAACGTTACAACGGGAGGCTCAATCTTTAGACTTAGACCCAAGTCATTCAAGACAACTCAAGCTCTCAAGCAATACAACACACAGTGGAGTAGGGTATTACGCTCCGGCGACCCGAACCACTCTAAACTCTTGCGTGTTCTCGTGTTCATTCCTACATCTCGCAACAAGCAGAACGCTTAAGCCCCCTCCACATCTTAGGACTTAGGGCGGGTGCACTCCACCACCCGGCCGGAGAATTTCCTCTCCGACATTTGGCGTGCCAAGTAGGGGGCTAGGCATTAGGTTTTTGCTTGTTTCCTTGCTCAGCATGATGTTGCAAATCATTGAGCACTGTGTCGAGACTTAGGTGGATTTCGTGGCGGAGAAAGAAGCTGCTTCTTCCACGCCACAGGTTCCCAACCGCCCTATGCCGGGCACTGCTGCTGTGCATGCTGTATGGCAGCATACAGCTGCACAGACATCCCGGACTCCGTCGAGGGCAGCTCCGGGAGCGTTGTCAGCAGCCAGGGAGTTGCTGCGACACCCTCCAAACTCCATGGCCTCACCAGGGGCCATGAAGCAATGGCGGGACGACATCGACCGACTGCTCGATATGGCACATTCTACCTCGACCAGGTCGAGGCCATGGTCATCCTGGCGCGAACATGAGGCATCGGTGTCTATGCGCTCACCCTCAGTGAGGGGCACATAGACCAACAACCTTCGGGCAGAACTCAACCACAAGCGTGCGGGAGAGGATGCCCGGGTCTCTTTGGAGAGGGCGCACGAGCGCCGCCAAAACATCGAGGGCCGCGACCTCGATCAAGACTTCGATGCGGTAGCACCGCAGACACCAATGGGCACCCAGTCCCAAGCGGGTGTCCCCTTGGCCGGTGTGGGCTGCGCTGCTCTCGCGGATCATCTCCGCAGTGTCATGGCCACCCAAGTTCCGGCCGCACCTGCCGGAAAAGTATGACGGAACGTCAAACCCGTCGGAGTTCCTGCAGGTGTACGTCACCGCCATCACGGTAGCAGGTGGAAACACCGCTGTGATGGCATCATATTTTCATGTCGCCTTGTCTGGACTAGCCCGGACTTGGCTCATGAACCTTGCCCCAGGGTCAATCTACTCATGGGAAGAGCTCTGCGCGCGGTTCGTTACGAACTTCGCCAGTGCTTACCAGCAACACGGCATGGAGGCCCACCTGCACGTAGTAAGGCAAGAGCCTGGAGAAACTCTCTAGACATTTATCTCCCGCTTCACCAAGGTGCGAGGTACTATACCTCGCATCTCCGATGCTTCTATCATCACAGCCTTCCACCAGGGGGTACGTGATAAAAAGAAGTTGGAGAAGTTGGTGACGCATGATGTGGAAATGGTCCCCACTCTCTTTGCTCTAGCCGACAAGTGCGCCAGGGCTATTGAGGGCCGTGCGTGGCACTCAGCACCACAGACCGGGACTACCCAAACGGGCGGCTCAGGTGCCGTCGCTCAGGACGGCAAGAAAAAGAAGAAAAAGAACCGCGGCAACGAGAAGCCGCACTCCGCCGCTCTGGTCGTGGCAGCTACGACTGGGGGCCAGGGCGACCGCAGCAAACGCCCACGGCCACCGAGGGGCAACGGTGGCACATGCCCCGTGCCCAACGGTCGCCACAGCGCCGCAGAATGTCGCGAGATCACTGACCTCGCAAAACGTGTCAGTGCGTGACGCGAGCAGTCTTCCGGGGATGGCTCCCCACCTCATCGCCGACCTAGCAAGGAAAGGGCCGACGACGAAGAGGTGGTCACGGCCGAACCGGACCTCGGGTATCAGTCACCCGAGGGGGTCCTGAAGGATGTCTTCACTGGAGGCTCCAATTCTGGTGAAGACAACTAGACGGACCACCAGGGGGCCTCGTGCTACCTGGCCTACGGGGCCAAAGCCTGCCTTCCCCCGGAAACCCTTCTGGACTCCCCACGGGTCCAACCTTTTGATGGGTTTGTGTAGGGGCCACTACAATGCGAGGACGTGGACTCAAGCAGCGGACTCAGGTGTCAAGTTGCAACCCGAAATACACATTGTAACTAGGCGCTCAAGTACTATGGCCGACAGTTCATGCATAGTAGGGAACCCAGGGTCAGGACCTAATCCTGCGGCAAAGTACTGAACCAAGAGGGGATCCGCAACCTCTCCCCCATCAGGGAGGAACCTCTCAAGGCAATGGAAATATGCCAACCCGAGGGATGCCAACTTTGCTATAGCTGAAGAAGTAACCCTTCCTATCTCTGTAAGTTCAATCCATAGAAGCAACTCTGAGGGGTTAAATTTTTCTCCTTTTATAATTAAATTTCACATATGTGTACACCAGCCTGGTGAGGTCAGCCCACATAAACCTGACCTAATGGTTTACATCCATGCATGTCAAGTTATAAAGAGGAAATTCACCCCCTTGGACGCGTTTCTATGACAACTTTATCTTCCTGCTCCATGGATTTGGCCTACAGTTTTCAGATAATACCTTTTATCTAACCCACCCGCACGGTTCCCATCTGTCCTGACATGACAACATCTGAATTGAGCAGCCAGGCTTGTAGTTTAGGACCTCCTTTATGAAAGCAGGGAGGTCTGATAGCCTGGGGGCCGGTTCCAAAGAACGAGAGCTCGTTCCATTGAGTGGTCCGGCGCAGTGTAGCCGCTTAGCCTGGTCCCGTACCGTAAGCCTACACAGCCCACCATTTTGTGACGGGTGCCTTAGTATTTGGAACATTAGTTCTGTGGGTCCGACAACCTAGGGTCCGGCTCAGGAAAATGGGCACTTGTCTCTTGGGGTGGTCCGGAGCCTTGTAGTCGCTTAGCCTGGTCCCGTACCGTAAGCCTACACACTCCACCACCCTGCGACGGGAGTCCTAGTATCTAGAACCGCGACCCAAGGGGGTCCGGACACGCAACTTGGCCATCCGGACTAAACCCTGCGAGTCTCGAGCATGTATCAAAGGATGGCTAATATCAGACAGGGGACCCTATGGGTGTACTACTAACGCTCCCTAGCTGAAGCTGTGTATAGATCCAGATCCCGGCCAAGGCTGCCTCCCGAGAGTTGTTGACAACCCTTTCAGATACGCTGGTATCCAACCTCGACACATCAAGCCTGCATCCTAGGCGGGGGGGGGGGCAGGTACCAGGGAGGAGTCAACAACATAACATCACACAAAGCAGGAACATGTGGTACACAGATAAGTGTTAACACTGCTTGATAAATAGTGCTCAAAAGTACCTTACAAAAAGCAAAAGTATTACATCCGCCTTCAAGCGGAATCCTAGTTCCATCTCTACTCTGCAGGTATAAACTACCCGACGCCAGCAGAGTCACGTTGGAAGTTCGCGGCCACTGTCCTTGCGGAATCCTCCAGGACGGTGTGACAACGGTGATGGCAGCCTCAATACGTGCGCCATTGCGAAGAGGTCCTCGCCCCCGTCCTCCTATGGGGGCGGCAACGAGGCCATTAAAGCCAAAGAGTTGGAGGCTCGATGGCAGGTGGCGCTGGTGGTCTCGCCAGCGGAGGCAACCACCTCTGCAGCGAGCAGCCTCACTAGCGGCGGCGACCACCTTAGCACCGACGATAGCAGCCACCTCTGCACCGGTGGCTTACCGGCGACGGCGACCGCCTCACCGCGCACGAAGAGGTCCTCGCTCCCGTCTTCCTATGGAGTGAGGACAAGACCATCCAAGAACGCGACCGCCACCTCCACGGCGTACGACATCTTGTACGACCCTCCGGACGGTGTCGGAACAGTGCGGCCGGTGGCACGAGAGACGCCACGGATGTGGCAGACCTGCACTCGGCACGACCGTCGCCCATGCGATAGATGGACAGCCATGCCCCGGTAAGCGGTGGGAGGCAGCGTTGGAGGCGGCGCCAAAGCCATCCAAGCCAAGGAGCCAGACACGTGGCAGCTGATGGCGCCTGCAGCCGGCCGGCCCCGCATAGCCGAAGTTCGCCTCCTCCGCAAGACTGGTGAACAGCCTTCTCCTCCAAATGCTGGAGGAAGAAGCGGGTCACCAGCCCATGTGGAAGGTAGGACCCCAACTCGGCTCGCCTACCACCCCAGCAAGGATGATGAACATCCTTGAAGCTGAGGGCAGGGGGGAGGTCGTAGCCCGGCTCGCTTCTCTCCACCATGAGGCTGGTGGTCATCCTTGTAGATGACCACTGGCAGGAGACTGTAGCCGGGCTGCATGATGAAAATCCTTGAAGCTGAGCGATGGCAGAAGAGCGCCAACCCCCACGAGGTCGCGCTCCTCCAACAGCATCAAGAAGAAGACAATATCGGTAGCACCACCACGCAGGAAACGAAGAGCACGAGTGTAAGACCCAAAATTAGTAGAAAAAAAAATAATATAAACAAAGTATCATAATGCTTTGGAAATTGGGAAATAAGAAAAATGATGAGAAAAGGATTTTTCTTTTAAAGGAAACCATTTATACATCCCATGAAATAAATAACAAGGAGAATAAAGCTTAAATTAGTAAAATTTAAAATAGTATGGTTTATATTCACCTTTGGGTTTCAATTGATACATTTGAAAAATCTGAAAACTAAAATAGAAGTATAAATTTGAATTTGGAATAGAAAATAGAAAATAAAAGAGAAGGGAAGAACTAAGAAAAATACTACATAAAATAAAATAAAAATCAGAATAAACATCCTTCACACTTATATTATTAAATTATACCTTTCAAACTGAGGACAAGTTAATCACAAAGTTTGGATTTAAACTTGAACTCAAATTGGATTTGAAAATGGAGAAAAGAAAATAGAAAAGAAAAAGAAAAAGAATAAAAACCTTACCTGGGCTCGCTGCACCATTTTCGGCCCACTTAGGGAATCATCACCGCGCGGCCCAAATTCCTCCCCGCGGCGCCGACAGGTGGGCCCGCCTCGTCAGCCTTACACCGCGCGGACGACACTGCCTTGTGGGCCCTACCCGTCGGTTCCCACCGCGCTCGCTCCTCCCTCCCTCTCTCTGGTCCGCGGGGCCCGCACGTCAGGCCTGTCTTCCCCGTAAGCCGTCCCGAAAACGAACTCCGCGCGTCGCGCGCTCCGTTGCCCCGACCACCTCGCCGAAGAACCTGCGGCCGTGTGATACTCGCCTGCGCGGACTCCGCCTGCACCTGTGTATAAAGCCGACCCCCCCTTCCTCCGTGCATCCATCGCGTCGGTCGCCATTGCCGCCGAATCCCCTTCCGCCTATCGAAATACCTCGTGAAGCCATCGTTGGGCCATTCTTTAGATCCTAGGTGCTTCGGCTCGGTTTGCTGTCGAAGTCCTCCAAGTTGTCGGGCGGGATTGGCGACTGGTGGCGCGCCGATTCGTCACCGGTGGATCGATCTCCGCCGCTCGCCGTGGACAAGACCTTCTACACCGTATCGCGGGGTAAGTCCATGTCCATCGCATTCAGTGTACTTAGGGCATCGTGTAGCAGTCCTTAATTGAGTTTTCGTGCACTGTATCGCCAAATCGAACTTCGCCGGCGATGGCGCCGCCATGGTCCGGCCGGTTCGCCGCCGTCCCGAGCTGGGAATTGGGGAGAATGGCTCCTGACCGTTGGATCTCGTTGTGCGGTCGGGATTAGTTAGTCGCGTACCCCTTCGCCATGTGCGATCTGGGCCGTAGGATTGGATCGTGCGGTCACTGTTTAATCTCGCCCACTTAAAATCTTACCCGTAGATCCGGGATCGTGCGGTTATCAACACGTACCGGTTCGCGGGGCTCGGGATTTAATCTTGGCCGTTCACGCTTGATCGGGCGGCCGATCTCCACCGATACCCCTTCGCGCTGGCACTTTTGTTAAAGAGCCCCCGTCTTTAGTTTAAATCAACCCGCCGTCCCACGGGCACTGTTGACTGAGTCTCGGGTTTCTTGCGCCGAGCCCCCTGTGCTTCTGTTTAATTGAGGCCCAGTCCAGAGAGTTATAAAATCAGGAAAATGAATTAGAAAATGAGTTTTTAATATAAAAATAATTCCTAGAATTTATATAATTCATAGAAAATGCATATGAACTCCAAATTAATCCATTCCACTTCCTATAATTTTGTAATATTATTGTTTATCAATTAGTGCCACTGGTTTTGCATAAAAGTCACATTAAAATTGTTATCTTAATTAATCTTGTACCAAGCACATAGAATCTTTGGAAATCCATAACTTAAAATCTATAGCTCCAAAATTAATAATTCTTTTTCCTGTGATCTTATTTTAATATGTAGATTATTAATATGTATTTTGCATATATGTTTGGTGTAATGTTAATTTTGCCTATACACTATTTGTTTGTATTGCTACGACTAGTGCGAGGACACGTGTCACCTGAAGATCATCCTGGTACCTGGATTCTCAAGGCCCAGGCAAGTTGTGCCCTTGATCACTTCTTTTTACCCACTCATGTTCTAATTAATCATAATGATCTGCATAGGTTAATTTTGATGGGTCCCAATAGGTTACCCTAGTTTGATTATCTTTACACCTTGTTTACCACTGAACCTTTCTGGGTAGTACTTGCTAGTGCTATATGTGGTTTTGGGTATGGAGATACATTATTCATGATTACACTTTTGTTATCAGTTGTTATTTACTGTTCATGTTAAGATCATTATGTTAATTGGAACATGGAGAACCACCCGGGAAAACAGTGCTACCACAAGGGTGGAATGGGACGCCCTTGGCCGATTAATTAGGAAAGCTAGTGGAAGACTACCTTACCCGAAAGGGGCAAGGGCAGTAGGGGAGTGGTCAGTGTAGGGAGGCCCTCGGGAGGATTTTGCTGCGATGGCGGTCCTGCAAGGGATTCCTGCACTGGAACTTCCTATAAACTGTAGCGGGTTTTCTGAAGCTAGTGGAACTTTGTAAAGGCCTCGTAGTGTTACCCTGCCTCGCCTCCTCGGTAGAGGTGTATGGGATTGGCCGTCTCTTGGCAGATGGGTAACATGACTTGTGGGTAAAGATGCGCAACCTCTGCAGAGTGTAAAACTGGTATACTAGCCGTGCTCACGGTCAAGAGCAGCTCGGACACTCACATGATTAAAGTATGGAACTAAATTCAATTTGTCATATGCATTGCATCGCAGGTGAAGTGGTTACTTTTGTTCTACTATTTAATTGGGTTGGTATTTACTTATACTTAGTAACTGCTAATAAAATTTTGACCAACCTTAAAAGCAATGCTCAGCTCTAACCATCTTCTTTGATAAGCCTTACACTTCACGTGAGCTCCCACCTTTGGCGAGTTCATGCACATTATTCCCCACAACTTGTTGAGCGATGAACGTATGTGAGCTCACTCTTGCTGTCTCACACACACCACAGGTCAAGAACAGGTACCGCAGGATGATGCACTCGGAGGATGCTGCGATGTGTTCGTGAGAGGTCTAGGTCGTCGTCTCCCAGTCAACTTTGGGTTGCTGGACCATTGTCTCCTTATAATGTAATCATTTATTTTGTATAGAACTCCTGTTATATATAAAGATGTGACATTCGATCCTGTGCCACTATACATCATATGTGTGAGACTTGGTCCCAGCATACCTGGTGTTTATGTTAGCCCCGGGTTTTGGACCCCTAAAATCCGGGTGTTACAGAAGTGGTATCAGAGGAATGTTGACTGTAGGACGAAACCTAGATAGAACTGGACAACCAATATCTACTTACCTTTACTACTCTGATTCTTTCTAAACTTTTCTTAATCTTTTCTCATCTATTTCCGCTTTACTCTGATTATTCTTATCTTTTCTTTCTAAAGACAAATGTGGATTTTACACTTTGAAATCCTGTGACTGAAGTGACCTTTAGGAATAGGAGACCTATTCTTAGGCACAAAAACAAAACTATTTTTATGGTTATCTATGTATTTGAATGATTGTTCTTATGATATTTGTCTGATTTGGATCTTTGTTTGAGTGTGATGGGTTGTGGAGTAATGTCCACAATTACATCTGCATATACATCTAGGCATAAAGGATAGCATTTGTAAGATAACTAGACAATTTAGATTATCCCCTTAGAAAATATATGTATATATAGTATTCCGTATCTATCTCATCTTGACATACTCTATCCTACCTTTGGACATTCACCTCGTACAACTAATTACCCTAGTCTTGACATAGAATATCTGGCCCAGCCCTGCCAAAGAAGTTTCAGTACATAACCAACTATTAGCTTATTCATTCTGTCTACTAAATGATTCCCTTGCAAAGCTATCTTACCATATGCTTCTAACTTAGATGGTCAATACCAGGCGGGGTGGTGGAATTGATTTACCTGCTAATCGACAACCCCAACCACAGCCAGCAGAGATGAATCCTCCTAATCCCCCACCAGGCGGAGTCGATCCACTAATGGCAGCTCAAATGAGGATGATGCAGCAAATGGCTGACACTATGGCAGATATGCGCACCCAAATGCAGCAAGAACGCCAAGAAATGCACCAGGAAAGAGAGGATGCACGTCGGGAAATGCGCCAAGAGCGGGAAGAAATACGCCAGGAGAGAAGGGTACAACAATAGCAGCAACAACAACAAGTGCCATTGCCTCCACCTCCACCACCAGTTCCACCCCGGGACAAGCACCGGGAATTCATGAGCCACAAACCACCAACCTTCTCCAACTCCGCAGATCCGCTGCAAGCAGATGACTGGTTAAAATCCATCGAGAAGATGCTCAACATAGCCCAGTGCTCGGACCGAGAGAAAGTACTCTATGCATCGGGTCGTCTTGCTGGTCCCGCTGCGGATTGGTGGGATGCGTACTGTGCAGCTCATGCTGCTGCCGATACAATCACCTGGGAAGAATTCTCCACACAATTCAGGAATTACCATATTCCTGCTGGACTCATGAAGATTAAGAGGAAGGAGTTTCTATCCCTCAAGCAAGGAAGTATGTCCGTGAGTGAATATAGGGACAAATTCATCCAGTTATCTCGATATGCTCCCAGAGATGTTGAGGATGATGAGCAAAAGTAGGAGCTCTTTCTGGACGGATTGATTGGACCCTTGCAATATCAACTGGTATCGCACACATTCCCATCCTTTCAAAGGCTACTTGACAAAGCTATTGCTGTAGAAAACAAGAGGAGTATATTTGGAGAGAAAAGAAAGGCTGTCAACCAAGGGCAGGCTGGAAGTAGTTCCCGTCCCCGCTATACTACCACTCCAAGTACACCAGCTAGTGGCAGTTCTGGACAACAAACTCAACAGGCACCAACTGCTCCTCCAAAAGCAAGCACTCCAGGAGGAACCGCTGCTCCCAACACAACCGCCATCAGGACATGCTTCAAGTGTGGACAACCGGGACACTACGCCAACTACTGTCCCAACAGAGCTGCCTACACTACACCGGCTCCGATGAAGCAGGGACAAGCCTCGGCAGGAAAGAGTCAGCCCCTATCCATCAACCGGGGATATGCCCATCATGCAGAAGTAGAAGCTGAACCCGGAGAACTTGAAATTCAAGAAGAAGAGCCAGTTGGAGATGAAGTAGTCGGTGAAGAAGTCAACGAGCAACAAGAATAGAGAGATAAACATAGATATAGATACATATATATATATAATTACTATTTGTAAGACCTAAATATTAGTTTAGCTATTAGTTAGTATTATTACTATTTTAGTGATAATGGTAAGGTCTATTAAACCTATGTTTTGTTAAAGAATTATACCTCATGCTGAGATTTCTTTGTTTGTGCATATGTTCCGAGAACAATATGAGTATACATCCCTTTTCTTACAAATCTCGAGGACGAGATTTTTGTTAAGGGGGGTAGGATTTGTAAGACCCAAAATTAGTAGAAAAAAAAATAATATAAACAAAGTATCATAATGCTTTGGAAATTGGGAAATAAGAAAAATGATGAGAAAAGGATTTTTCTTTTAAAGGAAACCATTTATACATCCCATGAAATAAATAACAAGGAGAATAAAGCTTAAATTAGTAAAAATTTAAAATAGTATGGTTTATATTCACCTTTGGGTTTCAATTGATACATTTGAAAAATCTGAAAACTAAAATAGAAGTATAAATTTGAATTTGGAATAGAAAATAGAAAATAAAAGAGAAGGGAAGAACTAAGAAAAATACTACATAAAATAAAATAAAAATCAGAATAAACATCCTTCACACTTATATTATTAAATTATACCTTTCAAACTGAGGACAAGTTAATCACAAAGTTTGAATTTAAACTTGAACTCAAATTGGATTTGAAAATGGAGAAAAGAAAATAGAAAATAAAAAGAAAAAGAATAAAAACCTTACCTGGGCTCGCTGCACCATTTTCGGCCCACTTAGGGAATCATCACCGCGCGGCCCAAATTCCTCCCCGCGGCGCCGACAGGTGGGCCCGCCTCGTCAGCCTTACACCGCGCGGACGACACTGCCTTGTGGGCCCTACCCATCGGTTCCCACCGCGCTCGCTCCTCCCTCCCTCTCTCTGGTCCGCGGGGCCCGCACGTCAGGCCTGTCTTCCCCGTAAGCCGTCCCGAAAACGAACTCCGCGCGTCGCGCGCTCCGTTGCCCCGACCACCTCGCCGAAGAACCCGCGGCCGTGTGATACTCGCCTGCGCGGACTCCGCCTGCACCTGTGTATAAAGCCGACCCCCCCTTCCTCCGTGCATCCATCCCGTCGGTCGCCATTGCCGCCGAATCCCCTTCCGCCTATCGAAATACCTCGTGAAGCCATCGTTGGGTCATTCTTTAGATCCTAGGTGCTTTGGCTCGGTTTGCTGTCGAAGTCCTCCAAGTTGTCGGGCGGGATTGGCGACTGGTGGCGCGCCGATTCGTCACCGGTGGATCGATCTCCGCCGCTCGCCGTGGACAAGACCTTCTACACCGTATCGCGGGGTAAGTCCATGTCCATCGCATTCAGTGTACTTAGGGCATCGTGTAGCAGTCCTTAATTGAGTTTTCGTGCACTGTATCGCCAAATCGAACTTCGCCGGCGATGGCGCCGCCATGGTCCGGCCGGTTCGCCGCCGTCCCGAGCTGGGAATTGGGGAGAATGGCTCCTGACCGTTGGATCTCGTTGTGCGGTCGGGATTAGTTAGTCGCGTACCCCTTCGCCATGTGCGATCTGGGCCGTAGGATTGGATCGTGCGGTCACTGTTTAATCTCGCCCACTTAAAATCTTACCCGTAGATCCAGGATCGTGCGGTTATCAACACGTACCGGTTCGCGGGGCTCGGGATTTAATCTTGGCCGTTCACGCTTGATCGGGCGGCCGATCTCCACCGATACCCCTTCGCGCTGGCACTTTTGTTAAAGAGCCCCCGTCTTTAGTTTAAATCAACCCGCCGTCCCACGGGCACTGTTGACTGAGTCTCGGGTTTCTTGCGCCGAGCCCCCTGTGCTTCTGTTTAATTGAGGCCCAGTCCAGAGAGTTATAAAATCAGGAAAATGAATTAGAAAATGAGTTTTTAATATAAAAATAATTCCTAGAATTTATATAATTCATAGAAAATGCATATGAACTCCAAATTAATCCATTCCACTTCCTATAATTTTGTAATATTATTGTTTATCAATTAGTGCCACTGGTTTTGCATAAAAGTCACATTAAAATTGTTATCTTAATTAATCTTGTACCAAGCACATAGAATCTTTGGAAATCCATAACTTAAAATCTATAGCTCCAAAATTAATAATTCTTTTTCCTGTGATCTTATTTTAATATGTAGATTATTAATATGTATTTTGCATATATGTTTGGTGTAATGTTAATTTTGCCTATACACTATTTGTTTGTATTGCTACGACTAGTGCGAGGACACGTGTCACCTGAAGATCATCCTGGTACCTGGATTCTCAAGGCCCAGGCAAGTTGTGCCCTTGATCACTTCTTTTTACCCACTCATGTTCTAATTAATCATAATGATCTGCATAGGTTAATTTTGATGGGTCCCAATAGGTTACCCTAGTTTGATTATCTTTACACCTTGTTTACCACTGAACCTTTCTGGGTAGTACTTGCTAGTGCTATATGTGGTTTTGGGTATGGAGATACATTATTCATGATTACACTTTTGTTATCAGTTGTTATTTACTGTTCATGTTAAGATCATTATGTTAATTGGAACATGGAGAACCACCCGGGAAAACAGTGCTACCACAAGGGTGGAATGGGACGCCCTTGGCCGATTAATTAGGAAAGCTAGTGGAAGACTACCTTACCCGAAAGGGGCAAGGGCAGTAGGGGAGTGGTCAGTGTAGGGAGGCCCTCGGGAGGATTTTGCTGCGATGGCGGTCCTGCAAGGGATTCCTGCACTGGAACTTCCTATAAACTGTAGCGGGTTTTCTGAAGCTAGTGGAACTTTGTAAAGGCCTCGTAGTGTTACCCTGCCTCACCTCCTCGGTAGAGGTGTATGGGATTGGCCGTCTCTTGGAAGATGGGTAACATGACTTGTGGGTAAAGATGCGCAACCTCTGCAGAGTGTAAAACTGGTATACTAGCCGTGCTCACGGTCAAGAGCAGCTCGGACACTCACATGATTAAAGTATGGAACTAAATTCAATTTGTCATATGCATTGCATCGCAGGTGAAGTGGTTACTTTTGTTCTACTATTTAATTGGGTTGGTATTTACTTATACTTAGTAACTGCTAATAAAATTTTGACCAACCTTAAAAGCAATGCTCAGCTCTAACCATCTTCTTTGATAAGCCTTACACTTCACGTGAGCTCCCACCTTTGGCGAGTTCATGCACATTATTCCCCACAACTTGTTGAGCGATGAACGTATGTGAGCTCACTCTTGCTGTCTCACACACACCACAGGTCAAGAACAGGTACCGCAGGATGATGCACTCGGAGGATGCTGCGATGTGTTCGTGAGAGGTCTAGGTCGTCGTCTCCCAGTCAACTTTGGGTTGCTGGACCATTGTCTCCTTATAATGTAATCATTTATTTTGTATAGAACTCCTGTTATATATAAAGATGTGACATTCGATCCTGTGCCACTATACATCATATGTGTGAGACTTGGTCCCAGCATACCTGGTGTTTATGTTAGCCCCGGGTTTTGGACCCCTAAAATCCGGGTGTTACAACGAGCTCCCCGGCGGTGCGACTGCTGGGGGTGGCCCTGACGCGGATCCCTCCAGCGAACACTGGCGCGCCCCATCTAGAGGCCCAGAAGGCGAAAGGGCACGGTGAATGCAAGAAAAGCGAGGCATGGCTACTGCCCGAGGAATAAACTCCTTTTTAAAGGCAGATTTCCCTGCTCATGCCCCAAAGCGTCACGGGCGAGTCTCCCCCAATGCACACCAAGGCACCCAGCCTATGGCATGGGGGCCCAACCCAGCGTGACTCGCAACTGGCTCGCTGGGGCAAAGAAGGCGAATCGTCGCACAAGGAGCGTGCAACCGCCCTACGGTTATACGCCCTTCCATCTTCACCACAACCAGCGGTCAAGAAGGCGAACCGCCGCACAAGGAACGTGCAACCGCCCTGCGGTTATACGCCCTTTCATCTCCGCCGCAACCAGCGGTCAAGGAGGTGAACCGCCGCACAAGGAGCATGCAACCGCCCCGCGGTTGCGCGCCCCCTTAGCTTCGCTGCAACCGGTGGTCCAGCCTCTGGCATGGGGGCCCAGGCCCACATGTCATACACCCGACGCGCCAGTTCCTAGGTACAGGAAAGTCGCACTGCCGCTCGCGCCAATACCACGCCTCCTCGAGGCCGTCGTAGAAGACTAAGAAGATAAATTTTCAAAACCAATGCAGCGACTCATGGCACCCTGCGCATGGCCCAACTAAGACATTAAGTACGGAGGTCACGGGCTAGTCAGCCGCGGGGGCAGGCGTGGCAGTCGGTGTGACCATAAGCGGGCCGACAGTAACTGCATCAACGGGCGCGCAGGAGCAGCGAGCCGATCGCTAGTCAAACTCTGGCCCCACCTACAGGCTCGTATCCTCCCTTGAGGCGGGCCCTAGGGCCACTGTCGGTACCCTGGATTAGGGGTACCCCTTACTACGGTATGAAGGCGCGATGCCTGTGCGGCTATCCTTAGCCGCGCGGAGAACAGCCCCAGGGGTATCTCGTGAGCAGTTAAGGTGGCGTTCTCGGAGACAACGCCATCGAGCCCAGAAGACGCAGGACCCCTATGCGCACAACCTAGACCCTCGAAGTAAAGCAGCCCGGAGCCATTGGATAGGGTTTGGACCCCACCAAGTGAGCTCCAGACCACCCATAACAAGGTCCCGGGAGAGGAAGTGCCGTGACCTAGGCATGGGTCCGGTATTGACACGTGTCCAGGCTCTATCAGGAGTGCCTTCGCTCCCCGCTCGGCCGAGGGTCTAATGCTGCCACATGGCTTATTGTCCATGACATAGGCTAGCGGGCGGAGCATGACGTAAGGGCTCTGGGCCGCGCGGCCTCCGCATTTATTGCGGAAAGGACACACCGCCTGACCACCCTCCTGACAGGTGATGTGCCCCCACGGCATTTATTGCGTCCTGTCCATTCCGCTGGCAGGCGGCGCTAGGGCCACCCTACAGACGGCGCACCTGTCCAGTCCATTGCCGAAACAGTGTGCCCGTGCTGCGCGGTGCACTGTGCTCATCCCTTATACGAGAAGCTTCCCCCTGCACGCCGAGGCTACGCAGAAATCGAGTGTCACGGCGCAAGAAGATTGCTCTAGCAGAAAATATTAGTAGCTACATTCGCTATATTCCAGGGCCCACATGTCGGGGCTCAGTACCCTTGTACATGTCCCCCTTTAGCTATAAAAGGGGAGGCATGCAACGTTACAACGGGAGGCTCAATCTTTAGACTTAGACCCAAGTCATTCAAGACAACTCAAGCTCTCAAGCAATACAATACACAGTGGAGTAGGGTATTACGCTCCGGCGGCCCGAACCACTCTAAACTCTTGCGTGTTCACGTGTTCATTCCTACATCTCGCAACAAGCAGAACGCTTAAGCCCCCTCCACATCTTAGGACTTAGGGCGGGTGCACTCCGCCACCCGGCCGAAGAATTTCCTCTCCGACAATGGCATACTTAAGACGAAGGGTGGCACCGACTTAAAGAGGAAAAGGCCGTGTAGTCCCTGATAGTTTGTACCATGATTATGATTAGTTATTAAGGACACGAATGTAATTTTACCCGGGCTGCGTCCCGTGCCTATAAATAGATGAACAATACCCCCGTACTGTTCATGCTGACTTGTAATCATTCACGCGTCACTCCTGCTTTTTCACCTTCTGTCAAGCCAAAGGTACAAATGTAGTTCAAATATCGTTGATGTTTGTTCATGTTATATAATAAGAATTTGAATAGTCTAATGATTTGAAATGATTATTCATATTCCCTTTGCGTTTCATATGTCTTTGTTTACATCCTTGCTTATTAAAATGATAAAGGTATGTCATTCATGACCTTCGTCCGAAGATCATTATATCCTAAAGGAGATAATGTTTCGAAGGACAAAGGTTTTTAACCATTAACACTTGTGTTGCCTTGTTCTTGATTCATAGCATTTGAGAACAAGTGATCAACAGGAGATATCGTTGTTGATCATGTTAGCACCCACAAACAATTAGTTGATATCTTCACCAGATCCTTAGATGAAAAGAGGTTATGTGAGCTTAGGAGTGAACTGAATGTCTTAGTTTCTCAGAACCTTCATTGAAATATTGCACACATTGCTCATGTACGTACCTTTTATCATGGCATATCTTTTTTATTTGGTATAAATGTATATTTCTTATTCTTCTTGTGCCAACGTTAAAACTAATGTGCTTCCAAGTATGCTCTTGTACATAGTCATAGATTAAAAGGGAAATGGGGTTATAGGCAAAGGGAAAGCTTCCACTGCATAATTGTTCGGTATCAAACACTCCTTGCATAACTCATGTATTTTTAATTCTTATCTTTCTTGCTAAAGGCCTCAAATTTCTTCTTTTTTGGTGCTTAATGCTAGGGGGAGTTAATAGGGCAAAGCAAAAGGACCACACCACCACCCTTTTTTCTGAAAAAATCTATCTTCCAAATTGGTACTGTTGCATTTGCGAAAACCCTCTTGAAAGCTAATAAGAGAAAAAACTATTTTATACCAAAGGGGAGAACTTATTCATGGGAAGCTTTTAAATCGCCCAAGGAAAAGCTTTTGAAAAAGGGTGAGAATCTTTCAAACATAGAAAGGCTTTTGAAAATCCCATTCTTACACCTTAGGCTAATTGCAAATGAATTTGAAAGGATTTTACCAAAAGATTTGCAAAAACAAACTAAGTGGTGCAAATGTGGTCTAAAATTTTAACTATGTCAAAAAAACATACATATATACTTTAGTAAATTATGCACTCTTGTCAAATTTGCAAACTAGTTATATTTTTGCACTTTATTTTTGCTTTGGTCTGTGTTGGCATCAATCACCAAAAATGGGGAGATCGAAAGAGAAATAGACTTAACCATTTTCTTTAATTGATTTTAGTGCTTGATGACCATTACAACCTTATGGACAAACTAGTTTTCCTAGTTGATTGATTCACATGTACATAAGTCCATCCATGTCAATTCTATGGCGACTGTCCGGAATAACGTAGATTATTCTCGACATTAGCTCTTTTTGGAAAAAATTCACATGTGCATGGATAGTCCGGGCCCTTCTAACGGATCGTCTGCGACACCTCGATGCATTACGGACAGGAACTATGCCAAAAGCACATTTCTCCTACGGAATGTCTAAAAGATAAGTGAAGATGGCGCCATGTGCGAACCATCAGGCCTCAGACATGGATCGTCGGCACGTTGAAAAACCAGAAAAAACCTGTAACACCCAAAATCATAATTTTGGGTTCATAAGGATTTGCCAAAATATATGAGTAAAAATTTGAAACTAGGATTTAACATGAGACATAGAAATAAATAAATAATAAAATGATGATAAAATGGGAGTGTTCCTCTCATGAACCATAAGATGTTTAAATAAAGAACTCCTGATAAAATATTACCCAACCTCCTCCTCTAAAACTAAATAAGAATTAAACATTAGACTTTGAATAAATACTTAAAGTGATGACTTCTTTGAAATAAGTGAAAGATATGTGTGAAGCATCCTATCTAAATAAATAAAATACAGCTTTGCATCATGCTGAGAATATTTTGTTTGTTGCATCTAAATTGGAGTTTGGAATTCAAAACCCAATTTGGAGGTAAATTTGAATTTAAAATCTAAAAATTGGAAGGAACATAAAAAGGGAAATAGAAATGGAAAAGAAAAAGAAATAAAAATAGAAACCCACGTCTGGGCTGGTTTTCCCTCCCTTTGGACCGCTCACCCTGCGTATCTGGCCCAACTGGTCATTCTCACCCACGTCGGCCCAGTCTGCGCACCTGCCCTGATGTGGCGCTGACTGGTGGGCCATGTGCGCTAGCTCTTCATCACGTTGACAGGTGGGTCCACCCAGGGCGTTTAGTCTCCGCGCGCGGGATCTGTGCAGGCACTGCCATGTGGGGTCCCTTATTCAGTCCCCTCACCTCTAGTCGCTGAGCCGTGGGGCTTCTCTGTCGGATCTTCCCCCTGCGTATCCTTTCAACAGAACGTGAAATCGCGCACAGGTTTATCGGAGCAGCATCGTGATCTCCGGGGATTTGTGGGATCCTTGGCCATAGGGGCATAATCGCAGCGTTGCATCCCTCTCAACCTCCAAGTCAATACGCGGGGGCAGCTCATGGTCTCTCGCCGCGCCTTTGCCCAACCGAGAGGGGCATGGGTCACTACCGTCATGGGGATCGATCAGGGCTGCACCTCTGTCCATGAATGGGAGCCCCAGAACATCACTGGTCCATGGGGCAACATCTCGTGGCGGTGGGACTCGCGAAGGACCAACGGGGTGGCCATATTTCCTCCCCATCGCTCATGCGCGGCCGCTGACCGCACCTCGCCATGGCCTGTGTCGCTTGTGCACCGATTGATGGTAAGACGCAATGCACCGATTTCGCCTTCTTCTCAACTTAGTGTAGCACCCATCTGATTTGGCGGGGGAGTCCCGGTGCACCGCGTCATCATTCTCCGGTGTGGGCGTCACCGTCTCGGGCGCGCGCCCCACCGTGCTCGACTGTCGAGCGGGGAAGAATACCCCTGGCCATTCGATCGCCTATGGGCGGCTTGGATTAGAACTAGAGGGGCACGTTGTCAACCGTTGGATCGGATTGGGCGGCTTAGATCAGAGGAAGCGTACCGTTTTGGATGGAAACACTATGAGCCACTCGATTCAAATCTAACGGGTGGGAGTAAATCGGCTTTGTTAAAATCTTGTACGTTCATCATGGATCCAGCGACTAAGGGTGCATACCGGTTCACATAATGGATGATTTAATCTGGGCGGTCTGGTATAGATCTGACAGCTCACGATCGCCGATACCCCTTCGGTCGTGGTTGTTTTTCATAAGAGCCCTGTGTTTTTAGAATATGAACCCGCGCTCCACTCCTGTTCAAAGAACTTCGCAACCGGGTCCAAAACCATATAAAATCGACCCTAGATTTCTAAAGAACTGTAACCGCAGTCCTTGGTGCTATGGTATTCATAAAAATCAGATAAGAAAATTGATTTTTGGTATACAAATAATTCTAGAAAACTAGGAAATTCATATCTCCTTCGTTTAAACTTTGATTTGACCCATTCAATTTGTGTTAGCTTCATAATAAAATTATCTACACACTAAAAACATTGTTTTATCAGATCACCTATTTTTACAAATAGATAGTTATTTATCCTGTGTTTAGTAGATTTATCTTACTAATCAAGGTTATAACCTATAATCAAGTTATAACTCAAATTAAAAGCTTAATTAATTATTCTTTGTAATATTTTCTCACATGATTTATATTAATCAACATATAATATAATTTTATTAATTGATTACCTAAGACTTTGGAAAATCATATCTTTCTAAACATAATTCCGAATTTAGTGATTCTCGAACCTACGATCTAGTTACGATGCATAGAATATTATTATACAGTTTGTTCTTATGTTTGGTGTGATGTTAATTTTGCTTATATCGTGTGTGTTTGTATGGATACGATTAGCAGTGAGGTAACGAGAATCTAAGATCATCATGGTACCTGGGAATCTTGAGTCTAAGGCAAGTTGTGCCCTTGATCACTTCTCTTTACCTAATAATGTTTCTGTTAATCACTGTGACATGCTCAGGTTAATCTGATGGGACCTAATAGGTTTCCCTAGACTTGTTTATCCCAAACCTTGTTTACCAATGAACGTTTTGGGTAGTTTTGCTATTACTCTACCTGGTTTTGGGATTAATATTACATTATGATCATGTTCTAGTTATATTGTTGTTTTAATTATTGTTCATGACAAGATCATTGTGTTAATTAGAACATGGAGCTTAACTTGAGATATTCGTGCTACCACAAGGGTGGAATGGGACGTCCTTGGCTGACTAATTAGGAAAGCTAGTGGAGGACTAACTTACGTGAAAGGGGCAAGGGTGGTAGAGGAGCTATGTATAGGGAGGTTCTCGGGTCGATCATGTTGCGATCGCTTTTCGGATGAGGGAATCCTATATTGCCCTTCTTAGAAACCGTAGCGGGTTTTCTAAAGCTAGTGGAACTTTGTAAAGGCCTCGTAGTGGATCCCTAGCCATTCACCTTGGAAGTGTCTAAGGGTCTAGCTAACACTGGCTAGATGGGATACACGACTTGTGGGTAAAGGGTGCAACCTCTGCAGAGTGTAAAACTGGTATATCAACCGTGCTCGCGGTCATGAGCAGCTCAGGACTCTCACATGATTAATTTATGGAACTAAATTTAATTTGTCATATGCATTGCATCACGGGTGTTATTATTAATTGTGATCTCTTACTTAATTGGGTTGGTATCTATTTATACTTAGTAACTGCTAATAAAATTTTGACCAACTCTAAAAGCAATGCTCAGTTTTAACCATCTTTTTTGGTAAGCCTTACACTTTACATGAGCTCACACCTTTGGTGAGTTCATGCACATTATTCCCCATAACTTATTGAGCGATGAACGTATGTGATCTCACCCTTGTTGTACTCACATCCCTCTAGGTCAAGAACAGGTACCATAGGATGAGGCGTGTGGAGGATGCCAGGATGAGTTCATGAGTGGTCTAGGTTGTCGTCTCCCAGTCAACTTTGGGTTGCTAGATCATTGTCTTCATATGATGTAATTATTTAACTATTTTATACAGAACTTCATTATATATTAAAGTTGTGACATTCGCTTTTGTACCATGAGTCATCATATGTGTGAGACTTGATCCCAGCACACTTGGTGATTATTTCGTGCCCGGGTTTTGGACCCCTGAAACCCGGGTGTGACAAAACCCAAAGGTGTCGGGTTTGGTAAAATTCATTTTTTGTCCTCGTGGGCCATCCGGGGGCACATACGGACTGTTCACGAATGCTTTATCTGATGTCTTATGACACCTTTAATGCACTTATAGCGGTTACTATTAACCATTGTGATTTTAGCCATTGATGTGCAGGGGCGGACCGTCCGGGCCAGGAGCTCGGATCGTCCGCGAGTGGTAGGAAAAATGGCAACGACTAGGAATGGGATGGTGGCTATAAATATAACCCCAACCACCTCCATTCAATTTATCCAAGCATTCCAACTCCCGCATTCTTTACAAAGAGCTAAACTTCACTCCAAAAGCCTGACACAAGCAACAAAGATCCTCCAAGTGCAACAATTTTGATTATGTTCATTAGTAATTCTAGAGAGTGTGAGCTAGTGTTTCATTTGTCGCTCTTTGTTGCTTGGTTTCTTGATCGTGCTTTCTTCATTTCCTTCAACACTCTCATTGACTTGTAAAGCTACCAAGAGACACCTAAGTGTGTGGTGATCCTTGCGGGGTCTAAGTGATCCTCGAGATTAAGGAAAAGCACTCAACCGGCCTAAGCGACCGTTCGAAAGAGAGAAAGGGTTGATAGAGAACTAGCCTACGTGGCCTCCTCAACGGAGAGTAAGTTCTTTGAAACCAACCCAGGAAACAAATCACCCATGTCTTGTGTTAATCTTGTATTGCGATTTGATTCTTCCTCTCTGCTCTCTATAAGTTCTCTTGCTCGCAATCGTTTTGAGTTAGCTCCTAAAATTATCGACATTGATTGAGCAACTCGTGGCAAGAAGAACTATCTCTCGCACTCTGATTTCATTATTACTCGTTCTAACGCTAATCTCGAGTGAAGATCGTGTTTAAATTTATAATTTTCAGGTTTCATCTATTCACCCCTCTAGGCGACTTCCATATGGGCCAGGTTTTTTGGGCTAGCACGAGCATTGTCACACCCGAATTTTGGAATGAACCCGAGCGCGATTCACATGTGTGCTAGGATCATGTCTCACACATATGATGATTCCTGGTACAGAAACGAATGTCACATCGTTAATATATAACGGAGTTTTGTACAAAATAATTAAATAATTACATCATACAAAGACAACGATCTAGCAACCCAAAGTTGACTGGGAGACAATAGCCTAGACCACTCACGAACTCATCACAACATCCTTCATGCGCCTCATCATGCGGTACCTATTCTTGACCTGGGGGATGTGAGTACAGCAAGGGTGAGCTCACATACGTTCATCGCTCAACAAGTTGTGGGGAATAATGTGCATGAACTCACCAAAGGTGGGAGCTCATGTGAAGTGTAAGGATTACCAAAGGAGATGGTTAAAGTTGAGCATTGCTTTTAAAGTTGGTCAAAATTTTATTAGCATTTACTGAAAGTCGCCTAGAGTGGGGTGAATAGGCAAAACATGAAAATTATAAACTTTAAACATGCACTTCACCTAGGGTTAGGGTTAGAAATAAATAATAGTGAATTCGGAGTGTGGAAGATAGTTCTTCTTGCTATGAGTTGCTCAATCAATGCGGATAACTTCGAGAGCAAACTCAAAAATGATGTGAGCAAGAGAACTTTAGAGAGAGAGGAGCGGGGAGAAACAAATTGTCACACCCGGTTTTGGAAGGCAAACCAAATGCGAACCATGTACGTGCCAGGATCAGAAACTCACATACACATCGATTACATAATTGGACAACATCACACATTGCTCAAAGTAAATAGCGGAAAGGTACTTTATTACATCAAGATGTCCAAGACATCCACAGAGTCTATAACATAGTCATTTTAACATCAATGTGCGGAAATACGAAATGTAGTAGGTAAGGCCTTCATAGGCAGCTGACTGGGGGTTCACCACTAAGGAAAACTAGAACTCCTCAAAGTCCTCCATGTTGCCAGCATCTCCTCCTGAGCACTGAATACAGTGGGGACAACTGGGGTGGGGTGGTTTGTAAAGCAAGGGTGAGTACACATCAACATACTCAGCAAATGTCCCGTTTGGCTAAGTGGACTAGCTTTATGTGGAGTTAAGGTCAAGCAGTTGCTTTTAGTTGGTCAAGTATTTATTATTAGTGGGAGCCAAGTTTTAGTAATAAACCCAGTTATTACCCAAAAGCACTGCCTCCAAGAGGAAATACCAGAGATCATAATTATACCATCATCATTAATCATCACCATAAAAGTAACCAAAGTTCTTCTAATCAAAGAGGATCCTAAGGCCGCTCTTAACCGTGAGCTCGGCTGATATACCAGTTTCTAACACTCTGCAGAGGTTGCAAACTTTACCCACGACTCGTGATCCCTTTCTAGCCTGGTTGTACAGACCCGATCTTCACTACCAAGGTGAATGGCCAAGGATACACTACGTAGCCTTTACAAAGACTCCCCTGGTGCATAACTTCTCGTTAGGTTTCGCCAGTCGTACAAACGCAGTACACCTCCCCAAGGTGGGTGACTAACAAAACCAAATCGAATGAACCTCTACACCCCCCCCCCTTCGCAGAGCGAGCACTACGCCCCAGCCCCCATTGGCGGCCCTTAGGCAAAGCCAACTACACCCTCAGGTTCATCTAATTAATTAGCTATGGGCATCCCATTCCACCCTCATGGTTGCACTGTTATCCTAGGTGGTCACTCAACGAACAAGTCCTTACGGAGAGATACTCAGGAAAATGGCCTGAGTCCCCTAAATTATCACAAGATCATCATCGGGATAACATCATCGTATCATAAATATTCACATCATGTTCATTGATTAAGTTAAAGCAATAGCATAAGCTAACCATGATTAACCCAAAAGGTAAACAAGGATAAGTAAATACAGACTAGTCAATCCTTAGGTTTCAATAATGTGATGTGGGATGGTGAATTATAAAGTAAGTAGGACATATTACGTCAGAGGACACTTGCCTTCACCAGGTTGTTGCTCGGGAAGATCTTCGGCAACACTCAGGAACCACGGGCTGCTCGTCGTCTAAATAAAGCGATCATACATTCAATACATTTGGTAAATGACAGATGAACATCACACCAATCATGTACAAACAATGGAACACGTCTCAAAAGGAAAAGTATAGACTCAAAAGGGAGTTTAGGGTATAGGGTGAACGAATCCCATCTAGCAGCTGATTACTCTTTAAGTGTTGTCTATCACCATGATTACATAATCTAATTCCACTTATTTTAATGAGGCATCAAAGTTAAATCAGGGATAAGTTCACATATTATTATCTTCACAATATTAAACATCTATCTACCACTAGGGTTTCCTTTTTATTTATTTTATTAAGCAAATAAATAAACACATAAACTAACCTATAGCATAGACATAAAATTAGAGTGCATCGACTATGAATGAACATAATTTATTTGAACAGAGAATATTCCTATGAACATTTTGCAATTTGAATCACTAAATTTGGAGTTCATATGAAAGAGATGTCAAATAAACAAGTTTTGAAGTTTGAAATACAAAATTGGGTTCAAATCTGTGATTATATAAAAGGCCAGGGGTCTGTTTATAAGATTCTAGGGGCCTGCGCGCAAAATCAAGGGACGATGGGTTGATTCTCGAAAACCCGAGGGGTTCTATAGCAAAACCGCCGCGCGAAGGGGTACGGGGTCTCCTCCGCCGTCGGATCTATGATCAATGGCCCAGATTAGATCCACGGGCAAGCGCGCGGACGCGGACACGCACTGACCTGCGGGCCAGGGCGATCAGTGACTGTGGCGGGGAAGCGGACTAACCGGTTGGGCCTAGTGCCAGGGGCACAAGCGACCGACAGGTGGGTCCAGGCACTAGGTGCGCGTGCACGAAGCGGTATCTGGTGATCTGGACTGCGCGATAGAGATCGGACAACCAAAATCAAGCACCGGAGGGGTTAACGGCTGCAGGCGGCGCCGCTCTTGCTCACGGCGGTGAGGTCACCGGAGCCAGGGCGTGTGTAACTCCGACGAGGAATCTCGGCCGGGGAGAGGGGATACGGGGCACGCTAAGGCCTGTACGAGCTATGGCAGGGTGAGGAGAACATCACGGACCAATACAGGGGCATGGGGCCGGGCTAATTTGGCCAGTCACCGTGCGGGTGCGGCGAAACGCCACGGCCAAACTTCGGCGAAGCCGAATTGGCAAAGACAAGGCGGAATCGGGAGAAACCGAGCATGGGAACGGATGTCTTACCTCGGGACGGAGCTCGGGGTGGCTTGGCATGGCTTCTGGCGGGTTGGATGGCTAGCACGGCGGGTGAGGAACTTCGACGAAGCTGAGCAGCGAGAGCAGTGCGGAAGGAGGGTGACCTTGCGTGAAATGAGGCAGGGGAGCGAGTGCGGGTGCGGGTGGTGCTCAAAAAGGAGCTGGGGTGCGTGGGCAGGCAACGTGGCTAGGGATCTCGCGGAGACGGCGGAGCTGACAGGGCAGCCCCACGGTGCAGAGAGAGGGAGCAGGCGCGCGGAGGGAACGGTTCAGTGTGCTGACGAAACGGGCCCACGAGGCAGAGATGGAAAGGGGGCGCGCAAGCATGCAGGTGACCAGCGCCGACAACCCGGTCCAAGTGGGCAGAGGGAGGGAGAGAGAACAGGGAAAGAAATCATCGCTGACAGGTGGAGCCCACCTATCAGGCAGCGCGGGCGCGCGAGCGGCCTGGCTGGTTTGGGCTGAATTGGTTTTCTCTTTTTCCAAGGAATTTCTAATTGCTTTTCTTTTTATTTTCTCTAGGGTTTTCAATTCAAATTCAAACCAAGTTTCAAATTCGAACCAAGACAAACATGTGCATCAATTCAAAGAATATTTTGGACTCAGCATGATGCAACAATTCATGACTTACATTGTTTTGACAAAATAAATAATTTACTCCTCTCCTAATTAACCTAATTCTAGCCAAAAGAAAAAGAGAGAGAGAGATAGACTAGAGAGAGACAAGAGTAACACCTGAGTTTGGTAGATATTTAGAAAGAAATTTTATACCCCCAAATTCAGGGTGTTACACAAATCAAATAGTGAAGATCAACATAAGTGGACACGAAGATTTGTTTCCTGAGGTTCAGTTCCAAAGAACCTACTCCTCGTTGAGGAGGCCACAAAAGCCGGGTCTATTTCAATCCTTTCCCTCTCTCAATCGGTCACCTAGACTGGTTGAGTGCTTCTTCTTAATCACACGGGTCACTAAGACCCCACAAGGATCACCACACAATTAGGTGTCTCTTGCTTGCTTTACAAAACACTTGGAACGATTAGAAGGTGAAGAAGAAAGCAATAAAGCAACAAGAGCAACAAAAGAAACACAAATCTCCCTCTCTCAAGTCACTAAACACTTTTGATCACTTGATTTCGGAACTTAGAGAGGATTGAAGGCTTTGAATGTGTCTTTGGAGTGTATTCTTTGCTCTTGTATTGAATGAAGAGAGTGGGATACTTGGATTGCTTGTGTGGCAGAAATGCCCGAATTATTCCAGCTTAAGTGCCCAAGTCACGCCTCAGGGGGCCGTAACACACTTAAATCAGAATAACCCGTCAGTCCCTCAGATCTAGTCTGATAAAGCCACTTAACCAAGATCAAATACCACAATTTTCACACGAAGGTGAGTCACAGAAGAAATACAATGAAACAGGAATACCTCAAAAGTACTAAATTATTACATAGATCGGAGTTTTTCAAGTAGCTAATAAAAGTTCACAAAATAAGATGCAGCGGATGATTAATATCGTCGGTAGCGAGGAATCGGGCAGGGCCTAGCCCACTACTCCTCTTGCTCCTCTCTGGCTGGAGCAACATCCCACTCGACCGTCCAACCCGGTGACAGGGTGGTAGGCCAAGTCACACTATCAACCATGTCCTGAAGCCTACCTGCAAGATTATGCCACAAGCAAGGCTGAGTATACTAATACTCAGCTAGACTTACCCGGTGTGAGAAAACTACTCCTCTACCTCTAGACAATGCAGCTGTTTGGCTGAGGGGTTTGGTTTGCCAAAAGCACTAGCTGTATCTAAAATCAAGTTTTAGCTTTTCAATTTCTAGCCTCATTAGATTAGCTAAGTTTGCTCTTTCTAAGCATACATGGTAACAAGCATTTAGTACAATCAATAAGTTTTCTCATGCAAACCTCATTTCACTTCTTACTCAATGTAGTACAAGGGGTCAAGCAGTCTCATTAGCTGCGAGAAGCAGACGATTTGAATCGAGTTTTTATCCTTGCAAGGTAAACCTAAACACACGACATGTAGGGGCACTCCGTCCCCACACACGTCAACCGTCTCCATCGATTCCCTATTCGCGGCCAGGGCTCACCGCCTTGGCATACAATGCTCCACTGACCCCGGCTGCCGCCGTGCAGTGACCGCACTTGTACCCACCATAGCTAGCATGGGAGACCCAGTCTCAGGACAAGTGAGGGATAAAGTCTGCGCCCGGCTTCACTCAGGTACTAGGTTTACCGGTTACCATATTTCCCGACATGTGCTTAGTACGTTCAAAAGCTTGACTCAGGTATCCACACATTAATCCTTAATTCCTTTTCCCGTCTCATGGACAAGGCATCCTCCCTAGATCTAAGTCCATAGACTAACATAGATCCCGTTATCAAGATGAGTACAATCAATTCCTGACCTCGCGCGAGTGCTAGAAAAATCACTCGACTTCTACCGAGATCCTGATTAGTAAAGCAGCTACTCGACCTAGCATACTAGTATTCATCTCAAAAAGGAATCCTAAGTTCATGCAACTATAGGTTTCAAGCAATTCCTACACTTAAGTGCACATTAAAAGCCTACAAACATTAAGTGTAGTAAAGTAGCATATATAAATACGGTTATGCATAAACCGGGGCTTGCCTTCAATAGCTGGGGCTGGGGGAGATCCTCGATGGCAGTCTCGGGAGCTTGCTCCTGGTCTTCCTTGTGGATAGCTCCTTGCTCGGGGATGAGCACGTACTCTCCGTCAGCTAGATTGCAGTCTGATGAATGCAATGAGTAAGATACATGCATGATATGATATGTAATTTAGCAATTAAACTTTGATGGTGACTAATCTACTTAATCAGGTAGAGTTTAATCTTGCTACAAGAGATTCTTGTGGTATACTTAGCAAATTAGGGTCAAGCTTAGTTAAACTAAGTGGTAAGTATATTTTGGTGTTCCACTGATTTCCTTTTTATGTCTTAGTGAGAACTTAATAAGATTTTTAGTTGAACTTATTGGAGCGAGGTTTATTATTTTCCTTTCTTCTTCTTATTTTCTTTATGCTTTTAAGGTGGGGTTGAACTACAAGTTATATTAATAAATTTACAAAAATTCTGAAAAAATTACAGAAGCTTCTTACTGGTGTATAATTATTTGTCTCAAAATCTGGGGTTTAAAAAGTAAGTAGTTCTTTCTGGATAAAATTATCAAATATTTGGGCAGGAGGGGTGTCTTGAACTATGGCTCCTTTTTAACAGAGGGTTATTTCTTAAGACATATTTTTGCTGGCATCTAGATGTTATAACATGACCTTGGAAAAATTTCTAGCCATTTATACTTATCAGTTATTTTATTATGATTTTCCAAGGTTTCTAGTCAAAGGGGTGCTTTCTACTACCATTATATTTGAAAAATATCAAACAACAGATTTCTAATTTTTTCTAGCTTCTTCTTTGTGCAAGAGCAATCATTCTGAAGTTTGGCATCTTTTTGCTTAAGGGAAAGGTGGTAGGAATTATTTGGATTAAATGGCCTTTTTCATGAAGTATTGGCAATGGTATTAATTTGCAGCCTTCAATTGGGTTTTGCATTTTTCTCTGGTGGCTTATCTCATCATTGATCTAGTATAATTTTATTTGCCCATTATTGCATTATTTTTGGGCTGCTCATGATTTATTTAGAATAGGACTCAATATCAAGTTTTATTTGTTTACCCTACTTAAAATGATGGGCTGGGGTGGTTATCATTTTTGTAGTGGGGTTCTAGTGGTTATAAGTCCACTAGAGAACGCGATTGATCTTTGAAAAGGGGCTGAAATTCAGAATTCTGAATTTCTGAATTTCCCCCAAGTGCATTAGTTTAGGGGCTATTTTGGGGATTTTGAAAAATTCAAATGGCAAAACTTCTTTACTATGCTTTATTGGTTAATTGGTTAACTAAAACTTTGTAATTTGGTTTTTACCAAAATTTGTATTTTTTCCCAATATTTTCTCCCAATTACCCTTTATGCTTAATTTGTTCACTCAGGATTAATTAGGGTTTGAGAGTTTTCCTTCCTTAAGATTCATGACAAGATTAAGGAGAGTTTGAGAAGACTCATTATAAATCTTTGCTCTCATCTTTGAGGTTTATCCCTTCATTAGGTTTACATGTCATAATAGTTTGGGTTAGCTCAAGGAAGAAACCCTTGGTGACACTACGGTGTCACAGCCTTCCCCCCTTAAAGGAATCTCGTCCCGAGATTCGGGTCGGAGTCCTACCGGGGTGAAGCGAAGGGTGAGACTTACTCGAAGTGGATGCTTTCTTTATTACGGCAAACTGCTCTTCGAATGTCATTCTCTTTGCAACTTCAGAAGGAAGCCCTTTTGAATTTTGTTTTATAACTTATTCTTTCCAATTCATGATTATATTACTGAAATTTAGGTTCGAAGGGCAGGAGGAGGGGTTGGGCATGAATACGTACCAATTTCCTTAGGCAGATAATCAGGAAAGTTGGAACGCAGAAATTCTTCAGTCTCCCAAGTAGCTTCTTCCTCTAAGTGATTACTCCTGTGGATCTTATACATCTTGATCGATTTTGCCCGAGTTGATCTTTCCTTGCAATCCAGAATCTTGGAAGGGTACTCTTGGTATGATAGATCTGGTTCTATCTCCAATGCTGGTTCTGCTATGATCTCAGTCAGCAATCGAACAGACTTGTTTAGCTGAGATACATGGAACACATTGTGGATGGCAGACATTTTTGGAGGTAACTTCAACTTGTATGCCACGGGTCCACATGCCTCTATGATCTCATAAGGTCCAATGTAGCGAGGGGCTAACTTGCCTTTGATCCCAAACCTCTGCACTCCTTTGGTGGGTGATACTTTTAGATAAATGAAATCTCCCACCTCCAACTGGAGAGGTTTCCTTCTCTTATCATGGTAACTCTTTTGCCTGGCCTGAGCAGCTTCTAGATTCTTCCTGATTAGTTTGACCTTCCTTTCGACTTCAGTCACTAAGTCAGGTCCAAAAACTTCTCTTTCTCCAGGCTGAGACCAATTGAGCGGTGTTCTACATCTTCTCCCATAGAGAGCTTCGAAGGGTGCCATCTTTAGACTGGATTGATAACTGTTGTTATAAGCAAACTCTGCCAAGGAGAGGTTCTTATCCCAGTTCTTGCCACAATCGATCGCACAAGCCCTCGGCATATCTTCAAGGATTTGATTTACCCTCTCGGTCTGACCATCAGTCTGTGGGTGGTAAGCTAAACTTTTGATTAGCTTGGTTCCCAAAGATTCTTGCAGTTGTTCCCAAAATCTGGCAACAAACGGGGCTCCTCGGTCAGAAACAATGGTCCGGGGCAATCCGTGCAAACACACGATCCGGTCAATGTACAACTCTGCATACTTTGGAGCCTTATCAGTGGTGTGCACTGGGAGAAAATGTGCCACTTTCGTTAGTCGGTCCACAATAACCCAAATCGAATCATGATGATGAGAGGTGTTGGGCAGACCCAAAATGAAATATATGATGATGTCATCCCATTTCCACGAAGGTATAGACAGGGGTTGCAAAGCTCCAGCTGATTTCAAGTGGTTTGCCTTTATCCTCTGATAGGTGTCACATTCTGATACATAACGGGCTATCTCCCTCTTCATTTTGGTCCACCAATACAAGGGCTTCAGATCATGGTACATTTTGGTGCTCCCTGGATGCATGGAGAATTTGGAGAGATGGGCCTCATCCAAGATTTTCTTCTTGAGATCCTTGTTTTTAGGAACCACCAATCTGCTTTCAAACCATAATATACCCTTTCCATCTTGGTGGAAACATTTATACTTCTTGGTCTTCTGACGGAGATTCTCCTTGATAATTTGCACTCCCTTGTCACTGAGCTGGGCCATGATGATCTGGTCTTGCAAAGCTGGCTCAACAGAAATGTGAGACAAAGCACTAGAAGGAATCACTTCAATCTTCATCTTGCTCAACTCATCACACAAGGTGTCAATACGAGAATCCATCATAACACAGTTACATTGCAACTTCCGACTCAAGGCATCTGCTACCACATTGGCCTTTCCTGGGTGATAATGTACCTCCAGGTCATAATCCTTGATCAGCTCTAGCCATCTTCTCTGCCTCATGTTGAGATCAGCCTGAGTAAAGATATATATACTCAAGGCTCTTATGATCAATGAAAATGTTGTAGTGGGTTCCCATCAAATAGTGCCTCCACATTTTTAATGCATGAACCACCGCTGCTAACTCCAGGTCATGAGTAGGATAATTTTGCTCATGAGGCCTGAGTGCTCTTGATGCATAAGCAATGACTCGGTTGTCTTGCATCAAGACACAACCTAGTCCAGTGCCAGAGGCATCACAGTACACATCAAATGGCTTGATGCTGTCGGGTTGCGCTAACACTGGTGCTGTGGTCAGATGTTGCCTCAATGCATGGAAGGAATCTTCGCACTTCTGACCCCAAACAAACTTGGCTTCTTTCTTCAACAGCTCAGTTATGGGTTTTGCAATTCGAGGGAAATCCGGAATGAATCTTCGGTAATAACCAGCTAATCCCAGAAAACTCTGAATTTGACGGACAGTCATGGGTGGCCTCCAGTTCATCACCTCTTGAACCTTATCAAGATCAACAGCGATGCCTACCTGGGAGATAGTGTGACCCAAAAATTTGATCCCCTTTAGCCAAAAATTACATTTTGACAATTTGGCATAAAGACGGTGCTCTCGCAGACGTTGAAGCACTACATACAAATGCCCGGCATGTTCTTCTTCGTTCTTTGAGTACACCAAGATGTCATCGATGAAAACCACTACGAATTTGTCCAATTCAGGCATGAAAACAGAATTCATCAGATACATAAAATATGCTGGTGCATTAGTCAGCCCAAATGACATCACCAAGAATTCATACAGCCCATATCTGGTCGAGAAAGCTGTCTTCGGAATATCACTTGCCCGTATCTTGATCTGATGATAGCTGGAGCGAAGGTCTATCTTAGAAAACACTTTGGCTCCAACCAATTGATCAAAAAGAACATCAATACGAGGCAAAGGATACTTGTTCTTGATAGTCACCGCATTAAGGGGGCGGTAATCTATGCACAGCCTCAAGCTTTCGTCCTTCTTCTTCACAAACAAGGCTAGACATCCCCAAGGCGAAGTACTTGGGCGAATAAATCCCTTGTCTAGCAACTCTTGCAATTGCTTCTTCAATTTTGCCAACTCAGCAGGTGGCATCCAGTAAGGCCTCTTGGAAATGGGTGTCGTTCCCGATTGCAACTCGATGGCAAATTCAATGTCCTGGTCTGGTGGCATTCCTGGCAATTCATCAGGAAAGACATCTGCATACTCACAGACCACTGGAATCTTCTTCAAGGGTAACTCCATCATAGCAAAAGCACATGACTGAGTAGAGTCTTGATCGGGCAAAAACATGGTGAAACTTCCACAGATCGGGGAATTGACTTCCACGATGCGGCTGGCAACATCAAGCATTACTTGGTGTAGGGTCCTCCAATTAGTGCCCAAAATAATATCCACATTTTCCAAACCCAAAACAAGAAGGGTGGTTTTGATAATGTGGCTTCCCAATTGAATAAGCGCACTTCGGATTAATTGGTTGGTTACAGTTTTACCCCCAGGTGTGGCTATCATAAATGACCCTTTTGTATGACAGAAGGGCAATTGGCACTTAGCACTGAACTTCTGGCTAATGAAACTATGAGATGCACTAGAATCAAACAGAATTAAAGCAGGTTGATTAAAAACTGAAAAGGTACTAGTCATGATGGGGCTCCCTCAGGTAACTCCTCTAGAGTAGTGAAGTTGAGCTTCCCTTGTCTGACTTGCACCTTCTGCTTCCTCCCCTTGTCTTGACTTGGTGCTGGCATCTGCCTCTGTTGATTTCTGGGGTAGTTCTTGGCATAGTGGCCCACATTGCCACAAGTGAAGCACTTGTTCCCATTGCCCTAGCGGAACTGCTGTTGCTGCGGAGGCTGATTGTTCCTTGGGGCGGGAGCTGGAAAGCGGTTGGGTGCCGGCTGCTGCTGCTGCTGAGGTGGCCTGATCACCCATCTACCTGCTTGCTGCTGAAATCCCCTGCTCTGATTGTGAGAAACAATCCTGAACCTCTGGGCCTGAGCGGATGGTGCTACCATTGGTGCCTTTCTCTTCTTCTCTGCCCGGTGAGCTACAATACAATCCTCCTGGGAGATGGCCAGGTTGACCAACTCATTGAAGCTATCAGCACGGACAGTGTTGAGACATTCCCGCAGCTTGGTGTTGAGACCCCTGCGGAAGCGGTCTCTCTTCTTCTCATCAGAATCAGCATGGTAACCTGCATACTGGCATAGGTCGTTGAAGGCCTGAGCATACTGCAAGACCATGCGGGTTCCTTGATTAAGTGCCAGAAACTCATTCAGCTTGCGGTCAAGAATTCCAGCTGGGATGTGGTGCCCTCTAAAAGCAGTCTTGAATTCCTCCCAAGACACTTCATGATCAGCGAGGAGCATAGCACGGAAGTGGTCCCACCACGTCCGAGCAGGGCCACGAAGCTGCTGCGCGGTGAAGCGTGCCTTGGCATCATCAGGGCAGTCTCCCGTGAGGAGGGGAAACTTAGACTCAATGACGCGAATCCACACGTCTGCATCCAACGGATCCTCTGCCTTGGTGAACAAGGGCGGCTGCATACTCAGGAACTCCTGGTAGGTTGCTGCTGCCGGAGGTCGCTAATGCTGGCCTCCACCATGCCGCTGGGGGTGGGGCTGGCGCTGCAAGAGCTATCGCAGAATCTCATTCTGTTGGGCCATCAGCTCCTGCACTATGGGAGCTAGGGGAGGTGGCGGGGGAACCTGCTCGTTATGCCCGCGACGCTGCCTAGCTGCCATCTGAAAACAGAGATTGTCGCCATTGTTATCCCAACTCGCAATTTCGAACGACATGCTATCATCTTATATGGAAAGAAAATTGCCATAATCATAATATTAAGTTTGAACGAAGACAACAACGTTACAACATCCCACAAATCTCAAAAGTCCTCAAGGGTTACATCAATTAGGGGAAAGTACCCGTAAGCCTAGTCCAAAACCTGCCATTAACTAAGCTCGCATAGGTTTCTATCCACCTAAAACGTCAAAGTGACTAATCAACCCTGAGCGTTGGAAGCGACACTGGTTGCGGGTGAAGGGGGCATCGCGGAGGTAGTCCCATTGAAACTAGGGGCTGGTCCTAACTCCTCGGGAGCCTCTTCTCCCTCGCTTCCGGCTTCATTGGCCTCCATCTCTAAGTGGTGCATGTCCAGGTGGTCATTAGCTTCTTCGAGTTCCCGCTGCACATCGTGGAGCTGGTTCTCCAAGACATCAATAGTGTTGTCTCGGATCTCCACCTGCTACTCCAAGGTGGTAATGCGCTGGCTCAGCCTTTCCACCTGTAGATCCTTCTCCACCAACTCAGAGGACAAGTCGACCACAAAATCTTCTCGGCTGTCGAGGGTGAGCTTGGTGGTTTGAGTGATGTTAGCAAGATGTGCCATAGCGTCACTCTGCAGGGTCTGGAGGTGGTACAGCGCACTCATGCACTGAACAGTGACCCTCCCAACCAAGTCAGGATACATTGCCCACACATCTTTCACGTGGCTCACACGGTTACACCACATGGGGTCATCCTTCTTCTCAGCAGGGAAAAGTCCCAAGGGGTGCATCACCATCTCCAGGGGATGGTAGCCACAGAAAGTCGTTAGAGTCTTCATGGCTGCCGCTTCAGTGGTGTCGTCTGCCCTGAATCCAATCGTCTCGGAGTCAAGAGAACGCCAACCCGGCTGAAGGGGATGAGCCTCCAAGGTCAGCCAGACTCGGCAACAAGGTACCCGATGCTCCTCATACAACTGCATCGTGTACAAAGGGGGCGTAGGGTAACCGGCGGAGTTAAGCACTTCCCACAAGATGGAAGGAAAGCCATCGTGAGAGAGGAAGTCAGAGCTGAAACGAGTGTCTCCTCCACTAGCGGGGGTGGGTGAATTCATCTACAGAAGGGTATCTGATGTAAAGATTATGGTGGAAGGAAGAAAAAATAAAGAGCCTGGATGGTTTGAAAAGAAGCGGGTTAGCTCGAATTTTTTTACTTCTTTAATTCTTAATCCTTCAAATTTTATAATGCATGCATGCTGAAAAGAATAACGGCTCCTCTCCGAAATAAAGGGTGCTCCTAAGGCATCCTTTAAAAATTTAAGTACTGGCCCACAGGGCCTACTTACTTAGCCACCTATTTCTCCCACTATCCCTAAGGCCTTTCGTCCTAGGTGTAGCGTTCTAGTCCTGATGATTCTTATCAGTTTCTAAGCAAGTTTTAGATTCTGAAAATTGGTATTCATGGTTTATTGTCCTTTGTGGTGGTATTTGCTCCGATACCAGCTGTGGCAGAACCGCCCGAATTATTCCAACATAAGTGCCCAAGTCACACCTCAGGGGGCCGTAACACACTTAAATCGGAATAACCCGTCAGTCCCTCAGATCTAGTATGATAAAGCCACTTAACCAGGATCAAATACCACAATTCTCACACGAAGGTGAGTCATAGAAGAAATACAATAAAACAGGAAGACCTCAAATTAAAGTACTGAATTATTTCATAGATCGGAGTTTTTCAAGTAGCTAATAAAAGTTCACAAAATAAGATGCAGCGGATGATTAATATCATCGGTAGCGAGGAATCAGGCAGGGCCTAGCCCACTACTCCTCTTGCTCCTCTCTGGCTGGAGCAGCATCCCACTCGACCGTCCAACCCGGTGGCAGGGTGGTAGGCTAAGTCACACTATGTAACTTCCCAATTTCTAACCCAGGTTTGAAACCCTAATCTAACCCCCCCCCTATTATCTATCCCAAAACTCCCTTAGATTTTTCCCAACATATGCATACACTTTGTTTGAATATGAACACCTCACTTAGATTTTATTTTCCAGCACCTAGATTATCTATTAAATTAATTGTTCAAAAGAAAAAGAATATAAAAAATGGATATAGGAATTAGAAAATAAAAAGAAAAAGAGAAACCCCCCTAGCTGGGCTGAATCCAGCCCATGCCGCGGCCGCCTTTCCCCCCTCGCGCCCGCGCTTTCCCCCCCCCCCCCCCCCCCTTCGGCCCATTGCCGGCCTGCTCCTGCGCCCGCGCAGCCGCTCCGCGCTCTCTCTCTCTCTCTCTCGCTGACGAGCCGACCCCACCTGCCAGTCGCTCTCTCTCGCGCGCTCACTACCGCTGGCAGACCGACCCCACCGGTCAGCCGCGTCGTCGTCCTCCCCGCGTACGGCTCGTCGCGATCACCTCCGACCACCGTCCCCTCCATCGCCCCCGTCCCCTCGCCCATCCCCTTGCCGCACAGGAGAGTTTGGCACCGCCCCATCCTCACCACTTGACCGCGTCCTTGCCCAGTACCACCCCCGCCGTGAGGTCTCGTCGTCGCCGCTGTGCGGCATTAATGTCGGTGTTGTGCACCTCACCGACGCCCGCCGAGCTCCGCCGCTCCCCTTCCCTCGGGCGCCTGTAGAAAGGTCGCCCCGAGCACCTCCTCCCCCGCACCGGCCTCAGCCACCACTCTCCTCCCTCACCCGAGCCCAATTCGCGGAAGCACCACCGTCGTCTCCCTCTCCGGTAAGCCTTCCCCCTCATCTCCCTTCCCCTCTGTTGGACCAACGAGCAATTACTTAGGCCTATCAGCTTCGCCATACCGCCGCGAACTCAGGACACCACTCCCCCACCCCAGTCCCTCGCCCGAAGCTCACCGACGGTGACTCCCACCGTGGAGCTCCACCACCTCCCCGCGGACAGCCCCCTCCCGGCCCCATCTAGCCAAATTGAGCCCACCTCTAGGTTCGCCAGCCCCTCCCCGTGCTAAGGCACCTACCCATTGTCCAAGAACCGGGCCACCAGCGGCGAATCGCCGCCGAGCCCACCGGCGGCCGGGTTCTCCCCGCGGACGGCCGGTTCGCCCCGCCGTCAACCGTTGCGCCGTCCCCTCCCCCCTTCCGCTCTCGCTGGCGCATTGGCCCCGCGGCGACGGCGTCATCCCCTCGCGCGCCCGCGCCATCACCCGCCTTGGGCCGCAGCTGGGCCAGCACCCTCGCGCTCGCGCGCTGCGCCGGGCTGGGCCAGAAATCCCCCCACCGGCCCACCAGTGCTGAAATTCCTTTTCTTTTTCCTTTTTCAGCCTTTTCTCCTCTAATTAGTATTTCTCAATATTTTATGCACCAAAAATTATCAAAATGATTTCTAAAGTCACATGTAATAATAATGTTAGAAAATGACACACTACAATTAGTAAACCACTATTGATGTATTGTTTTATTGACTGTTTTACTAGAAGAAGCGGGGACCGTTGATCCGGAACCCGTAACCCCGGAAGAAGGGCCGGAGCCTGATCTCCCGGAAGTAGATCTTTTGTGCCAGGAAAGCTTCGACGAAGGCAAGTCCATCCTTCCCTTGATGCATAAATTTCCTATTCTTTCTACCACTACCTAGGCCGGGATTTCAGGGTGGGATATTTGCATTGTGAGAAGAGAGATAGCCCGCATTAACATACGTCTTTTGGATACGAAATGTGGGTTGGGAGAAAGGGCAATATGTTTCTTCAAATAAGGTTTCTTTTAAAAAGGGATGTGCGATGAAGGGTATTCACCCTCATCACCTTGAGAGTGGGATGATCAGGGACTCCCTGGTTTAGGGGAGGGCCTAAGGTGTTGGCTCAGCTGGTTTAGGCGTGAGCAGAAGGATTGTCCCCTCATATAAGGACCGGTTTGTCATCTTCACTACCTGTACCCTTTAATAGTACAACCACTCGAGACTGTGTGGGCAGTCACTCAATCTGAACTCGTGCGGTCCAACCCCAGGGTTATGAAGGTTGGGGAGCACCGGGAGGATAAGGAGGGGGAATGTTTCGTCCGGTTTGGACATGGCGGTGGCCTGACTCCTTCCGGATAACCGTTAAGGTTAGGACGTACGGGGGAAGAAAGAGATCCGGCATTCGGGTCTCGCGACGGTGAGATCGCAGAAACCGGACTAGTGGGTAAAGTGTACCCCTCTACGCAAAGTTGAAACCTATTCGAATAGTCCGTGTCCACTAGTATGGACGAGTCTAGTGTGGTATGACAATTAGAGATTTTTTTTATAACCTCCGTGAACAGGGAAATGTGTGTGTAAGTGCATACTGAAAAAGAAAACAAGGCCACGGGAGCGGGAAGCTCAGTGGTGGTTGAGTATTTTGGTTACTTTTAAGTCTTTGGGAAAAACCTTACAGCAACTACCTTTCTCTAAGAAAATGAAGAGTGACTTCAACTCCACCAAATAAAGCATGTATGATATAGGTCTCTTTCTCTTTACGGGAGGGGGTGGGCTTGCGGAATACCTAGTGTATTCACCTAGATTTATTTATGTTTTTCAGCAGCCGAAGACTTCTTTTCTGCTATGCTTGATTGAGAGGGCTGTGTCTGCACCCAGTTCTGCCTGTGGCTTGGGCTAGTATATTTTTCTATTGCGCTTTTTATTCTAGCTCTCTCGAGCTTGTACCCCGGTATTGTAATAACCTTTATTTAAACTCTGTACTATTTGAAGTAAGGAATGTGTTTACTAGCCTCCTGGGACTAGTAATTGTATCACATTTGAGTCCCAAAGGATCGGGACACTTCAGGTGGTATCAGAACCATAGGACTGGTCGTAGGTCGCAGCCCTGACCTTAAAACTTGCCTTAAAAGAAAATACCTCTTACCCCAAGAAAAATCTTCTCTCCTTTCCCTCGATATTAACAGACCCTTCTTTTCCTATTCCAGATGGAAGACTCTCTGGTCATTAGGACATCCTACTGCTCAGAGGTGGAGGGGTTCCCACATCTGTTGCGAAGTTGTGCGCTTCGCAAGGGAATATGCAAGAAGCCAGAATATGTCTGGAAGGAGTATCTCGAGAATGGAATGGAAAAGTGCTCTATGGCAGTCTACCTGGAAGAAAGCCGAAATCTGAACCATCCTTCTTTCCAAGTCACTTTCACCGGATACCGCTTCCTAGATACTTGCCAAAATGTTGCCCGGAAAGCCCTCCGTCAACTATAGCAGAGCTACAACAGAGTGATCTTTGAAACCCCCCTTCGCTACTTCCCACCCAGCAACAAAAATACACCCTCCTAGAGGAAAAGACTTCAGGCCCTGTCAGGAGGAGACCCTATCAAGGATGACCCCACCATCGTCTACATGGCTGGATACCTCCACACCCTCGATAACCAATATGATGACCTTGCCTCCCACTGCACTCACCTAAACTCCCAGGTGGAAAGCCTGGAGCAAAAAGTCAGAGAACTTACAAGGGAAAAGCCGTCCCTTCAAGAGAGCCTCGAGATAGCAGAAGGCGAGGAAACCAACACCCGTGAGGCCTACCGCAGACTGAAGATGGATTATGACAAGAAGCTGAAGAAGCTCGCCCCCGCAAGAAAAATCCGCAAGAAGACCAAAAGTCAAGGATGTCAGACTGAGCAGAAGGAAGAAGCCCCTCTAGCCCTACCTCCTACCAGGATAAGAAACTCGTTCGACACCGAGGAAATGTCCCTAGCCAGCCTTGATGACCTTCTTAAGAAATTTGGGGACACTTTAGAGAAGGAGTTTGGGAGTACCCTCGATAGCACTCGTGTGTAATGAACTTATGGTAGTTGTATGATGTAATGAACTGGTGTAATGAATAAAGTAACTGGTTGAAAAAAAATTGGCATGTGCATAGTAGTAACTCTTTTCCCCTGGCAGATGGCTTCGGATAAAACCACGCCTACCGCATCCGGGATTGGAGCAGGTTTTCCCCTAAGAGCAGGAGGAGAAGCTGGCGGAGAAGGGAGTGAGACCCACCTCCCCACGCCTCCAGAACTACCACTAGATTTGGCCCAAGTTCTAGCCAATCAGACCCAACTCATTGAAGTCCTCACTAGAAGTCTGGAAAACCAGCGCCCAGGTGGTGGGAGACCACAGGACAGGATGGGAGAATTTCTGAGACTCAAGCCTCCCATGTTCGTGGGGTCTAGCAATCCCCTTGATGCAGATGACTAGCTGCGCACGATCAAGAGGAAGCTGGAAGCCATCGGATGCCCCAAAAATCAGCGTGTTCAATTGGCTGCTCATCAACTTTCTGGGATGGCCCTATCATGGTGGGATACCTTCAGCGAGGCCGTCAGGGATGCTACCTGGGCAGAATTTGAAACTGCTTTCCGCGAGCATCACGTACCCTAGGGAATAGTTCAACTCAAGGAAGATGAGTTCCAGGAACTAACTCAAGGTGGAAGATCTGTCAGTGAGTACGTGCACAAGTTCATAGAGTTGGCCCGTTACGCGCCTGACGATGTCAGCACCGAGGCAGGGAAGATGGCCCATTTTCTAAAAGGGCTAAGACCAGAACTCAAGACCAACCTCGCCAGCCAAGATTTCCTCAACTTCTCTCACCTCTCCAACAAAGCCATCCAAGTGGAAAGGGCAAAAGAGGAAGAAAAAGGGCACCTCAAGAGGAAATTCCAGGTTCTCCGAGCTCAGCAGCAAGACCGTCACCAGAGAGCTCGATCCTTTGGGCTTCCACCCAAGGGACCAAGCTTCAATAGACCATCTGGACCCACTCCATCACGTTACAGTCAGCAGAGGCAGAGCTCCTTTCAGGCCCCCTCGGTTGCAAGCAACCAACCGCCAGCAAATGCCTGTTGGCACTGCGGAGACCCCAGTCACTTCAAGAATAACTGCCCCCAGTTGAAGGCACCCGGACCTACCTACTCCAACTCGGTGAATGGCCCCAAGATTCCCTCGACACCTGCCTCCAAGGCACCTCCCTCCAACAGTTAGCAGGGCAGGACCCAATACCAGGGCAGAGCACGAGTCAACCACGTCGACGCTCAAGAAGCCCAGCAAGCTCTGGGAGTAGTGCTCGGTGAGTTCCTAGTTGAATTTACTCCCGCTACTGTGCTTTTTGATTCAGGAGCATCCCATTCATTTATAGCCACTAAGTTTGTGGAAAAGCATGGCATTCCCTCTACACCCCTAGAAATTCCTTTGGTCACCCGAACCCTAGGGTCAGACCTTCTATGCCAACTCAAGTGCTCCCAAGTCAGAATCCTTTTAAGTGGGGTAGTGTTCCTGGCAGACTTAACCGTCTTGCCATCCCAAAGCACAAGGGTATCATAAGTTGCGCGAGTAAGACCGTCCTTCTCACCGACCGCCAAGGAAAAAACAGTTTCCTGTTAGGCCCAGCCGCCCGCCAATGATCCAATGATGTTTAATCTGGCAGCAGAAAACATATCGGTAATAGAAGAATTCATGGATGTATTTCCGGAAGAGTTGCCTGGAATGCCACCAGAAAGAGGAGTGGAGTTCTATATAGATCTCATTCTTAGCACTGCACCCATCACAAAGAGACCATACCGCATGGCCCCCACAGAGCTAGCAGAATTAAAACTCCAGATTGCAGAGCTGCAACAAAAAGGGTACATCCGTCCCAGCTCGTCTCCCTGGGGAGCACCCATCCTTTTCGTCACCAAAAAGGATGGAAGTATGAGGATGTGTATTGATTACCGGTCTTTGAATGAAGTTACAATCAAGAATAAGTACCCACTCCCTCGGATCGACGATCTATTCGACCAGCTGCAAGGAGCCAAATATTTCTCCAAGATAGACCTTAAGTCAGGATATCACCAACTGAGGATCAAGGAAGCAGATATTCAGAAGACTGCATTCGTCACCAGATACGGACAATATAAGTTCACAGTGATGCCGTTTGGGCTAACAAACGCACCCGCCTTTTTCATGAACCTCATGAATAAGGTATTCATGGAAGAATTGGATAAGTTTGTCGTAGTCTTCATCGACGACATCCTTATCTATTCCAAGAATCACAGGGACCATGAGCGTCACCTTCGAATCGTCCTTGGAAGACTCAGGGCACATCAACTCTATGCTAAGCTCAGCAAGTGTGAATTTTGGTTGGAAAAGATAGCCTTCCTTGGGCATATCTTGACTACAGAAGGAATAGAAGTGGACCCATCCAAGGTAGAAGTCGTTTCAAAATGGAAACAGCCATCCAACGTCAGTGAAGTACGAAGCTTTCTGGGAATGGCAGGGTATTACCGCTGATTTATCAAGGGATTCTCCAGCATAGCAAGACCTATGACCGAACTTCTCAAAAAGGATAATAAGTTTGTGTGGACTCCAAAATGTGAGGAAAGTTTCCAGATCATCAAGGAGAAGCTTACAACCGCGCTCGTTTTGACACTACCAGATATACACCAGGATTTTGTCATCTTCTGTGATGCTTCAAGGCAAGGCTTAGGGTGTGTCTTAATGCAAAATGATAAAGTTATTGCCTATCCATCTCGCTTACTCAAGCCGCATGAGCAGAATTACCCCACCCATGACTTGGAGTTGGCAGCCATAGTGCACGCCCTAAAAATATGGAGGCACTATCTGATTGGGAACAAATGCCACATTTTCACTGATCACAAGAGTCTGAGGTATATCTTCACTCAGCCAGACCTCAACCTCCGTCAGAGAAGATGGCTTGAACTAATCAGGATTATGACCTTGAGATCCATTACCACCCCGGGAAGGCCAACGTGGTAGCAGACGCTCTCAGCCAAAAACCTTTCGGGATAAAGGGGACCAACTTTTTGGAAGATTGGAAGAAGGAATCAGCTCAGCTAAATGCATGTCTGGGAGACAACGGTAGTCTAGAAGTCAAGCCAACGCTAGAAGACCTCATATGCAAGGCTCAACGCCTAGACGCGGAGACAGCAAGACTTATGGAAAGAGCTCGCAAGGAGCAACTTCCGGACCTTAGGGCAGATGAACAAGGAGTTCTTTGGTTCAAGAACCGTCTGTGTATACCAATAGGAGAAGCACGGGAAGTCCTGCTCAATGAAGCCCACAACTCAGCTTACTCCATCCACCCAGGAACCACCAAAATGTACCTAGACCTCAAAGCCAGATACTGGTGGAGAGGGATGAAGAAGGAGATAGCACAGTATGTGGCCCGGTGTGACACCTGCCAGCGAACAAAGGCCGAACACCAAAAGCCTGCAGGCCTACTGCAACCCTTCCCAGTGCCTGAATGGAAGTGGGAGGAAATAGGCGTGGATTTTGTAACCGGACTGTCATGGACGCAAAAAGGGAATGACTCTATCTGGGTAATAATCGACCGTCTCACCAAGGTGGCCCACTTCATTCCAGTAAAAACCACTTTTGGAGGAGCCGCCCTTGCTCGGATATATCTTAAAGAGATAGTCAGGCTCCATGGTATTCCTTGGAAGATAGTGTCAGATAGAGGGATGCAGTTCACCTCAAAATTTTGGAAGAGCCTTCAGCAAGCTATGGGCACCAAGTTAGATTTTAGCACCACTTATCACCCCCAGTCAGATGGTCAAACGGAAAGAGTCAACAAGGTCCTCGAAGATTTACTAAGAGCCTGTGTGTTGACATTCGACAGGAATTGGGAGTCTAGTTTGCCGTATGCCGAATTCTCATATAACAACAGCCATCAGGCCAGCATCAAAATGTCACCGTTCAAAGCATTGTATGGAAGAAAGTGCCAGACCCACCTAATGTGGTCCAATGTAGGGGAAAGGACACTAGAAGGACCCGACTTTGTTAAAGAAGCCGAAGAGAAAGTTGCCCTGATCCGCAAGAGGTTACTTGAAGCTCAGAGTCAACAGAAGAGTTATGCAGACAACAGACAGAGAGAACTCAGATTTGAGGAAGGAGATTTCGTATACCTCAAGGTCTCCCCGATGCGTGGTGTCAAAAGGTTCCAAATGAAAGGAAAGCTAGCACCGCATTTCGTCGGCCCCTACCCCGTCATTAGCAGATTGGGACCCGCAGCATACTGCCTTGAGCTACCAGAATCCATGTCAGACATTCACAATGTGTTCCATGTGTCCCAACTCCGTAAATGCTTGCAAGTACCAGAGAACCACATCGAGGCAGAGACAATTCAGATTCAAAAAGATCTCCAGTACCGGGAAAAGCCAGTAAAGATTCTCGACTCAGCAGTCCGAAGGACTCGCAACTCAGAAGTGAGACTCTGTAAGGTTCAGTGGAGCAGAGAAGGAGAAAAGGATGCCACCTGGGAAAGTGAGGACTCTCTGAGGACAGAATACCCTTACCTTTTCTCAAACCCCGTCTGAATCTCGAGGGCGAGATTCCTTTAAGTGGGGTAGGTTTGTAACATCCCAAATTTCTAACCCAGGTTTGAAACCCTAATCTAACCCCCCCTTATTATCTATCCCAAAACTCCCTTAGATTCTTCCCAACATATGCATACACTTTGTTTGAATATGAACACCTCACTTAGATTTTATTTTCCAGCACCTAGATTATCTATTAAATTAATTGTTCAAAAGAAAAATAATATAAAAAATGGACATAGAAATTAGAAAATAAAAAGAAAAAGAGAAACCCCCCTTAGCTGGGCTGAATCCAGCCCATGCCGCGGCTGCCTTTCCCCCCTCGCGCTCGCGCTTTCCCCCCCTTTCGGCCCATTGCCGGCCTACTCCCGCGCACGCGCAGCCGCTCCGCGCTCTCTCTCTCGCTGACGAGCCGACCCCACCTACCAGCCGCTCTCTCTCGCGTGCTCACTCCCGCTGGTAGACCGGCCCCACCGGTCAGCCGCGTCGTCGTCCTCCCCGCATATGGCTCGTCGCGGTCACCTCCGACCGCCGTCCCCTCCATCACCCCCGTCCCCTTGCCCATCCCCTTGCCGCACAGGAGAGTTTGGCACCGCCCCGTCCTCGCCGCTTGACCGCATCCTTGCCCGGTACCGCCCCCGTCGTGAGGTCTCGTCGTCGCCGCTGTGCGGCATTAATGCCGGCGCTGTGCACCTCACCGGCGCCCGCCGAGCTCCGCCGCTCCCCTTCCCTCGGGCGCCTATAAAAAGGTCGCCCCGAGCACCTACTCCCCCGCACCGGCCTCAGCCACCACTCTCCTCTCTCACCCGAGCCCAATTCGCGGAAGCGCCGCCGTCGTCTCCCTCTCCGGTAAGCCTTCCCCCTCATCTCCCTTCCCCTCTGTTGGACCAACGAGCAATTACTTAGGCCTATCAACTTCGCCACACCACCGCGAACTTAGGACACCACTCCCCCACCCTAGTCCCTCGACTGAAGCTCACCGACGGCGACTCCTGCCGCGGAGCTCCGCCACCTCCCCGCGGACAGCCCCCTCTCGGCCCCCTCTAGCCAAATTGAGCCCACCTCTAGGTTCGCCAGCCCCTCCCCGTGCTAAGGCACCTACTCATTGTCCAAGAACCGGGCCACCGGTGGTGAATCACCGCCGAGCCCACCGGTGGCCGGGTTCTCCCCGCGGACGGCCGGTTCGCCCCGCCGTCAACCGTAGCGCCGTTCCCCCCCCCCCCCCCTTCCGCTCTCGCTGACGCGTGGGCCCCACGGCGACGGTGTCATCCCCTCGCGCGCCCACGCCGTCACCCGCCTTGGGCCACAGCTGGGCCGGCGCCCTCGCGCCCGCGCGCGCACTGCGCCTGGCTAGGCCAGAAATCCCCCCCGGCCCACCAGTGCTGAAATTCCTTTTCTTTTTCCTTTTTCAGCCTTTTCTCCTCTAATTAGTATTTCTCAATATTTTATGCACCAAAAATTATCAAAATGATTTCTAAAGTCACATGTAATAATAATGTTAGAAAATGACACACTACAATTAGTAAACCACTGTTGATGTATTGTTTTATTGACTGTTTTACTAGAAGAAGCGGGGACCGTTGATCCGGAACCCGTAACCCCGGAAGAAGGGTCGGAGCCCGATCTCCAGGAAGTATATCTTTTGTGCCAGGAAAGCTTCGACGAAGGCAAGTCCATCCTTCCCTTGATGCATAAATTTCCTATTCTTTCTACCACTACCTAGGCCGGGATTTTAGGGTGGGCTATTTGCATTGTGAGTAGAGAGATAGCCCGCATTAACATATGTCTTTTGGATACGAAATGTGGGTTGGGAGAAAGGGCAATATGTTTCTTCAAATAAGGTTTCTTTTAAAAAGGGATGTGCGATGAAGGGTATTCACCCTCATCACCTTGAGAGTGGGATGATCGGGGACTCCCTGGTTTAGGGGAGGGCCTAAGGTGTTGGCTCAGCTAGTTTAGGCATGAGCAAAAGGATTGTCCCCTCATATAAGGACCGGTTTGTCATCTTCACTACCTATACTCTTTAATAGTACAACCACTCGAGACTGTGTGGGCAGTCACTCAATCTGAACTCGTGCGGTCCAACCCCAGGGTTATGAAGGCTGGGGAGCACCGGGAGGATAAGGAGGGGGAATGTTTTGTCCGGTTTGGACATGGCGGTGGCCTGACTCCTTCCGGATAACCATTAAGGTTAGGACGTACGGGGGAAGAAAGAGATCCGGCATTCGGGTCTCGCGACGGTGAGATCGCAAAAACCGAACTAGTGGGTAAAGTGTACCCCTCTGCGCAGATTTGAAACCTATTCGAATAGTCCGTGTCCACTGGTATGGATGAGTCTGGTGTAGGGATGGCAATGGGTCGGGTTCGGATCGGGTATAGTAAATATCCGCCCGCGACAATACCCGCGGGTATTACTCATACCCGCCCGCGACTATACCCGCGGGTAGGAATTTGTACCCGTGCCCGTACCCATCGGGTATCGGGCGGGTATCGGATACCCGCGGGTATAATCACAAAACAATATATGAGTACTGTTATAGAATGCAATGCTTCCGCTGAAAGTTCCATTGGCATGGATTCTTTCTGCTCCCCTGGCAGACGGGCCAACGGGAGCAATGGTGGTCGATGCGATAGTTTCACCGCCATTTGTGTCCTTCTAGTACAGAGAAACACATTGCTTTCCGCGTTTTGCTCACAGCTAAAATCTCTTGGCTTGCTTTTATACATGGAGCATCCCTGTGTAGTGCAGCTGGCTGTGCTGAAAGAATGAATTCCACAAGAAAGCCATTTCCACTCGATTGCAACAAGCTGGCTGCACTTCTGCTATGGCTGTGGCCTATCTGGATCAAGCATACGCGCATTTTGCAATCCACGTCCACCCACGAACACTATAAAATGTAAGAATCAAATCAAACATTTTAATCGTGAAACATTACCAGCCCTACGTCCACCCACGAACACAACATTGAAACAAAATCAACAAGGAAAAGGAATACATCTTGGCCTACCAATGCAAGTGCCACTTACAGTATATCAATCGCATTAACCATTAATTCAACCTTGTGCTCATACCTGACATGATAATAACAACAACAAAAAAACTTCACTCTAGATTGTGTATGAACACTTGTGTGAGATATAAACCAGGTCTCCATCCTTTTTCAGTTGAGGAAGGCACAGTCGCGGCAGACGTCCCCCAGCGACGGGTCGGTCTTGACGCCGACGCGGCCGAGCCTGGTGATGGCGTCGACGAAGGCCTGCTCGAACCCGGACCTGGACCTGGACGGCAGGAACGCACCACGGCAGCCGGATCTGGACCGCTGGACGACCCACGGCAGGGACGCCGGACACAGTCACGCAGGGACGCTGGACGGCACACGGCAGAGACACTCGGTTTCTACGGTTTGGCCTTTCTGGCCGCCGGCGGCCGGCGGGTGGGGTGGCGGCTGCTTGTGGCTGGGGCGCTGGGCGTGCAGGCGGCTGGCGGATGAGAGCGAGACAGAGTCACAGAGAGAGACGTGTGAGAGTCTGAGAGAGCCAGAGAGGAGAGACCGAGACTAGGGTTCCCTGGGTGAAAACTGGACATTGGGCCGGTTTCGGTTTCTGGACTCTGGTGGGCTGAAAACTGAGAATAATTCGGATATCCACCAGGACCCGCGGGTGAAATATAAAACACGTACCCGACCCGATTTTATCACGGGTCGGGTATGGGTGAGACCCGCGGGTTAAATTTCGTACCTGAATCCGAAACCGACGGGTCGGATATCCGTGGATATCCGAACCCGCGGGTAAAATTGCCATCCCTAGTCTGGTGTGGTATGACAATTAGAGATTTTTTTATAACCTTCGTGAACAGGGAAATGTGTGTGTAAGTGCATACTGAAAAAGAAAACAAGGCCACGGGAGCAGGAAGCTCAGTGGTGGTTGAGTATTTTGGTTACTTTTAAGTCTTTGGGAAAAACCTTATAGCAACTGCCTTTCTCTAAGAAAATGAAGAGTGACTTCAACTCCACCAAATAAAGCATGTATGATATAGGTCTCTTTCTCTTTACGGGAGCGGGGTGGGCTTGTGGAATACCTAGTGTATTCACCTAGATTTATTTATGTTTTTCAGCAGCCGAAGACTTCTTTTCTGCTATGCTTGATTGAGAGGGTTGTGTCTGCACCCAGTTCTGCCTATGGCTTGGGCTAGTATATTTTTCTACTGCGCTTTTTATTCTGGCTCTCTCGAGCTTGTACCCCGGTATTGTAATAACCTTTATTTAAACTCTGTACTATTTGAAGTAAGGAATGTGTTTACTAGCCTCCAAGGACTAGTAATTGTATCACATTTGAGTCCCAAAGGATTGGGACGCTTCACACTATCAACCATGTCCGGAAGTGTACCTGCAAGATTATGCCACAAGCAAGGCTGAGTATACTAATACTCAGCTAGACTTACCCGGTATGAGGAAACTACTCCTCTACCTCTAGACCATGCGGCTGTTTGGCTGAGGGGTTTGGTTTTCCAAAAGCACTAGCTGTATCTAAAATCAAGTTTTATCTTTTCAATTTCTAGCCTCATTAGATTAGCTAAGTTTGCTCTTTCTAAGCATACATGGTAACAAGCATTTAGTACAATCAACAAGTTATCTCATGCAAACCTCATTTCACTTCTTACTCAATGTAGTACAAGGGGTCAAGCAGTCTCATTAGCTGCGAGAAGCAGACGATTCGAATCGAGTTTTTATCATTGCAAGGTAAACCTAAACACACGACATGTAGGGGCACTCCGTCCCCACACACATTAACCGTCCCCATTGATTCCCCGTTCACGGCAAGGGCTCACCGCCTTGGCATACAATGCTCCACTGACCCCGGCTGCCGTCGTGCAGTGACTGCACTTGTACCCACCATAGCTAGCATGGGAGACCCAGTCTCAGGACAAGTGAGGGATAAAGTCCGCTCCCGGCTTCACTCAGGTACTAGGTTTACCGGTTACCATATTTCCCGACATGTGCTTAGTACGTTCAAAAGCTTGACTCAAGTATCCACACATTAATCCTTAATTCCTTTTCCCATCTCATGGACAAGGCATCCTCCCTGGATCCAAGTCCATAGACTAACATAGATCCTGTTATCAAGATGAGTATAATCAATTCCTGACCTCGCGCGAGTGCTAGAAAAATCACTCGACTTCTACCGAGATCCTGATTAGCAAAGCAGCTACTCGACCTAGCATACTAGTATTCATCTCAAAAAGGAATCCTAAGTTCATGCAACTATAGGTTTTAAGCAATTCCTACACTTAAGTGCACATTACAAGCCTACAAACATTAAGTGTAGTAAAGTAGCATATATAAATACGGTTATGCATAAACCGAGGCTTGCCTTCAATAGCTGGGGCTGAGGGGAGATCCTCGATGGCAGTCTCAGGAGCTTGCTCCTGGTCTTCCTCGTGGATAGCTCCTTGCTCGGGGATGAGCATGTACTCTCCGTCAGCTAGATTGCAGTCTAATGAATGCAATGAGTAAGATACATGCATGATATGATATGTAATTTAGCAATTAAACTTTGATGGTGACTAATCTACTTAATCAGGTAGAGTTTAATCTTGCTACAAGAGATTCTTGTGGTATACTTAGCAAATTAGGGTCAAGCTTAGTTAAACTAAGTGGTAAGTCTATTTTGGTGTTCCACTGATTTCCTTTTTATGGCTTAGTGAGAACTTAATAAGATTTCTAGTTGAACTTATTGGAGCGAGGTTTATTATTTTCCTTTCTTCTTCTTATTTTCTTTATGCTTTTAAGGTGGGGTTGAACTACATGTTGTATTAATAAATTTCCAAAAAATTCTGAAAAAATTACAGTAGCTTCTTACTGATGTATAATGCTCTGTCTCAAAATCTGGGGTTTAAAAAGTAAGTAGTTCTTTCTGGATAAAATTATCAAATATTTGGGCAGGAGGGGTGTCTTGAACTATGGCTCCTTTTTAACAGAGGGTTATTTCTTAAGACATATTTTTGCTGGCATCTAGATGTTATAACATGACCTTGGACAAATTTCTAGCCATTTATACTTATCAGTTATTTTATTATGATTTTCCAAGGTTTCTAGTCAAAGGGGTGCTTTCTACTACCACTATATTTGAAAAATATCAAACAATAGATTTCTGATTTTTCCTAGCTTCTTCTTTGTGCAAGAGCAATCATTCTAAAGTTTGGCATCTTTTTGCTTAAGGGAAAGGTGGTAGGAATTATTTGGATTAAATGGCCTTGTTCATGAAGTATTGGCAATGGTATTAATTTGCAGCCTTCAAGTAGGTTTTGCATTTTTCTCTTGTGGCTTATCTCATCATAGATCTAGTATAATTTTATTTGCCTATTATTGCATTATTTTTGGGCTGCTCATGATTTATTTAGAATAGGACCCAATATCAAGTTTTATTTGTTTACCCTACTTAAAATGATGGGCTGGGGTGGTTATCATTTTTGTAGTGGGGTTCTTGTGGTTATAAGTCCACTGGATTTTTATTAACAATTTTGGATTTATTTTCATAATTCCAATAATTGTTTTCTAGTTGGAATGATGCTAAATAAAATATTTCACCTTGATTCTGCTCTAGACTAGGGGTCCTTTTATTTTTCCTAGGTTCTCTATTACTTAAGTAAACTAGAAAAAATAATTGCATTCATTGTTCCTTATTTTCTAATACTTCTCTGATTTTCTTAATTTTTGGGCAAAAATGGCTTTTATTGGATAACTATACTTAAAATTCCAATACTGGGTGTCTAGTATTTTTAAACAGTGTCTAATTGGGGTTTGAACATCTACAAATTTTCTCAAGCCTAGCACAGAAGCATAACTAGCTTTCTTTAATTTAATAAGGTTTGGTCATTTTCTCTAATTAATTTCAAACTCTAAAATTTAAAACAGAAAGCATGGGGTTCAGTATTTTTAATTGATAGTCCATAATATTTAAAATCCAGCAAAATTGGTTTAACAAATTTTGGTTAAATATTTCTCAAGTTATGAATTTCCTAAGTCCTCTGCTGAATAATAAAGAATTAATTAGAAATGGTTTAAAGAAAAGCAGTTTTGCGCTGGGGTCCGTGGCAAAAGATCTCTAGGGAATTACAGATAGGTCCCCGGGGCACTATTCATTTGAGTCTACGGCTCTGCATAAAACCCCCTAGGGTTTCTGGAAATCTAACTCTCGGTCCCTCCCTAATGGAACAGTGGCTGCGGAGAAAGAAAGAGGCGGAGGGGCTTACCGACGATGAGGCTGCTTCAGTGAGGTGGTCGAGGACATAGGGGAGGTCTCGAGGATCACGACGATGTGCGAGTCGCCATCGGGGATGGTCGGAGTCGGCCGGTCCACGTGCGTAGGCGAAGGTGCTCGTCGGTGGCGAGGAATCCGGCCTACTCACGGCGCGATAGTTCAATCAAATGGGTCAGAGAGCTTCACTGGGTGCTAGGGAAGATGTGGGTGCAAGGAATTTGAAAATGGCTTACTGGATTGCTCGGTCCATGCGTGGCGGCGGGCGACCAAAGTCCGGCGAGGGCGATCTCGGGCCGCCGGTGAAGTTCTGCCGGGTCTGAGGACTTGGAAAGCTTCACGGGCTAATGGTGAAGCTAACTGAGTGGTTGGCGCGGCTTGGAAGCGACTGGAGGGAGCTGGCCACGGTGGCCGATGCTCGGAAAGCTTGGCGGGCGGTCGCGCGGCGTGCTCAGGGCGAATTCCGGCTATCTTTGCCTTGGGCAGGACTTGTGAGCGCGCGGGGAGGTATGGCCGAGGCTCGGGGCTGCTTTATAGGCATGGCGCGATGCACGGGCGGTCGTGGACCGACGAGCGCGCGCGGGCGTGCACTAAGGAGCACGGGTGCGCGAACGGGCGTGAACCGAGAGTGTCAGCCACGGTCGAACACGTGGAACTGTTACTTCTGCCCGAGTTCTAATGCCGATTGGGCGCAAATCTTCGCGAATTTGGGCAAGATCGTTGTGAAGGATTTGTTCCCCTGACAGTGCTTTGTCTTTTGTGTATGGATGTCGTGAGGTTTTAGGCTAGGGACAGAGAGTTGTAGCGTCACCAAGGTGTCAGTGTCAGATTGCCTGGTCCCGAGGTCAAACGGTGCCAAAACCGTGCCAAATGAATTTGGTTTGAGTTCAAATTTTTCCAGAGCGTGTTCAAGGAAATTTGGCTCTACTTTGATATTTGGACTTCTTGGTTTTGAGTTTTGAAAAATAGAGAATGCGATTGATCTTTTAAAAGGGGCTAAAATTCAGAATTCTGAATTTCTGAAATTCCCCCAAGTGCATTAGTTTAGGGGCTGTTTTGGGGATTTTGAAAAATTCAAATGGCAAAACTTCTTTACTATGCTTTGTTGGTTAATTGGTGAACTAAAACTTTGTAATTTGGTTTTTACCAAAATTTGTATTTTTTCCCAAGATTTTCTCCCAATTACCCTTTATGCTTAATTTGTTCACTTAGGATTAATTAGGGTTTGAGAGTTTTCCTTCCTTAAGATTCATGACAAGATTAAGGAGAGTTTGAGAAGACTCATTATAAATCTTTGCTCTCATCTTTGAGGTTTATCCCTTCATTAGGTTTACATGTCATAATAGTTTGGGTTAGCTTAAGGAAGAAACCCTAGGTGACCCTGGGGTGTCACAGCTTGAATGGTGATGGTTGGGGGTATTTATAGCCCCAACCACTATTCTAGTCATTGGCTGAATTCTCTATCGATGGGCACACCGGACATTCTGGTGGTGCACCGGACACGGTACTGTTTACTGTCCGGTGTGTGCCACGTCAGCCGACCGTTAGGGTTTGAAGCTGTTTATCATTGAAGAATTATGTCCTTTTGGTGCACCGAACAGTCCGGTGGCCCACCGGACAGTTCGGTGCGACCTATCGTCGGAGACTGTCTTCTGACTTCTGACGCTTAAGAATGTGGGCATAGTCCCGCAGTCGACTGTTGCACCAAGGGCTCATCATACAGTTCGGTGGCACACCGGACAGTTCGGTGATTTTTAGTGGACGAGCGCCGAGAATTCTCGAGAGCGGCCAGTTCACGGAGTGCTCCAGCCAAGGCACCGGACACTGTCCGGTGCACCACTAGCTGCAGCAAGTCTGTTTTTCTCCAAACTTATAGAATTGTGCCACTGTCATTTTCTTTTTATGTGTATATGAACTTTATGCACCTGAGAAAAATATTAGCTAGGCAAACTAGTTAGTCCATATGGTTTGTGATGGACATCAAACACCAAAATCGATTATAGGAAATGTTGAGGCCATTTCCCTTTCAGTCTCCCCCTTTTTGGTGATTGATGCCAACACAAACCAAAGCAAATAGAAAGTGTAGAAATGTAACTAGTTTGCATTTTGTCAAATGTGCATAAGTTACTTTGAAATGAAAGCATTGCTAAGCATACATGGTTGTTTTGATATATTTAATATTTTGGACCACATTTGCACCACTTACCTTGTTTTTGCAAATCTTTTGGAGAAGTCTTTTCAAATTCTTTTGCAATTAACCAATGGTATAGGAATATGATTTCTAAAAGCATTTTCATGTTTTTGAAAATTCTCCCCCTCAAGAAGTTCTCCCCTTAGTTGTCAAGAGGGTTTTTGCAAATGCCTATTAATTTCTCCCCCTTTTCAAAAAGTTTTTAGAAAACAGAGTGGTGGTGCGGTCCTTTTGCTTTGGCCTATTAATTGCTCCCCCTATGGCATTAAGCTCCAAGAACAAAGAAAACTAGAGGCTTTTGTCAATAAAGATAAGAAGGTAAATACATGAGTAAGGAAATGGATATATGATACAGACAAAGTCATAGTGGAAGCATTGCCTTTGCCTGGTACTCTATTTCCCTTTCAATCTAAGACTAAGCATAGAAATACTCTTGGAAACACATTAGTCTTAGCTTTGGCACAAGAAGAATAAGAAATATGCATTTGTACCAAATGAAAGAGATATGTCATGATTAAAGGTATAAAATGAGCAATGTGTGCAAGATTTCAATCAAAGTTCCGAGAATCTAAGATGTTTAGTTCATTCCTAAGCTTGCTAAAAGTCTTTTCATCTAGGGGCTTGGTGAAGATATTGGCTAGTTGGTTGTGGGTGCTAACATAAGCAATTTCGATATCCCCTTTTGTTGGTGATCTCTTAGAAAGTGATACCGGATGTCTATGTGCTTAGTGCGGTTGTGTTCAACGAGATTATCTGCCATGTGGATTGCACTCTCATTATCACATAGAAAAGGGACTTTGCTCAACTTGTAGCCATAGTCCCTAAGGGTTTGCCCTATCTAGAGTAATTGTGCACAACAATGTCCTGCAGCAATACACTTGGCTTCGGCGGTTGATAGAGCCACTAAATTTTGTTTTTTTGAAGTCCAAGACACTAGGGATCATCCCAAAAACTGTCAACTCCCTGATGTACTCTTTCTATCAATTTTACATCCGGCATAATCGGCATCAGAATACCCGATTAGATCAAAGGTAGATCCCTTGGGGTACCATAGCCCAAACTTAGGAGTGTAAACTAAATATCTCATGATTCTTTTCACGACGCTAAGGTGAACTTCCTTAGGATTAGCCTAGAACCTTGCACACATGCATACTGAAAGCATAATATCTGGTCGTGAGCTCATACATAGAGTAAAGATCCTATCATCGACCGGTATACCTTTTGATATACAGATTTACCTCCTGTGTCGAGGTTGAGATGCCCATTTGTTCCCATGGGTGTCTTGATGGGTTTGGCATTCTTCATTCCAAACTTCTTAAGTATATCTTGAATGTACTTAGTTTGACAGATGAAGGCGCCTTCTTGGAGTTGCTTGATTTGGAATCCAAGAAAATACTTCAACTCTCCCATCATGGACATCTCAAATTTCTGTATCATAATCCTACTAAACTCTTCATAAGATGACTTGTTAGTAGACTCAAAGATAATATCATCAACATAAATTTGGCATATAAACAAGTCTTTATCAATTGTTTTGGTGAAGAGAGTAGGGTCAACTTTTCCGACTTTAAAGCCATTAGTGAGAAGAAAGTCTCTTATGCATTTATACCATGCTCTTGGGGCTTGTTTGAGCCCATAAAGTGCCTTTGAGAGTTTATAAACATGTGTAGGATACCAACTATCTTTAAAGCCGGGAGGTTGCTCAACATATACCTCTTCATTGATCGAGCCATTGAGGAAAGCACTTTTCACGTCCATTTGATATAAATTAAAGCCATGGTAAGTAGCATAGGCAAGTAATATACGAATTAACTCAAGCCTAGCTATGGGTGCATTGGTTTCATTGAAATCTAAACCTTCGACTTGTGAATATCCTTTGGTAACAAGTTGGTCTTTGTTCCTAGTCACCACACCATGCTCATCTTGTTTGTTGCGGAATACCCACTTGGTACCTACAACATTTTGGTTAGGACGTGGAACTAAATGTTATACCTCATTCCTCGTGAAGTTGTTGAGTTCCTCTTGCATTGCCACCACTCAGTCGGGATCTCTTAGTGCATCCTATATCCTATATGGCTCAATAGAAGACACAAAAGAGTAATGTTCACAAAATGAGCAACTCGAGATCGAGTGGTTACCCCCTTGTGGATGTCACCAAGTATGTAGTTGACGGGGTGATCTCTTTGAATTGCTTGGTGGACTCTTGGGTGTGGTGGTCTTTAATCCTGAAACTCTTAATCATCTTCTGAGAGCACCTAGAGGGGGTGAATAGGTGATCTTGCAAAATTCAACACTAATAGCACAAACTTGGTTTCTAAAATGTTAGTTAGATTAGCCAAGTTGTTATAGCGAGAGCTCTTGAGAAGAAATCAATCATAGAGAAAAGCGACACAAGAGACACGATGTTTTTATCCCGTGGTTCGGCCAAGTAATACTTGCCTACTTCCACGTTGTGGCGTCCCAATTGACGAGGGTTGCACTCAACCCCTTTCAAGTGATCCAATGATCAACTTGAATACCACGGTTTTCTTCTTTAGAGATATTTCCCGTTTGTGAGGAATCTCCACAAGTTGGAGCCTCTCACCCTTATAAAGTTTATCACAAAGCAAAGCACAAGAGTAAGAGAGGGAAAGAAACACACGCAAAAATCGCAGCAAACGCACGCACACAAGTCAAGGCGTGAGCACAAAACACGGCGAGGGAGTTTACAACTCAAACGGTGCTCAAGTCTCAAACACGATGATCCGATTGCGTGGTGGTGAAGTCTAGGTGTCTTAGAATGTTCAATGGATGCTTGGTGTAGTGCTCCATGCGCCTAGGGTCCCTTTTATAGCCTCAAGGCAGCTAGGAGCCGTTGGAGTTCCATTTGGGAAGGCAATTCTTGCCTTCTGTCGGGTGGCACACCGGACAGTCCGGTGCACCACCGGACATGAACAGTACTTGTCCAGTGCCCGATCTCCTTCCTTTTCTGGTGAAGCCGACCATTGCACCCTCGGTTCCCTTGGCACACCGGACACTATCCGGTGCACACCGGACAGTCCGGTGCGACCAAGTGATCGTTGGCTTGGCCATGTGTCACCCGTTGATCACGCTGTCGACCGTTGGCCGTGGGCGTCGTTGGCTCATCGGACAGTCCGGTGCACACCGGACAGTCTGGTTAATTATAGTTGCAGCACCCTCGGCGAATTCCCGAGAGCGACGAGTTCATCGTCGAGCCAGCCTGGGCACCAGATAGTTCCGTGCACCACAAGCTGGTGCATCTCTGGCTGCTTTTAGCCAGACTTCTCCAATCCAATCTCAGTTGAATTAACAAGGTTCCTAGCACTTAGATAAATATGTTAGTATCCAAAAAATAATATACTAAGGCCGGGGACATACCTTGATTCTTTGATTTGTATCTTTCAACCACTTAGCACTTATGAACTAAAGTAATTTGTGTTGGTCATCTAATCACCAAAACATTTATAGAGATGGCCCAAAGGTACATTTCCCTTTCAATCTCCCCCTTTTTGGTGATTTATTCCAACACATGAAAAAGCAACTAAAAGTGCAACATCATTCTTAAAGAGTGCAAATTGAAGACCAAATTTTCTCACTTAGAATTTGGCATATTTGCATCACTTTTGCCACCACTTGGTTTATTTTCACGAAACAAATTCTTTTTCCTATCTCTAAGTCAAACACACTTGTTTGGGCAAATAGTGAGATATTTCAAGAGTAAATTTGATCAAGTGCCACAAACTTCCCCTTTTCCCATAATAAAACTTCTCCCCCATAAGAGAACGATTTTGTAATAAAAGGGTTTTGATTAAATACAAAGCTTCTAACTCTACATTTTTGAAATTTCACAAGTGGTTGGCTGATCCATTTGCTTTGGCCTTGATTTCTCCCCCTTTGGCATTAAGCACCAAAACGGGAGACTGTTTTGGCCTTTTAACCACATTGCCTCACCAAAATGTCAAATAGAAGCAAAAAGTCAATGAGAACACAATAAAGAACTTAGGACAAGATACATTTTACTGGAATGCAGTGGAAGCTCTCTCTATGTCCAAGTTCACATTTCTCTTTTTAATGTCCCTTTTTAGACTATTACAAAATACTCAAACAAACAAGTTAGTCTCAAGGGAGTCAAGTTGTAGCACATCTCCCCCTAAACATGTGCATCATTTGCATAGGGACTTGTGAGGTCCGGGGACAACTTGAGCACCACATATAAGCAAGTAAAGCTTAGAGTAACATGATCAAAGATAGGGATGAAAGTGGTAATCCGAACTGTTAGAACAAATTTAATATTTTAAAATAGATATGTATAAAATTTGATGTTGATCTTTTCTTATGTTATCAAGCACATTAGTGCAAATATGAATAAAATATCATATAAGTTGTTTTATGTATTATTTGCTCCCTACAACACAAAAAGTTGAAAAAATTACCGAATTTGTTTCCGAATCCATACCGAAGTTTATATCTATTATTTGAGAAAATATAGGATGAATTTGAGGTTTACCTTTTATGAATCTTAACAAGCTAGATGTTAAAAACAAGAATACAAATTTGTATTGTACATTCTATATCCTATTTATTCGCAATCAAAGAAAAAACTGATTACCGAATAAATACCGTTTCCGACCGTTTTCATCCCTAATCAAAGACATAAAACACATGTATGCTATAGATCAATCCAAGTTACGCGAATCTAAGACATTTAGCTCACTACGCAGCCTGCAAAACCTTTTCTCAACTAAAGGCTTGGTGAAGATATTGGCTAGCTGGTTCTCGGTGCTAATGTGATAAATATTGATATCTCCCCTGTGACAGAATCTCCCAAGTCATTAAGCCCACCTACAGTTGTCCTTGTCCAATGGACCTCAGACAACCCTGTAGGTGCACCTGATCACTTGACAAGTTCGGTATCTGAATTCCTTACCTTTCCTAAGAGCGTTTCACCAGTCACGTAGACATTACAATTCATCGGAGATACAAAAGTGCGGAAGCAGTTACAATAACTTACTTTTATTGAAAAGTAAGACAGAGTTATATAGTTACAAACCAGAACATAATATATGAGTGCTTGAGTATTATTATTACAAACCATGGGAGGCAAAAACTCCTCCCGAATAAGCAGTAAAAATTTTTTAACGGAGGGCCTTTCCTCCCGCAGCTTTAGTCTTGGTTCTCTTCTTTTGGTACCACCTTTGAACAGAAGCAACAAAAGTTTGCTGCTTCTTCACCTAAAACAACATGGGACAAAGCCCTGAGTACGAAGTGTACTTTCGCAAGACTTACCCGACAAATTAAAAGACTCTCAAGGATATGTTGGCTTTAAGGGAGTCAAGGTAAGGCTTATCAATAATCAACGACTCTGTTTGAAGAAATGCTTACTAATAGTGGATCCTTAAAAATCCAGTTTTATTTGTCACGTTAAGTAAAATTACCTCCAACTAGAGTTCTTTCTACCCTAGTTCAATCACTTGACCTACACTAGCCAATTTCTTAACAACCCTTCATCTTTACTGGATTTCTACGTATAGGTCAGTGACCAAGTCTTCATGTCCGCGAAGTTACGGCGATCCGAATCGATTATACTCAACTGAGGATCTCCAATCACACGACATATGTAGCACTTAACCCTTGCATATGTCAACTCGCCACCGGGGTTCTTAAGACCATATCAGGTTCACGCCAACCGAGAGCACAGATACACCACCGTCCAGCCTCTTGCCACGGAGGGTACACGCGACTCTCGCCATCTCTCCACTCCTATTGTGTGTTATCTTATTCTGGTATTAGTCCTCCCGAGGCAAAGCTTACCCATGATGAGGCATGTGACCAGTTAAAGGGTCCTCGGTCATCAAGCCTACATCGACACGGTCCTTAATCGACTCAGACGAAGACACTACACCGAGACTCTCTTCTCGTGCAAGTCACCCGCCCGGTCTCAGCTTAATCATTTCAAACCCAAAGTTTGGCCATGATGGATTCACCATCAAGTTTTGTTTTAGAAAACATCCCACCCACTTTGCAACATCATCTTTTGTAAAAACAAAACATTTTATTTTTCTAGAGCAAAGCTAAGCATAAGAAAAACCTTTTGTAAAACAGGGATTTAAGGAAAAGTAATTAAATCCAAGGAAGTAAATGCAGGAATTGGTTTAGCACACAACTCCTATTACCTAATGCATCAAGCAAGTGAGAAAGATTTTAAAAGGAACAAGGAGGTGGTAGATGCACCAGGGCTTGCCTTGTGTTACTGGTGAATAAGGCTCTGTTCCGCAGATATCAAAATAGAAATAGTTGCCTGCCTGATGTTCCTCAGGTGGTGGTGGTGATGAAGTCCTTGTCTCTTCAACCTCTACTTCCTCCTCGTTTTCTAAATATAGCCAAGTATAATAATGAATGCTCATGTAATGCTCATGAAGACGCAAAGATAATAAAAGTTTATTATCTAAGGTCTTGAATACAACTTTCCTTCACGGATCTCCGAGAACTTAGGGTTTTCGGAGTCAATAGTGAAGTTCATAGGGCAGGGGCTAGGGTTTTGGGTTCTAAGTGTCAAACATGGTCCAAATCATACCAAACTTTACCCAAGGCTTCTAAATATTATTTAGAGTTTACCCTAAAAGTTTAGTGAATTTTGGATTTATTAATTATTCCCTAAAAATCCAGAAGCAAGGTTTTTGGCTATTTTAAATACTCTATAATTTTCTATTTGGACTAAAAATCATGAAACTATTTTTATTAAATTCTATAGGAAATTAGAAGCCTAGCAAAATTGGAAAATGATGAACAGTTCTGGGCTGAATCCGGCCCGAATCGGCCCAGCTAGGGCAGAAGCACGCCCACGCGCGCGCCCGCATGTAAACTTTGCTAATAGACCCCCGGCGTTTTGAATAACCCAATCTGAGTTCCCTGCACTATTTCTGTGAGTCGCTGACACTTGCAGTTAGACCCCTGAACTTCTAATTCTTCACAGCGCCAAGTCCCCTCACTCAATTTCACTAATTAGACTCTAAATCATCCTGTTCACGGAGACAGTGCGAGCAATGGATGGACACGAGCGTTCTCGGTAATCCAGGGCGGTCTAACCCAATTGAATTGGTCGAGTAGCTTCAGGAGGACTTAAGGATGCTAGAACAAATGACCAGAGCGCTTGAACTAACCTAGAGCAAGCTGGCCACGGTGAGGATGCTTTCACGGCGGCGGAAACCGAATTGGGGAGAATGGGAAATTGGAGAGTTCTAGGGGATGATTCGAGGCAAGTGTGGGTGCTATGGATGCATAATTATCCTACGGAGCTCGCAGTGTGCCCAATTTATAGAGCCCGTGAGCGGTGGCCGATGAATTGAACGACGACGCGCGGCGGCCGGAGAAGAAAAGGGTCACTGGTGCAAGCGCTTAGTGGCTTTCACCGTGGCGGTCCCTCCGGCGATCACCGGATACGCCTAACATGACTAACCGCGATGTGGTAAGGTGCCTGGGCACATGGTGCAAGATCGGCAGGTAGCCAACACCGGTGAGCTTATCTGCGCCGACCGCAAGACAAGGGGGTACGGCGGCCAGCCACCGGAGTTATCCCCAAGCGAAGGTCTTTTTACCTAGGAGCATTATTTGGTCACTGGTGAGCATGAATCGCAACGGCAGCGTGGATCTAGGCGCACGGTCGCCGGTGGTCAGGTGCGCTGCACCAGCGATCATGTTCAGGGTACTGTACCATTGGAATCCCTATTCAGTTAACCTGACAGACCAACTTTGAGTTCGATTTCCTCCTAAATTTACATGGCAACTTGCTGATCGGCTAGTATCAAAGTTGTTGTCTAATGATCCATCTATAAACCAACTGTAGTCACCATGCTCAAAAATCCACGGGATCATCTTCAAAATGGCCCCTAAAGTTCATCTTATGTCACTGAATATCCAATTTCAGGTTTCAGATAGACTGACAGCCCAACTTGGGGCACATTTATCTCAGAATTCTTCATGGTACCAAGGCATGATCTCTATAGTAAAGTTATTCTCCTTTCATAGATCAACAAAATTGATGTGGTGACCTAGGGCAAAAACTTTATAACTTGGCAGATATAGGGCTCCAAAGTTGAGCCAATCCCACTGAAATTCAAACTTAGCCAATAGAGTTCAAATAGGACTTTTTGCAAATAAGCCCAAATCTCAAGGTTTAACTTGCAAATCCACATACTTGTGAACCATATGACTTAAGGTGCCTTACTTTCATGGTTTTTGCACTTTAGTCCAAAAGTGCACTAATTTTGCACTTAGCCCCCTAGGGTTTTAGTCCAGGGTTTTCTTTAGAGTTTTTGATGCTCTTAGGGTTTGGATATCCCTTAACTTCATTAATGGTGGTATTTTATGATCATTTTTATCAAGTTTTGAAGTTTTCTCTTATTTAGGCTTTGGTTACCCCTTTAAGCCCAATCTAGGGTTAAACACTGTACCCTAGGGTTTCACTTATGAAATGTTACATCAATACAACATGTTTGAACTTTTTGCCTAGTGAATGCACTCTAGGTGTAACAAACACATGATATGCCAATGCTTAAGTTTTAGTGGCAGTAACACCAGGGGTGTTACATCCTTCCCCCCATAAAAGAATCTCGTCCCGAGATTAAAAGTCCTAGGGCAAATAATGGAAAAGGAAACACGACACATCTTTATTTCCTTATTTTTGGTACAAGGCAGGGGTTGTATGGGATTCATTCCTCTATTACAACAAATGTGCATACTTTACAAATTACAGGAGGCTAAAAAGCCTGGGAAATTCTTTTCTAAAAAGTCCTGAGTTTCCCATGTAGCCTCATCTTCTGAATGTTGGTTCCACTGTATCTTGTAAAACTTGAGAGTTTTCCTTCGGGTAATTCTATCCTTTTGATCCAAGACTCGAACAGGATGCTCGGAATATGTCAAGTCTGGTTCTAAGGCAACATCCGTTACTTCAATGGTTCGATCGGGAACCCAAAGACACTTCTTCAATTGAGACACGTGGAACACATTATGTACTGCAGACAAGGTTTCGGGTAATTGAAGTTGGTATGCCACTGGTCCACATTATTCAAGGATAGGAAAGGGACTAATATATCAGGGTGCAAGCTTACCTTTTACCCCGAAACGTGATACACCCTTCATTGGTGAAACTTTCAAGTAGACATAATCTCCAACTAGAAAGTACAAGGGTATCCGGTGTTTGTCTGCGTAACTCTTCTGTCGGGCTTGGGCTTCCTTCAGATTGTGAATTATTTGTTGAACTCTCTCTTCTGTCTCCTTTACCATATCAGGTCTGAAGAAGTTTCTTTCACCTGGTTCAGACCAGTTTAACGGGGTACGACATTGTCGTCCATATAAAGCTTCAAAGGGTGCCATCTTAATGCTTTCTTGATAGCTATTATTATATGAGAACTCCGCTAATGGTAAACAATCATCCCATTTCTATGGGAATTCTAGAACACATGCTCGCAACATATCTTCAAGTATCTGATTTACCCTCTCAGTCTGCCCACTAGTTTGAGGATGATAGGCCGAACTATGGAGCAATTTAGTACCCAAGGATTTGTGAAGTTTGTCCCAAAATTTGGATACAAATTGAGGTCCACGATCCGACACTATAGCCTTCAGAATACCGTGCAAACTGAGAATGCAAGCAATGTATAGTTCTGCATATGTGAGGACCGGGTAATATGTCTTGACTGGCAGAAAATGAGCATTTTTCGTAAGCCGATCAATTATAACCCAAATAGAATCATACCCCTTTGCGGTCCTGGGCAATCCCACAATAAAGTCCATGCTTATATCTTCCCATTTCCATGTTGGTATAGGTAGAGATTGTAATGGACCAGCAGTCTTCATATGTATGGCTTTGACACGTCTACAAGTGTCACATCTTGCCACATAGCATGTGATTTCAATCTTCATCTTTGTCCACCAATAATGTTGTTTTAGATCATGATACATCTTAGTGCTTCCGGGATGAATAGAATAGCGACTAAGATGTGCTTCATCCCAAATTTGCTGGCGGACCTCATCATTTTTAGGCACAACTATGCGGTTGTTAAACCATACAACACCTTGATCATCTCTTCTGAAGCAATTGGCTTTACCAGCTTCTATTTTCTCATGAATGTGCTTCATTCCCTCATCATTTCTTTGTGCATCAATTATTCTTTGCAGGATGACTGACTCAAGCTTCAAGTGATTTGAAGTTCCATGCTGAATCATTCCTAGGTTCAACTTCTCCATTTCTTGGCATAACGTAATGTCAGAAGTCGGTATCGTCAAACAATAGCAGGAAGCCTTGCGACTTAATGCATCTGCCACTACATTAGCTTTACTTGGGTGATAGTGAATCTCAAATTCATAATCCTTTATCAGCTCGAGCCACCTCCTTTGCCTCATATTAAGCTATGACTGGGTAAAGATGTACTTTAAGCTCTTATGATTTGTATAAATGTGACAGACATTCCCCAGCAGATAATGACGCCATATTTTTAGGGTACGAACCACCACAGCTAACTCCAGGTCATGAGTTGGATAATGTTCCTCATGTCGACGCAACTGCTTTGAAGCATAAGCTATCACTCGGCCTTCTTGCATTAGAACATAGCCGAGACCACTGCCTGATGCGTCACAATATACATCAAAGGGCTTTTCAATATCTGGTTGAACCAATACCGGAGCAGTGGTTAATAATACTTTCAGCTACTCAAAGGCTTCATTACATTTTGAGGACCAATTAAATTTAATATCATTCTTCAATAAACTTGTGATTGGTTTCACAAGCTTGGAAAAATCTGGTATGAATCGGCGGTAATAACCAGCCAGTCCAAGGAAACTTCGGACTTGATGTACAATGGTTGGGGGTTTCCACTCCAAAATATCCTTGACTTTGCTGGGATCCACCGCAATCCCCTTGGCAGATAATACATGTCCCAGAAATTGGATCTCCTCCAGCCAGAATGCGCACTTACTGAACTTAGCATATAATTGGTGTTCCCTTAAGCGCGTTAATATGATCCGCAAGTGCTGAGCATGCTCCTCTTCATTCTTGGAGTATATTAAGATATCGTCAATGAATACCACCACAAATTTGTCCAACTCAGGCATAAATACCGAGTTCATCAGATATGTGAAGTGGGCAGGAGCATTTGTCAGTCCGAAAGACATAACCAGATATTCAAATAATCCATACCGCGTGGTGAATGCGGTCTTTGGTATATCTTCGGGTCGGATACGGATCTGATGATAACCCGACCTGAGGTCAATCTTGGAGAATACCTGAGCTCCGGTAAGTTGATCAAATAGAATGTCAATCCAGGGAAGAGGGTACTTATTCTTGATAGTGACCTCATTAAGGGGTCTATAATCCACGCACATCCGCAGTGTTTGGTCCTTCTTCTTGACGAAGATGGCTGGACAACCCCAAGGTGATGAACTTGGTCGGATAAATCCTTTTTCAAGTAGATCTTATAATTGGGTCTTGAGTTCTGCCAGTTCATTTGGAGGCATTCGGTATGATCTTCTAGAAATGGGAGTCGTACCGGGCTTCAACTCAATCACAAATTCTACATCTCTTTATGGAGGCAATCCAAGCAGATCTTCCGGGAAGACGTCTGGAAACTCACATACTACCGGAATATATTGGATCTCCGGTATGATGGCTTCATATACTCTGTCAGTTGGTTTAGCTGGAATGGCTACGGGGATGGACAAAAGAACCTCTTCTTGGCCATAACTCAACCTGATGGTTCTCAAATCAGTGTTGAGGATTGCTTTATGCTGGGCTAACCAATTCATGCCCAAAATTACATCTATGTCTTGACCTTTTAGAACAATCATGTTTGTAGGAATGTCCCGTTCAGCCAATGTTACGGGCACATGGTAAGCCACCTCTTTAGTAAATATATGTCCCCCAGGCGAATGAATTATAAACCCTTCCCTTGATTCATGGTATGGAATGCAATATTGCTCCACAAACTTTTTGCTTATAAATGTATGTGAAGCGCCAGAATCAAAAAGGATAACGGCAGGGTGATTGGCCACGAGAAACGTACCCATCATAACCGATTCGCCTTCCGGTGTTGTGGCCACTTGAGTATAATAAATCCGTCCCGTTTTCCTTGTATTTTTGCCCGCGGTATTGTTTGCCGCATTTCCCTTGGCTTGAACGGAACTCCCAGAACTCTGCTGATTATTGGATCGATTCTGCTTCAGGTATGGACAGTCCTTGATAAAATGTCTGGACTTTCCACAATTAAAGCAGCCTGTTGAAGAGCTTGGGAGAGCGGGGAAACGAGTGCCAGGGGCACCCGGCTGATTTGTAGCGGTAAGGGCAGCAGTAGGACGGATAAAAACCGGTTGTTTGAAAGGGTAGGAGGGTGGGCGTGATGAAGAACGATTCTGATTAAAAGGCCGGATTACCAACCTTTGTCTTTTCTCAGACCCTTGATTGGGCCTATCGCCTCCATTCCCCTTTGATTTTCCGGAGCCTGCATATTTGGCTTCAACTGCCAGCACCGTGCTGACAGCCCTTCCGTAAGAAAGATCAATGCAGGTGGCCATCTTTCGTTGCATTCGATCATTAAGGCCTCTCATGAAGCAATTTCTCTTCTTTAAATCCGTGTTGACTTGATCGATAGCATATTGGGACAAGTGGTTGAATTTATTGAGATACTGAGTGACAGTATCCCCACCCTGTTTGAGCTTCATAAACTCCTCCTGCTTCATATGGAGCACCCCTTCAGGTATATAGTGCTCCCGGAAAGCCAGTTTGAACTCATCCCATGTAATTTGATGGTCGGTCGGCTGAATGGCTACATAATTTCCCCACCATGTACTGGCAGGGCCTCGCAATTGTTGCGCCGCAAACAAGGACTTTTGAGTCTCCGTACATCGGAGAAGCCCGAACTTTTGTTCAATAACGCGGATCCACTCATCCGCTTCCAGAGGATCTTCCGCCTTGACAAACAATGGGGGACGTGTCTCTGAGAAATTCAGATATGATGTTTTTCGGGGTCCTTGCGGATACACTCGCCCGCCTTGCTACTGCATTTGTTGCCCCGCCATTTCTCGCAGAAAGCGAGTGTTGTCAGCTGTGGCATTAACTAAGGCAGCGATGGCCTCAGCTAATGTTGGAGGTACTGGGGGTGGATTAGGGGTTGCTTCCCTCCCACGGGAGGTTCCTGCCCCATCCTGTGTGCGAGTTTTGGACGGCATCTAAGGCAAAGAACATTCGGAAAAATATAATATGCCAAAGTAAACCATCCATTTTACATTACTTAAAAAGGGTAATGTTACAGACTTGTATTTACAACAGGATTACATTACCTATTACATATTATTACTACTTCTATACTACACTACTCTAGCTTCTTGTTGCTTTTGGTAGCCTCGCTGTCAGGTGTAGGAGACCACTCGTCGACCAACTTCATTGAAGGAGGGGGCCTAAAAAGGTCCAGTTCCCCTCCAAGGGCTTCACCAGCTGCTCCAGATGGTCCGCCTCCCATCCCGACAGGATCCGCAGGGACGTTAGGGTGCACTTGTGAATACAATACATGAACTTCTTCATGTAGTGTATTACAATAAACCTGCAAGTTATCCACGGCTGAGCTAAGGTCCTCCACGTGGGCTCAAGCTATAGCTTCCTTTGCCCAAGCAAGTGAACGAGAGTTCACAGCCCAGTCGAGCGCTAGATCTCGTTCCGCAAGTTGGTCTTGCAGGTGGCGGATGTTTGTTCTCAATTTGTTTATTCTTTCACCATCCGCGACCCATATATCGTTCCTGTGATGGAGTTCTGATCGAAGTTGTTCAACTTGGGCTTCCAGATCCCCGATTGGATCATTGCTACCACTGCTACTGTCTTCATGCCTCGGGGCTAATTGATGGCGGGGTATGCCAATCGGCCCAGTAGACTTGCGCGCGGTCTTTCTTGTGCGCGGCGGCATATCTCCATGAAGGGAAAATCTTATTAGCATAGTTTTTAGCATGATGCATGTGTAATTACAGAATCAACCTTAGTTGATTCACACCTTCTATGCACTCTATTATTTGGTCTTTAAAATAAGTATCTCAGAAGGGGATTGGATAAGAAGGAAAGAAATTTTCTAGATAAGTCTTTGAAAATTCTTTTTGAAAATGTCTCGTAATATCTGCAGAGATGGGCTTCGCTCCGATACCAGCTGTGACGGAACCTCCCAAGTCATTAGGCCCACCTGCAGTTGTCCTTGTCCAACGGACCTTAGACAACCCTGCAGGTGCACCTGATCACTTGACAAGTTCGGTATCTGAATTCCTTACCTTTCCCAAGAGCGTTTCACCCGTCACGCAGACATTACAATTCATCGGAGATACGAAAGTGCGGAAGCAGTTACAATAACTTACTTTTATTGAAAAGTAAGACAGAGTTATATAGTTACAGACCAGAACATAATATATGAGTGCTTGAGTATTATTATTACAAACCATGGGAGGCAAAAACTCCTCCCGAATAAGCAGTAAAAAGTTTTTAACAGAGGGCCTTTCCTCTCGCAGCTTTAGTCTTGGTTCTCTTCTTTTGGTACCACCTTTGAACAAAAGCAACAAAAGTTTGCTGCTTCTTCACCTAAAACAACATGGGACAAAGCCCTAAGTACGAAGTGTACTTTCACAAGACTTACCAACAAATTAAAAGACTCTCAAGGATATGCTAGCTTTAAGGGAGTCAAGGTAAGGCTTATCAATAATCAATGACTCTGTTTGCAGAAATGCCTACTAATAGTGGATCCTTAAAAATCCAGTTTTATTTGTTAGGTTAAGTAAAATTACCTGCAACTAGAGTTCTTTCTACCCTAGTTCAATCACTTGACATGCACTAGCCAATTTCTTAACAACCCTTCATCTTTACTGGATTTCTACGTATAGGTCAGTGACCAAGTCTTCATGTCCGCGAAGTTACGGCAATCCGAATCGATTACACTCAGCTGAGGATCTCCAATCACACGACATATGTAGCACTTAACCCTTGCATATGTCAACTCGCTACCGGAGTTCTTAAGACCAGATCAGGTTCACGCCAACCGAGACCACAGATACACCACCGTCCAGCCTCTTGCCACGGAGGGTACACGCTACTCTCGCCATCTCTCCACTCCCATTGCGTGTTATCTTATTTTGGTATAAGTCTGCCCGAGGCAAAGCTTACCCATGACGAGGCATGTGACTAGTTAAAGGGTCCTCGGTCATCAAGCCTACATCGACACGGTCCTTAATCGACTCAGACGAAGACAATACACTGAGACTCTCTTCTCGTGCAAGTCACCCGCCCGGTCTCAGCTTAATCATTTCAAACCCAAAGTTTGGTACCTGTCAGAGGTACATCTTATTCGATGTTGAACCCATCATGGCCATGATGGATTCACCATCAAGTTTTGTTTTGAAAACATCCCACCCACTTTGCAACATCATCTTTTGTAAAAACAAAACATTTTATTTTTCTAGCGCAAAGCTAAGCATAAGAAAAACCTTTTGTAAAATAGGGATTTAAGGATAAGTAATTAAATCCAAGGAAGGAAATGCAGGAATTGGTTTAGCACACAACTCCTATTACCTAATGCATCAAGCAAGTGAGAAAGATTTAAAAGGAACAAGGAGGTGGCAGATGCACCGGGGCTTGCCTTGTGTGACTGGTGAATCAGGCTCTATTCTGCAGATATCAAAATAGAAACAGTTGTCTGTCTGATGTTCCTCAGGTGGTGGTGGTGATGAAGTCCTTGTCTCTTCAACCTCTACTTCCTCCTCGTTTTCTAAATATAGCCAAGTATAATAATGAATGCTCATGTAATGCTCATGAAGATGCAAAGATAATAAAAGTTTATTATCTAAGGTCTTGAATACAACTTTCCTTCATGGATCTCTGAGAACTTAGGGTTTTCGGAGTCAATAGTGAAGTTCATAGGGCAGGGGCTAGGGTTTTGGGTTCTAAGTGTCAAACATGGTCCAAATCATACCAAACTTTACCCAAGGCTTCTAAATATTATTTAGAGTTTACCCTAAAAGTTTAGTGAATTTTGGATTTATTAATTATTCCCTAAAAATCCAGAAGCAAGGTTTTTGGCTATTTTAAATACTCTATAATTTCCTATTTGGACTAAAAATCATAAAACTATTTTTATTAAATTCTATAGGAAATTGGAAGCCTAGCAAAATTGGTCTTGCATTTTTAGCATTTTTCTACAATTTCTTATAGATTTCCAAAGTCTAATAGAAAAAGAAAAAGGAAAATGATGAACAGTTCTGGGCTGAATCCGGCCCGAATCGGCCCATCTAGGGCAGAAGCGCGCCCACGTGTAAACTTTGCGAATAGACCCTTGGCGTTTTGAATAACCCGATCTGAGTTTCCTGCACTATTTCTGTGAGTCGCTGACACTTGCTGTTAGACCCTTGAACTTCTAATTCTTCACAGCGCCAAGTCCACGACGTCACACGACGGAGATCCAAACACCGGCGAGTCTGGACTGGTCGGATCACGCAAAGACTGGTGCTCCCAAGCGGCAGACACCAAATCGGATCCCTCCTAACCATTTCCCCTCACTCAATTTCACTAATTAGACTCTAAATCATCCTGTCCACGGACATAGTGCGAGCAATGGATGGACACGGGCGTTCTCGGTAATTCAGGGCGGTCTAACCCAATTGAATTGGTCGAGTAGCTTCAGGAGGACTTAAGGATGCTAGAACAAATGACCAGAGCGCTTGAACTAACCTAGAGCAAGCTGGCCACGGTGAGGATGCTTTCACGGTGGCGGAAACCGAATTGGGGAGAATGGGAAATTGGAGAGTTCTAGGGGATGATTCGAGGCAAGCATGGGTGCTATGGATGCGTAATTATCCTACGGAGCTCGCAGTGCGCCCAATTTATAGAGCCCGTGAGCGGTGGCCGGTGAATTGAACGACGACGCGCGGTGGCCGGAGAAGAAAAGGGGCACTGGAGCAAGCGCTTAGTGGCTTTCACCATGGCGGTCCCTCCGGCAATCACCGGATACGCCTAACATGACTAACCGCGACGTGGTAAGGTGCTTGGGCATGTGGCGCAAGATCGGCAGGTAGCCAGCGCCGGTGAGCTTATCTGCGCCGGCCGCAAGACAAGGGGGTACGGGGGCCAGCCACAGGAGTTATCCCCAAGCGAAGATCTTTTACCTAGGAGCATTATCCGGTCACTGGTGAGCACGAATCGCAATGGCGGCATGGATCTAGGCGCACGGTCGCTAGTGGTCAGGTGCGCTGCACCAGCGATCATGTTCAGGGTACTGTACCATTGGAATCCCTATTCAGTTAACCTGACAGACCAACTTTGAGTTCGATTTCCTCCTAAATTTACATGGCAACTTGCTAATCGGCTAGTATCAAAGTTGTTGTCTAATGATCCATCTATAAACCAACTGTAGTCACCATGCTCAAACATCCACGAGATCATCTTCAAAATGGCCCCTAAAGTTCATCCCATGTCAGTGAATATCCAATTTCAGGTTTCAGACAGACTGACAACCAAACTTGGGGCACATTTATCTTAGAATTCTTCATGGTACCAAGGCATGATCTCTATAGTAAAGTTATTCTCCTTTCATAGATCAACAGAATTGATGTGGTGACCTAGGGCAAAAACTTTATAACTTGGCAGATATAGGGCTCCAAAGTTGAGCCAATCCCACTGAAATTTAGACTTAGCCAATAGAGTTCAAATAGGACTTTTTGCAAATAAGCCCAAATCTCAAGGTTTAACTTGCAAATCCACATACTTGTGAACCATATGACTTAAGGTGCCTTACTTTCATGGTTTTTGCACTTTAGTCCAAAAGTGCACTAATTTTGCACTTAGCCCCCTAGGGTTTCAGTCCAGGGTTTTCCAGGGTTCTCTTTAGAGTTTTTGGTGCTCTTAGGGTTTGGATATCCCTTAACTTCATTAATGGTGGTATTTTATGATCATTTTTATCAAGTTTTGAAGTTTTCTCTTGTTTAGGCTTTGGTTACCCCTTTAAGCCCAATCTAGGGTTAAACATTGTACCCTAGGGTTTCACTTATGAAATGTTACATCAATATAGCATGTTTGAACTTTTTGCCTAGTGAATGCACTCTAGGTGTAACAAACACATGATATGCCAATGCTTATGATGCTATGCTCAAGTTTTAGTGGCAGTAACACCAGGGGTGTTACATCCCCTTTGCTGGTGGTCTCTTAGGAAGTTATGTATGATGTCTATATGTTTAGTGCGGCTGTGTTCAACAAGATTATCCGCCAAGCGGATTATACTCTCATTGTCACATAGGAGTGGGACTTTGCTCAGATTGTAGCCAAAGTACCGAAGGGTTTGCCTCATCCAAAGCAGTTACGTGCAACACTGTCCTACAGCAACATACTCGGCCACAGCGGTGGATAGGGCGACATATGTTTGTTTCTTAGAGCTCCAAGACACCAGGGATCTTCCCAGAAACTGGCACATCCCTGATGTGCTCTTCCTATCAACCTTGCACCCGGCATAGTCGGAATCTGAGTATTCGATTAAGTCAAAGGTAGATCCCTTTGGATACCAGATCTCGAAGCAAGGCGTAGAGACTAGATTTCTAAGAATTCGTTGAACGGTCACAAGGTGACATTCCTTGGGGTCGGATTGAAATCTAGCACACATGCATACACTAAGCATTATGTCCGGTCTACTAGCACAAAGATAAAGTAATGATCCTATCATTGACCGGTATGCTTTTTGATCAACAGACTTACCTCCTTTATTTAGGTCCAGATGTCCGTCAGTTCCCATCGGTGTCTTTGTGGGCTTTGCATCCTTCATCCCAAACCTTTTGAGAAGATCTTGAGTGTACTTCGTTTGGGAGATGAAGGTGCCTTCCTTGAGTTGCTTCACTTGAAATCCAAGGAAGTAGTTCAACTCGCCCATCATCGACATCTTGAACTTTTGCATCATCACCCTGCTAAACTCCTCACAAGACTTTTGATTAGTAGAACCAAATATAATGTCATCGACATATATTTGGCATACGAAAAGATCACCATTACACGTCTTTATGAATAGAGTAGGATCAGCTTTCCCAACCTTGAAAGCATTAGCAATAAGAAAATCTCTAAGGCATTCATACCATGCTCTTGGGGCTTGCTTAAGTCCATAGAGCGCCTTAGAGAGCTTGTAGACATGGTCAGGATACCTGTCATCCTCAAAGCCAGGGGGTTGTTCCATGTATACCTCCTCCTTGATTGGTCCATTAAGGAAGGCGCTCTTCATGTCCATTTGCAACAGCTTAAAGGAATGGTGAGCAGCATAGGCCAATAAAATCCGAATTGATTCTAACCTAGCCACAGGAGCAAAAGTCTCCTCAAAATCCAAACCTGCGACTTGGGCATAACCTTTTGCCACAAGTCGAGCCTTGTTCCTTGTCACCACTCTATGTTTGTCTTGCTTGTTGCGGAACACCCATTTGGTTCCCACAACGTTTTGCTTTGGATGTGGCACCAGACTCCAAACTTCATTTCTTTTGAAGTTGTTGAGCTCTTCCTGCATGGCCAACACCCAGTCTAGATCCTGCAAGGCTTCTTCTACCCTGAAAGGCTCAATAGAAGAAACAAACGAGTAATGCTCACAAAAATTTGCTAATCGTGAGCGAGTTGTTACTCCCTTGCTGATGTCACCCAAAATCTGATCCACTGGATGGTTTCTTTGGATCGTCATTCAGACTTGAGTTGGAGGGGCCTGTGATGCTTCTTCCTCCTTATCTTGTTCTTCATGTGCTCCCCCTTGATCCTGTCCTTCTTCTTGAGGTACATGTTCATCGTCTTGAGTTGGGGGATGCACCACTGTAGAGGAAGAGGTTGATCTTGTTCTTGTAGTTCCTGTGGTCGCACATCACCTATCGCCATTGTTCGTATTGCGGCCATCGAAACCTCATCTTCATTTATATCATCAAGATCAACTTGCTCTCTTGGAGAGCCATTAGTCTCATCAAATACAACGTCGCTAGAGACTTCAACCAATCCTGATGATTTGTTGAAGGCCCTATACACCTTTGTATTTGAGTCATATCCTAGTAAAAAGCCTTCTACCGCTTTGGGAGCAAACTTCGAATGCCTACCTTTCTTTACCAATATGTAGCATTTGCTCCCAAATACATGAAAATAGGAAACATTAGGTTTGTTACCAGTTAAGAGTTCATAGGATGTCTTCTTGAGGAGGCAGTGTAGATAGAGCCGGTTTATGGCATGGCAGGTTGTATTCACAGCTTCCGACCAAAACCGCTCAGGCGTCTTGTACTCTCCCAGCATAGTTCTCGCCATATCAATTAGCCTCATGTTCTTCCTCTTACCACATCATTTTGTTGTGGTGTGTAGGGAGCGGAGAACTCGTGCTTGATGCCTTCCTCCTCAAGATATTCTTCAACTTGTAGATTCTTGAACTCGGACCCATTATCGCTTCTTATCTTCTTCACCTTTAGCTCAAATTCATTTTGATCTCTCCTTAAGAAGCGCTTTAGTGTTCCTTGGGTTTCGGATTTGTCCTGCAAAAAGAACACCCAAGTGAAGCGGGAAAAATCATCAACTATAACAAGACCATACTTACTTCCCCCGATGCTGAGATAGGCAACGGGGCCGAAGAGATCCATGTGGAGGAGTTCCAGTGGTCTTGTTGTTGTCATCACGTTCTTGCTTTGATGAGTGCTTCCCACCTGTTTCCCTGCTTGGCATGCTGCACAAGGTCTGTCTTTCTCAAAATAGACATCGGTTAGTCCTAACACATGATCTCCCTTTAAAAGTTTATGAAGGTTCTTCATTCCAACGTGTGCTAGACGGCGGTGCCACAGCCAGCCCATATTAGTCTTAGCGATTAAGCATGCATCTAGATCGACATTCTCTCTTGAGAAATCAACTAAATAGAGCTTGTCGTCTAATACACCCTTAAAGGCTAATGAACTATCACACCTTCTAAAGACAGGTACATCAATATTCATAAACAAACAATTATAGCCCATGTGACATAATTGACTTACAGACAATAAATTATATCCAAGAGATTCTACTAAAAATACATTTGATATTGAATGCTCGGTTCTGATGTTTATCTTGCCCAAGCCTTTAACCTTGCCTTGATTCCCATCTCCAAAGATGATGGTGTCTTGGGAATCCCTGTTTTTGACGTAGGAGGTGAACATTGTCTTCTCCCCTGTCATGTGGTTTGTGCATCCGCTATCAATAATCCAGCTTGAGCCCCCGGATGCATAAACCTACAAGGTAATTAAGTTTGGGTTTTAGGTACCCAACTCTTGTTGGGTCCTACAAGGTTAGTTACAACAGATTTTGGAACCCAAATGCAAGTTTTGTCTCCCTTGCATTTAGATCCAAATTTTCTAGCGACTACTTTGGCATTTTTACATGATAATACTAAAGAAGCATTACATGTTTGATACATAGTAGTTGGACCAGTGTAAACTTTCCTAGGTGCATGAGGAATAGTATGATTACGCCTAGACCTACTTCTACCATGAACATATGTGGAACTAGAAGCAAACATAGCATGAGAATCATGATAAGTAGGTAAAAGTAGCATGATTATAACATTTATCATGATGAGCAACATTAGAAATTTTCTTGACATGAGCATAAAGATAAGCATGGTTCTTTTGATCATGTGAAGAATACGAGCTACTAGCCATAGGAGCCTTCCCTTTCTCCTTGTTGAGACTGGAAGTCCTTTGGCTTGTTAAGTTCTTGGTTTCCTTTCAGAAACCAAGTCCATCCTTAATTGAGGGGTGTCTATCAATGGTGTAGGCATACCTAGCAAATTTTAGTTTCTCATAACTTTCTTTGCAAGTCTTAAGTTGAGCACTAAGACTTGCAGCATCATTGTTTAACTTAGTAATGGTAGAAACATGTTCATTACAAGCATCAATATCAAAGTCTTTACATCTATTGCAAATAACAACATGCTCTACACATGAACTAGTTACATTAACTTTCTCTAGCTTAGCATTCAAATCATCATTTAAATTCTTTAGGCTAGAAATAGATTCATGACAGGTAGACAATTCAGAGGATAGTATTTCATTTTTCTTAACTTCTAGAGCAAGAGATTTTTGAACACTAATAAACTTATCATGTTCCTCATACAAAATATCTTCTTGCTTTTCTAGCAATCTATCCTTTTCATTAAGAGCATCAATTAGTTCATTAATTTTGTCTACCTTAGATCTATCTAATCCTTTAAATAAATTTCTATAATCTATTTCATCATCAGAAGATTCCTCATCACTAGAAGAAGAGTATTTAGGAGTATCTCGAATACTTACCTTCTTCTCCTTAGCCATAAGGCATGTGTGGAGTTCATTGGGGAAGAGAGAAGACTTGTTGAAGGCCGAGGCAGCTAGTCCTTCATCATTGGAGTCAGATGAAGAACAGTCGGAGTCCCATTCCTTTCCAATGTGCGCCTCGCCCTTCGCCTTCCTATAGTTCTTCTTTTTCTCCTTCTTCCCTTTCTTCTCTTGTGCCTGGTCATCATCATTATTAGGACATTATGCAATAAAATGACCAGACTTACCGCACTTGAAGCATGAGCGCTTTCCCCTTGATTTATTCTTCTTGTGTCCTTTCAAGACGGTCTTGAATCGCTTGATGATGAGCGCCATCTCATCCTCATTGAGCCTGGCAGCCTCCACTTGTGCTACCTTACTAGGTAGCGCCTCCTTGCTGCTTGTTGCTTTGAGAGCAACGGGCTATGACTCGTGGAGAGGAAGCGGTCCGTTTAGAGCGTCGTCCACATATCTTGCCTCCTTCACCATCATGCGCCTGCTTACGAATTTTCTGAGAATTTCCTCGGGCATCATCTTGGTATACCTGGGGTTTTCACGAATAAGATTTACAAGATGGGGGTCAATAACAGTAAATGACCTGAGCATGAGTCGGACGACATCATGGTCCATCCATCTTGTACTCACGTAGCTTCGGATTTTGTTGACAAGGGTCTTGAGCCTATTGTATGTCTATGTTGGCTCTTCTCCCCTTATCATCGCGAACCTCCCTAGCTCGCCTTCCACCAGTTCCATCTTCGTAATCATGGTAGCATCATTGCCCTCGTGAGAGATCTTGAGGGTATCCTAGATTTGCTTGGCATTGTCCAAGCCGCTCACTTTGTTGTATTCATCCCTGCATAGAGATGCTAGCAGAATAGTAGTGGCTTGGGCATTTTTATGTATTTGTTCATTGATAAACACAGGATTATCAGTACTATCAAAATGCATTCCATTTTCTACAATTTCCTAGATACTAGGATGGAGAGAAAATAAATGACTACGCATTTTATGGCTCCAAAAAGAATAATCCTCTCCATTAAAGTGTGGGGGTTTTCCAAGCGGAATTGATAATAAATGAGCATTTGAGTTATAAGGGATGCGAGAATAATCAAAGGAATAGTTTTGATTAACCGTTTTCTTTTTCGACGAGGAGTCTTCGTCGTTATCATCCCTTGGTGAAGAAGAAGAGGCATCGTTGTCGTAGTAGATGATCTTCTTAATGCGCCTTTTCTTCTTTCCATCCCTCTTCTTATGACTCGAGCCTGAGTTAGTGAGCTTGTTGTCTCTTGGCTCATTGAAGAGGGACTCCTTTTCCTTGTCGTTGATCACCATCCCCTTACCCTTAGGATCGATCTCTTTGAGCGGTTAGTCCCTTGAATGAAGAGTACGGCTCCGATACCAATTGAGAGCACCTAGAGGGGGGTGAATAGGTGATCCTGCAAAATTCAACACTAATAGCACAAACTTGGTTTATAAAATGTTAGTTAGATTAGCCAAGTTGTTATAGCGAGAGCTCTTGAGAAGAAATCAATCACAGAGAAAAGCGATACAAGAGCCACGGTATTTTTATCCCGTGGTTCGGCCAAGTAATACTTGCCTACTTCCACGTTGTGGCGTCCCAATTGACGAGGGTTGCACTCAACCCCTTTCAAGTGATCTAATGATCAACTTGAATACCATGGTTTTCTTCTTTAGAGATGTTTCCCGTTTGTGAGGAATCTCCACAAGTTGGAGCCTCTCACCCTTACAAAGTTTATCACAACGCAAAGCATAAGAGTAAGGGAGGGAAAGAAACACACGCAAAAATCGCAGCAAACGCACGCACACAAGTCAAGACGTGAGCAAAAAACACAGCGCAGGGAGTTTACAACTCAAACGGTGCTCAAGTCTCAAACACGATGATCCGATTACATGGTGGCGAAGTCTAGGCATCTTAGAATGTTCAATGGATGCTTGGTGTAGTGCTCCTTGCGCCTAGGGGTCCCTTTTATAGCCCCAAGGCATCTAGGAGCCGTTGGAGTTCCATTTGGAAGGCAATTCTTGCCTTCTGTCGGGTGGCGCACTGGACAGTCTGGTGCACCACCGGACATGAACAGTACTTGTCCGGTGCCCGATCTCTTTCCTTTTCTGGCAAAGCCGACCGTTGTGCCCTTGGTTCCCTTGGCGCACCGGACAGTCCGGTGCGACCAAGTGACCCTTGGCTTGGCCACGTGTCACCCGTTGATTGCGTTGTCGATCGTTGGTCATGGGCGCTGTTGGCTCACCGGACAGTCTGGTGCACATCGGACAGTCCGGTGAATTATAGCTGCAGCACCCTTGGCGAATATCTAAGAGCGACGAGTTCATCGCCGAGCCAGCCTGGGCACCGGACACTGTCTGGTGCACACCCGACAGTCTGGTGCACCACAGGCTGGTGCATCTCTGACTGCTTTTAGCCAGACTTCTCCAATCCAATCTTAGTTGAATTAACAAGGTTCCTAGCACTTAGATAAATATGTTAGTATCCAAAAACAATTTACTATGGCCAGGGACATACCTTGATTCTTTGATTTGCATCTTTCAACCACTTAGAACTTATGAACTAAAGTAATTTGTGTTGGTCATCTAATCACCAAAACATTTATAGAGATGGCCCAAAGGCACATTTCCCTTTCATCTTCCTTGTCTTGATCATCTTCATCTCCCCCTTGATCAATGTCCTCCTCTTGAGGTGGCTCATCGTATTGATCATGATCCTCTTCCTCTTGAGCCATTTCCTCATCTTAAGTTGGTGGAGATGCTTGTATGGAAGATGATGGTTGATCTTGTGCTTGTGAAGGCTCTTCGGATTCTTTTGGACACACATATCCAATGGACATGTTCCTTAGCACGACGCACGGAGCCTCTTCATCATCTAATTCATCAAGATCAACTTGCTCCACTTGGGAGCCATTAGTATCATCAAACACAATGTCACAAGAAACTTCAACTAATCCAGTGGACTTGTTGAAGACTTTATATGCCCTTGTGTTTGAGTCATAGCCAAGTAAAAAGTTTTCTATTGCTTTAGGAGCAAATTTTGAATTTCTACCTCTCTTAATAAGAATAAAGCAATTGCTCCCAAAAACTCTAAAATAAGAAACATTGGGCTTTTACCGGTGAGGAGTTCATATGATGTCTTCTTGAGGATTCGATGAATATAGAGTCGGTTGATGGAGTAGAGCGGTGCTAATTGCTTCCGCCCAAAACCGATATGGTGTCTTGTACTCATCAAGCATGGTCCTTGCCATATCCAAGAGAGTTCTATTCTTTCTCTCTATGACACCGTTTTGTTGAGGTGTGTAGGGAGAAGAGAACTCATGCTTGATGCCCTCCTCCTCAAGAAATCCTTCAATTTGAGAGTTCTTGAACTCTGTTCCATTGTTGCTTCTAATCTTCTTGATTCTCAATCTGAACTCATTTTGATCTCGTCTCAAGAATCTCTTTAAGGTCTCTTAGGTTGAGATTTTTCCTGCAAAAAGAACACCCAAATGAAGTGAGAGTAATCATCAACAATTACAAGACAATACTTACTCCCGCCGATGCTTATGTAAGCAATCGGGCTGAATAGATCCATGTGGAGTAGTTCAAGCGGCCTCTCAGTCGTCATGATATTCTTGTGTGGATGATGAACTCCAACTTGCTTCCCTGCTTGACATGCGCTACAAATTCTGTCTTTCTCAAAATGAACATTGGTTAGTCCTAACATGTGTTCCCCTTTAGAATCTTGTGAAGATTCTTCATCCCAACATGAGCAAGTCGGCGATGCTAGAGCCAGCCCATGTTAGTATTAGCAATTAAGCAAGTGTCTAGTTTAGCATTGTTACCATTCAAATCAACTAAATATAGCTGACCATCTATCACTCCCTTAAAAGCTATTGAATCATCACTTCTTCTAAGACGGTGACACCTATATCTATAAATAGACAGTTGTAGCCCATTTTACATATTTGAGAAATAGAAAGCAAGTTGTAATCTAAAGAATCTACAAGAAAAACATTAGAAATGGAATGGTCAGGATATATATAGCAATTTTACCCAATGTTTTGACCAAACCTTGATTTCCATCCCCGAACGTGATTGCTCTTTGGGGATCATCATTTTTCTCATATGAGGAAAACATCCTTTTCTCCCCTATCATGTGGTTTGTGCACCCGCTATCGATTATCCAACTTGTCCCACCGGATGCATAAACCTACAAAACAAATTTAGGCCTTGTTCTTAGGTACCCAAACGGTCTTGGGTCCTTTTACATTAGAAACAAGCACCTTGGTTACCCAAACACAAGTCTTGAGACTCTTGTGTTTGCCCCCAACATATTTGGCAACTACCTTGCCTGATTTGTTAGTAAGCACAAATGATGCATCAAAAGTCTTAAATGAAATGCTATGTTCATTTGATGCATTAGCAATCTTTTTCTTAGGCGTTTTGATATGAGTTGTATGCCTAGAGCTAGAAGCCTCATTACTATACATAAAAGCATGATGAGAAACAAAATGAGATTTCTTAGCATGAATTTTCCTAATCTTATGCTCGGGATAGTTTTCAGGTAATAAAATATAACCTTGCCTATCCTGAACCATGGGAGCCTTGCCCTTGACAAAGTTAGAAAGCTTGTTTCTAGGGGCATTAAGTTTGATGTTGCTTTGGTTCCCATGTTGGAAGCCAATGCCATCCTTAATGCCAGGGTGTCTCCCATTATAGAGCATATTACGAGCAAATTTAAATTTTGACATGCAGATAATATAGAATCCAAAAAATGCATTGATCATTACACGGAATTCTATTAAGATATTATATGAAAGTCGAATTTCTTCAATTCTCATTTGAGAATGCGAATACAAGGAGGTATTTTGTGTTTGGGAAAGTTTGAAGAAAAAAGGATTTGGAATCTACCTTTTCTTTTGCTTTTTCCCTTATAAAAATAACTCAATCAAAATCCAATTATCTACTCTACAAGAATGTAATGCTTGTTATGCCTAATATCTCATTCTCTAGCTCATGCTCGGTAATTTTAGCATTTAATTTAGCTATGTGATCATTTTGTTCTTTAATCATAGCAATGTCATCATTCATAGTGTGGCAGAACCTCCCAAGTTATTGGGCCCACATGCACCTGCCCTTGTCTCAAAGACCTGAGACGGCTATGCATGTGCACCAGATAACTTAATAGGATCCATCCAAGTGTCCCAAGGACCCCAGATAAACCACTTACAACCAGGATCACAAGATTAAGTAAAACCAAAATCACACATCAACATTTTTGCAGCGGAAATCTTATTACCAAATTTTACAAGTTACATCAAATTTACATTATATTTATCGGAGTGGTTACAAAAGTGATTCAAAGAAATAACTTTGAACTGTTATAAATTATTTGGAGTTTTGAAATATATTCTAGCTTAAGTGACCATCCTCAATAAGAAGTATAGAAGAAGTACTTAGACTTATAGAAGGTCGTGCCCACCGGCTCTTAACACCAATCACAATCAAGTGACTCGTAACCTGTAGCAACAATGGGAATAAAACCCTAAGTACGCAAGTACTCAGCAAGACTTACCCAACTAAAGAAAAGACTCTCAAGGGTATGCTGGTTTTAAAGGGATTCAAGGAAAGGCTTTTAGCAAGAATCAACATTAATAGTTTGCAGAAAGCTTATTAAAATGAGTCCTTACTTACAACATTTTAATGCTAGGTTAAGTATTAATAGACTTTGTTTGCATCTAGTCTAATTCCATCATCACATTAATCAATACAACAAGATTGTTGCTCATTATGATTCCATCCATGACTTAGATTGCAGGGCAGTGACCAAGTCTTCATATTCGAGAAGTAACGGCGATCTTGAATCGATTAATACCCGATGGGGATCTCCAATCACACGACATATGTAGCACTTAACCCTTGCATATGTCAACTCGCCATCGGGGTTCTTAAGACTAGATCGGGTTCACGCCAACTGAGAGCACAGATATACCACGTCCAGCCTCTTGCCACGGGGGGTACACACTACTCTCGCCATCTCTCCACTCCCATTGCGTGTTGTCCTATTCTGGTATTAGTCTGCCCGAGGCAAAGCTTACCCATGATGAGATATGTGACCAATTAGAAGGTCCTCGATCATCAAGCCTACATTCGCTATAATCCTTAATTAACCTGGGTAGAACATCACCTGTTCCTAACCCAAGTCTCGATTTAAGTACTTCCATCCTTAGGATTGTTTTGTGTTCCTTAGGATGAAAAGAGCATTATAGGGAACTTTGCAGTAAGATCCCACCACGCTCCCAATGAAAATATTCTTTCAGGTAGAAGCCATCCTTCCTCAGGATAAACCTGAGCTAGGCATTAGTGCAAAGGACAATCTCTATCTGCAAGATTGATCTCTAGGCAGGGCTAAGAAATTTTGTAAATCATATTTGATACTTCACAAGAAGTATCTATAAAAGGAATGGATTTCAAGGTAGCCAATGCATCAAAGGGTTTCCAAGCAACTCCTATAAACCTAATGCACATTTCGCTAGACTTAAAGTGTGTAAAAAATCATTTAAAACACAAGGAAGGGGTTGCATGCACCGGGGCTTGCCTGGGTAACACTAGGTTAGTGTTGTTAGACGACGACCACTTGACAATCATCTCATAGTCGAGCACTTGCTCGATTTATCCATCTTTAGGTTGGTCCATCAGTGTCATCTTGTGGAAAAGATCACGCTTAACATTATCTTGTGGTCGACTCAGCTCTGGTTCTCCGCATCACGTGGTTAATTCACGTACCTGAATGAAATGCATTATGCACATGAATGCATATAGATAGGAATATCACAAACCTAAATAGTGCTACGCGATAGCGAATTAAACACCTAGCGGCAAGGCGTTGTACAATTTCATACGGAGACACTAGTTATCGACGTACGACTAAGCGCAATAATCACGCTTCTCTAAATTAAATGAACCTAACGCAAATATCACGAACAACAAACTATACACCTTTAATACAATTAGCATAAACATAACTTATCAGCTAATTAATTAAATTCTAAACTTATCCCTCGCTTTATAAATTATACCACATCGCTCACAAAGAACTATTTTAATTTTATTCCACATCTCACATATTTTACATGTCAACGATTAATCAAACATTTCAGGTTTGACTACCAAAATATCTTACAAAATTAATGATGACAGCCTTATCGGATAATCGTTTGGATTACTAAATCAATTCTTCACGCTATTAATTCTCCTTACACAATAATCATTTTAAACTTGAGTTTCGCGTGACACGACCACTTTATACTTATGTACACAATATATTAATCAAACCAATAATTAAGCTAACAAAAATATGAATCGGCTTACCATACTAAATCTGACGCGCTATCTGCGAACACGGCAAGGATTCTGGTTCAGCCCTTGTGTCGAGCACTTGGGGAATATCACGCTGCTAGCTTCGTCTTCCCCGATTCTTGGGATTTCTCGCTGACGTATGAAACAACAACGAGATCGAGTCAGGAGCGAGCTGGTGAGGTGTGGTCGAGCAGGTTAACGCGAGCTCTGGCGAGAACACGAATCTAGTGAGGACTCTGACGACAGCAAGGTCACAAGCTCTAGCGACATAGGGTCAAGCGGCAAACGCGTTCGGTGCGCATACATGAGCTGAACCGAAGGCGAGGAATCGATGAAGCGAAGTTCGTCGACAAGCATCATGGAGGAATCAGCGACGTTGCTGCACACACAACGCGACGACGAACGACAACAACCAGCATGGAGACCTGATGTGACTGAGGAAGGGGGTCGATGGTTCGACGACACCGGCGAGGTCAACGACAAGCCGACCAAACCAAAACTCCACGACGCCGATCGTCATACGGGCTAGAGAACGACGGCTGGCGAAATCCGAGCTGGGGAAAATGGCGCGCGCAAGAAAACTTTGGTTGGGCGAGCTGGGAACACCGATGAGCACGCGCGCAGCAGCCAGAGACTTGATGGGACGCTGATTCCAGGGAGCCACGCGAGAGGGAGCAAGAAGCTAATCCAACGGTGGTTCAGTGGCAAGCGATGGCTGGGTCCGAGGGGGCAAGTACCCAAGCCGAGCGGCATGTTGAGGTTAGCACTCCGAGCGTACAGGCTCTGTGCCCATGTCCGTGATGAACCAGCCGCAGGAGGATCCCGGACTCGGACATGGAGGAAGAAGAGGGCGGCCGAGCAGGGAGGGAGCTCCGGTCGGACTCGGTAGAGGAAGCTGGGGGGGTTGCGACTTCCATGGCCGAGCAGAGAACCGGCATGGGCGCGGTGGCCAGCGCCATAGCGGGGCGGAGATCGGGGAGGAGCTTGGCAGAGCGTGAGCGAGCAGAGAGCACGCCATGGGAGCATAGAAGGGAGCTCCACGGTGGGGGTCTCGGCTTGGGGATGAGAGAGAAAGGGCAACACGGTAGGGATGGACGCCGAGATGGAGGGAGAGGATTCGGGCGCAGGGACGCGTAGACCGAGCGACGCGAGAGAGATGGAGCGCGCGCACACGGAGGAGCACCGGGAGAGGAGAAGCTCCGCGTGCAGGGGACTGGCGCACTGGTGAGGGAAGCAGAAGCCAGGGCACACGCGGCCATGGGAGACGAGAAGGAGAAGCAGGGGAAGCAAGCAGCGGATGCAGGGAGGAAGACGTGGCCGAGTGAGAGGAGAAGATAAGCGCGCGCAGGGGAAAAAATCAGGGCGCGGGCGGCAGGATTTTTCCTTTGCCAGGAGCTAATCGGCGCATGGGATAGGGATAGAGGCGGCTGGGGGATTTTTTTTATTTCTTTCTTTTATTATAAAGAGAATCGCTGATATTTTGGGTCGGGATTTTTAGCGATGAACAAAGGGTCGAATAATTAGGATTGACAGCAACAATTGGACAGGATTTGATTTGGTGAATTTTTTCGGAATTAGATGAGTTTTCACCCATTATTTATATTTGCAAATTTAGATCGAGACAAGAAACACACGGACCGAACTACACGGATTTCGGCTTCGTATTTCAATTTATGACTCATTTCATTGAAGTCAAACCGATTAGCGATTATTTGAGTTCGGCTCTAATTATCTTTATTTGTTTTGAATGATTTACTACTAAATACTCATGATTATCAACCTTGCGCACGATTTCTCTCAGACACTGCGCGATTCAGATTATTTTGCCCCAAACATTTTAGTCATCGAGTTCTATTTAATTTGCTCAGGACAAAATCATAGAGTGGGTCGAGCTTCCAAATTTGTATTCGTTTAACAGATGAATTTTAAATCGGCACAGGGCTTGCAAACTTTCAGAACAATTATGTTCCGAAATTCATGAAAACTTTAGGAGGAGTCTAAATAGATAGAAACAGATGCGATATTAAAATTGCGATAGACAAAGATGATTAAAATTTAGCATATGTTTTATCCACTTATATTACGTGCTTAAATCCATACTCATTGTCGAGCAGAATATAAACACCAGGGGTGTTACAGCCCTCCCCCTTAAAAGAATCTCGTCCCAAGATTCGGAGCGAAAGACTCTTAAGAGTAGAGAAGCATGTAACCCATGTCCATATCAGCGATAATCAGAAGACAGTTCCAAGCAAAGATGAGTGTCTCAAGAGGTTGTATCTCTAGTGGACATAACATGCATCGCCTTAAGCTAATTTAAAGATGTCCACCAATAGAGACGCTATCTGCCAAAGGAACACATAAGGTTCCATGTGTGCAGTTTGCTTTTTTATGACACAGTACTATCTGAGTCTGTTGGGCGAGCGGTAGATATGCGACTTTACCCAAACATAATTAGTTGCAAACTCTTGGGTAAAACACATAAAACAGGTTTACCAACAAGTGGTCACGGTAAGTTTATAGCACACGAGACGGGTGTGAATGTCGAATAACATCACAATTAACTCGTGTTAGCCAGAAAATCCAAGTCCAAGAAAATGATAGAGACTCAAAAATCACAGCGAAAGAATCTGTAAATGCTGACTTCGTGTCTAATCCATTCTATCAAGCACTGGGCATGGATCTACTTGATCACACATGCTGGAAAAGCACACGTGAGACGATCGAGGCATGACTAGAGCGATGATTAGGTGGTTACTGACCGACTTAATCTCGATTCTTGAAAGTACTTCCTTAAGATGGGTTGAACCAAAATGAGTTCAGGCAAATCGATAAAACGATCTCTAAACTCAATCTTTGTTCATTGGGCAGTTACAAGTTAGTAAAACCAACTTGTTGAACTACTTTTGACATTGAGTAAGACTTCTCATTACCCATCGGCAATCTAATGGTCGAGAGTTCACCTTTAGTTAACAGGAGATCATACACTTGGGTAGAAATCCATTTGGTCAGGTTGTTCATTTGTTTCTTCATGCGAGATGAACGAACTAGGTTCGGAAATACATGGATTAAATAGGGGAGCAAATGAACAAACTCCTGCATTTCAGCAGTAGGGGAAACAGATCTCCATTTTGAGAGCTAATCAGTTGTCTCTCAACACTAAAAAGCTTCAAGGCTCCACCTCTACAACAAAGGATGCAAAGGGAACTTGTATGCGTGCAGTCACTACCAAAGTCAAGGGAAAAGAGACCACACATAGGAAGTGATATGCCCCTTTTGATCCAACAGAGATGATAGATGTTGCTTAATCATTTCGATAAACAACACCAAAATCGTTTCAAGGAAGAGATCTACAGGAGATAACACATCAGTGTAGTTCCACAATGGATCATGACCAGAGACCTCGATACCAACATCCGATGAGTAGCACAGTCCTGTGTGCGCATTCACAGGAGGCTCTCAGTTTCGCTGCGGCACCATAAGTCCTTAATCATGACACCATTACCGAACAGCACCAATAATGAATCTCACGTGGAAGAATAATTTGTGCAGAGATAACATATTGATATAATCTCATAATGGATTATGACTGCTGTTGGGGCCTTCGTCTTTCGAAGGTCCTCAAAGACGTGATTTAACAATGTTTCCAGAGTTGTAATACATGAACAGATACCTTCGGACTTGGATCAGAACCACAGTGGAAGAAGCACGAACAATACGAAGATTGATGCAGCGCCGAAGCTACGCGCAAGGGAACTTCGGCATGACAGCAGGGATGGGAACCGACTTAAAGGGGAAAAGGCTATTTAGACCTTGATGAATTACCTTATAGACATTAACAAATGTAAAGGGCATGGATGTAATTTCACATAGGCTGCGTCCCATGCCTATAAATAGATGAACAGTACCCTCGTACTGTTCACGCTGACTTACATTTGCTCGTCCATCACACTTGTACTTTTACCTTCTATCAAGTCGAAGGTACATTTGTAATTTGATATCATTTCTATTTTTCTATGATAATAAAATAGAAATGAGCTGATAATGCTACATAATTATTCATGTTATCTCTTACATTCCATATGATTCTCCTTTTATTATCATATATTGCAATGGTGAAGGTATGTCCTTCATAACCTTCGTCTGAAGATCGTTATATCCTTAGGGAAATAACACTTCGAAGGACGAAGGGCATTAACCATTAACCTATTTTTGTGTTGTCTTGTTCTTAATTCATAGCATTTGAGAACAAGTCCCAAACAACAGCTAACGATGATACCAACGCGTGCCAAGTAGCGCAACCATGTGTTGTTCACCCACCGGAGGCCCTCGGTTTCGTCGTGGCACCATCGGCTTTAGTCATAACACCATTACCAGATGTAACCAATAAGAAATCTCATGCGGCACAAATAGACTAAGCCAGAATGACAATATACAAAATAGACTCCACTTGTAGGAATGGTTACAAGTAGAGAGTCAAATAGATCATGGACCGATGAAACAAACAAGACATGGCCATAATTAACTTGATGAAAGGAGCACGATGGGAGACTGGTATTTCAGCCCCAAGCATATTTCTATGCCCCTCGCAGAGATCACAAGGCCAAGGATTAGTATCTGATTAGATATGGAGGGAAAACAATCATAAGATTGAATTGGTATGCCTTCGATAGATGTGAGGAAACCAAAGGCATCAAATTCAAGAAAATGATCGGACATGTCTTTCCTAAGTTAGGTTGATAAAGCAACATGGCGATCCTTAAGAACAGGCAAACTGGATTAGAGACATCAGCTTGCGCCAGTCGAATAAGGGCATGGTCTAAGATGGAAATATGACTCAAGATTCTTATTTTAAGCCTGAGTACACTTTAAGTCCAGCAAAGAAATTATCTAAGCATTTATTTGTAGGTGTTTGGTCATGGAGTGATAACGGAAAATCAACTTTGGGTCATGGTTCACCAACTAAGAACATGGCCTAATTTTCGGTTTTAGCAAACAAACTACCAACCTTCTAGCAGCACATTAAGTTCAAGAGCAAACACACATAACACCTAAATAGATTACCTAAAAATGGAGGATAACTATTTCATCGAAGTTCATAATTCATATTACACCACATTATCTACAATCATTAGCTACTAGAATAAAGAAGACAGAAGCATTTTGGATGTATATGTGACAAACATAATGCAGCAATCAGGATGCATGCTCGTCTTATTCGTCCTCACAAATTTTTGCCAATCTAATGTGGCAATAGCGTTCTATATCGGTGGCATACTTACGACTCTCTCGATATTTTGCTAGTCGTCAACTACATATACGTTTTCGAGGTTAGTGTACCTGCAGAAAATTCCATCACATCCCAATTTCCCATGATGCAAGTTCCACACATGACAGTTTATCACAGTTTATACTCTATATATTTCTATATGGAGGCCAGCTCATCATTAAGCGCCGAGCCACGCATAGGCGTCGCTGCCACACTTTAACCATAGGGCAGCCCATTATGGTAACTCACCTTCTTACCTGAGCGTAGGTGTGTCATTGCAAGTACATTACACTTCTCAGTATTCCCATGTCTTTATACCCATACACATCCATGGGGTACTGAATTCCCAGAAAAGTAAATACTCCACATCGCAGCTTTCGTATATACATATGTATAACATGTATGTAGTCAAGTGCTTTTCATGCTCTCCCCTAGACCGACGTTTGTTCGGTCATGCTCTCACATCTCACCTTACCTTGAGCGTCGATCCATTCAAACTAAATGGCCTCAAAATAACATTACACGTGTATGCAATATCCCCCCCCCCCGGTTGTGGGTTAGTGTTTTGAACTAAGCCACCTGATAGTCCTTAGTTTTAGGGCTTAACAGAGGATGTCGCTAGCATTATAGTTTTTCAAATCTGTTTTTCAAAACCAAACAATGTGTTTATGAAAGCTCCCTTGTGGGTTTTGGTGTTTGGATGACAACCCAATTAAAGGACTAACAAGTGTGCTAAGTGTTGAACAGGTGCTTAATGCAAAGCTAACAGGGTTCAATACAAGTGAATAAGTGTGATGGTCCAAAGACTGATTTATCTATAGATAATGAACACTGCTTAAGTGAGACTCGGTGTGCGTAACTCAGAGACAACCGATCAAGCCAAGGATGGAGGCAAGAAGAGCTTCGAGGTACCAAGTGCACGGGAGAAGGTCAAGGAGACCAGAAACCCAAAGCCAGGGGTGAAGAAGAAGACTTGCAAAGTCAAGGTTGATCGAGTTAAGAGTTATGATGCATCAAGGATCGCTACATAAGGACATGACTTACAACCAATGAGGTAACATCTACAGTTATGTGGTGTAAGTCATATGGCTCAAGATCAAGCTCGAGAAATGAACAAGGGAGTTGGAGCTCAGATATGTCAATCTAGATCAAGTCAAGTTGACTTAATGGTTTAGAGTCCAACATCGACCTCAAACATGCCAAATTGGAGAAAGTACCATTCTGAGCTCTGCTGGAGGAGAAACAGAAAAGCTAGGAGAAGAACAAGAAAGGTGTAAGTTTCTAGGACTAAATTAATTGGATTATACTCTAAATGTGTTTGTTTAAGTCTCAGGAAAATCCTCTCAAAAGTTGAAGTCAAACGGAGAAAGAACGGAGGAAAAATCACTTAGTGTGCTATTGGCTGGTGCACAGGACAGTGAATAGTAGCTGTCCGGTGCACAGGACAGTGAATAGTAACTCTGACCGGTGCACAGGACAGTGAATAGTAACCTGTCCTGTGCACAGGACAGTGAATAGTCCCTGTCCGATGCACAGGACAGTGCATAGTCGCTGCGTCCGGTGCACAGGACAGTGAATAGTAGTGTGTCCGGTGCACAGGACAGTGAATAGTAACCTGTCCGGTGCACCAACGGCTAGCTGTTCCAGAGAAGGAAACTGTCAATCAGATCCGTTACTGTTCACTGTCCGGTGCGCCACCGGACAGTCCGGTGCACCCGCAACCAGGGAAGGCTGGGAGCTTCCAAATGAAGCTCCAACGGCTCCTAGGCCATTTGGGGCTATAAAAGGGACCCCTATGCGCCTCAAGCAAGAACATAAGTGCAGCCAACAAGTCCATACACCATTTGGATCAATTCTTTCTCTCCCTCTCTTGTGTATCTCTCTAGTTTGTGTAGAGGCGAAGTTATAAGCCTTTAGAGAGAGGGGAAGTGCTGCTGAGAGCTAGAGCAAAATCTTGAGCGCATTGTTACTCTGTCGGAGTGCTGTTGAGAAAATTGTAAGCAGCCACGACATCGTTGTAACTGATATCAACATAGTGGAAGGCTCTATCTGTCGCCCGATAGATCTAAGCAAATGGAGGAAGGAGTTGAAATAGACTCCAAGCCAAGGTGTGGCTAACTCCAACGAGGACTAGGCAAGCATTTCAGGCTTGGCCGAACCTCGGGATAAATCCCTGTGTCTGTGTGCTCTGCTCTATGTTGTGTGTTGTTTCTCTATCTTATTTGTTGTTTATACTTGCACTTCAATATTTATGTGCTATAAGCTGTCTTCGAAGTGCAGGGTATTTTAAGACAGGAACTTCAATTCCGCTGCAACCTACTCGAAGGGTCCTTCATTCCACTGCGATCCAGCCTTCGAGTAGAGTAAGAATTTCCAGTTATAAAGTGATAATGTTTATTCGCCTATTCACCCCCCCCCCCTCTAGGCGACATCCAGATCCTGTTCCCGGGAAAAGGGAACTTTCAATTGGTATCAGAGCTAGGCCTCTCCAGTGTGGGCTTAGCCGTCTGGAGATGACGATGTCGTCACAAGAGGTAACTCTAGAACTTCTTCTAGGCGATGGTTCTAATTATAAATCTTGGTCTGTGTCTATTTATAATGCTTTCATGCATATTGATCCTGATTTGAGACAGATCTTCAGTAGAAGTATTTTTCCCTCTGATATTAGTAAAAAACCTTCTAATGCTGAACTAAGATGTCTATCTCTAATCACCATGCTTGCAACATCTTAGTTGACTCTCTTTCTAGAGGTGCTTATTTTGCCAACATGAGTATTGATAATGATTTATTTGTTGATGCTCATGATATATGGACTAGAATTAAAATAAAATATTCTGAGTCCAATTTTACTACTTCTACTCCCTATGTTGCTTGTGGTACTAACCTTTCAAAGGGAGAAGAAAAACGATGGCAACCAAACGATGAATCCACCTACCGACAGGTTTGTCTTCCACTAGTTATAAATGTCTTATTGCTAACAATGATAGTGGAGACGAAAGCGGTGATGAGGAGGAATATGATGATGATAGCGAGGATGAGTCTTCACCACAAGGTACATTTTCCTGTATTGCTTCCACCGATAATAATGACAGGGAAAATGAGACCGTCGATGTGGAAGAAGAGGAGATTCGCCGGTTCTACACCCATCTCAACAAAGAAGACAAAGTGCTCTTGGTTAAGCTGTTGAGGAGGAACAAGGAACAAGGCGAGACGCTTCTCAGGCTAGAGGAGACTCTCATCAAAACCAACGACAGCCTGGAGAAGATGACCAAAGAACATGAGGAGCTAAAGTGCTCTCATGATAATTTGGTCCAACGGTATGAATCTGTTTTATTTGAGCAAAGAAATAATCATGATGTATTATCTGATGTTGCTCAACTTAAAACTGAGAATTCTATACTTAAGAGTCATGTAGAAATAATAAATTTAGAAAAACTTGCTCTAAGTGAAAAATATGATATGCTATCTTATTCTCATAATGAATTAGTTGATAACCATATCATGCTTGATGTTGCTCATGAGGTTGTAATTGCGAACTTAAATTCATGTGAACCTCATTCTTGCACACGTGCGCATTTAGATAATATATCACCATGTGCTAATCCCTATTGCTCAAAAGAAAGCCAATTTTTGAATGAGCATCAAGCTGCAGGATCAAAAGAAAAGTTGCTCATCAATAAAGAAAGGAACAAGAAAGCAAAGCAACTAAGGAGAAGACGCATTGCTCAACCTCCTCAAGATATCCACGGGCGCGTGGTGAAGAAGCTTGAGACGGGAGAAACCGCAGCAAGCGTTAAACTCCATAAGAAGGATGTTCCTAAAGCAATAAATGAAAAAATCAACATGAACAAGGAAAAAGGTAAAAATTCAATTAGTCATGTTGTTTGCACTGATCATCTCTTTATGTCATCCAAGAGCAAAAAGGGAAGAGGAAAAAGGAGGTGCTTCAAGTGCAAGGAATTAGGTCACTTCATTGCATCTTGTCCACACAAAGACAAGGATGAAGGAATGAGGAGATGCTTTGGATGCAACGATAAGGACCATATGATCACTTCATGTCCGCTCATGAAGAATCAAAGACGTGCACCCTCCAAGATGACCCTCACTAAGAAAAAAGACAAACAACAAGTGTCATGTCAGGTTGAGCGACGCTTTTGCTACATGTGTGGTGAGCATGGTCATCTACCTAAGGTATGTAAGAAGGGTAAGGTTCCTAAGCAAGTAAATTTATCTCAATCTTATTCGCTTAGGAGACCCAAATCATACACTTGTGCTAGATCAGTAATGAGATCACCTAGAACTAGCACAACTGCTATTTGGGTACCAAAGGATCTTTTAGATGAACGTTATGGACCCATCCCGAGATGGGTACAAAATTGTGCCAACTAGACCATGCAGGTGCCTCGAGATGGACTGAAGATCTTGGGAGAGCTTAAGATGGTTAATTCAAACTCTATGCTTAAGCTATCAATTTTATTGTCTATTTATTGGCCCAAGGTTGAATTATTGTGCAATACTAATCTCATGTTCATCTCGAGTTAAATAAGTTGTACAGGTCCTTAATCATTATTGGTGAATCAAGTAAAGGACTTTGATGAGAATCTGCAACTCGCTCTCCAAAGGACGGTACCCGTGTATCTTAAGTGCATTATTTCCAATCAATATTGCTCTTAAGTTGGATTGTTGTGCTATACCTACCCTTGGAGTAGTTATGCTTTTGAGATTGCTTGTGTTGAATATCTTTTAGTTAATGATTCATGACTTCCAAGATCATAATCATGCTTGCTCAATCATGATTGTGTGCTTTATAGGTTATATCTCTTGAATCATTCAATGGGTAGCTTTTCATTTGATATATTTACCATGATTAACTCTCTTGGTGTATGTGGCTAAACCTGTATCTTTTTGTAAATCATGTTGTGTGGTTTTTAATGATTATGTATTAACCTATGTGCAAGCATGATAGTTTTGTTTAGTCCATTTCACATGATTACTTTGTCTTGGTACTCTGTGTATACCAAAATAAGAAATCCATGTTGTGTCTCTAATGCACCCTCTCGAGCTATGAGGTGCATGAGCATAAGGAGCCCTCAATTGGTGACAACAGGTGCTCTCACTCAACACTACCTAAAAAGAATGAATCTCATGGCATTCAGGTAAAAGGCAAAGGTATGAAGGATGGAACTATGCAATTTCATTGAATATCTTGAAGTTTCGTTGATTGTGATCATAGCTATGTTCTTGCCTTTCAATTGGTAGTATCTTGGCTTAGGTGCTTTATGCTTTAAAATGTTGTTTCCTTTGGTGTACCTAAGAAAATACTTCTTAATCATGGTGTGCTTATACATTGTTTTGCTTTATATGCATGATCTTGTCATTTTTCAATTGGTATATGTGTTGCAATGATCATCATGTGTGAAGTGTGCCTACGTTGCTTTTAAAATGTTATATATCTTGAGGCATGCATTGTTTCCACTAGTCATAATTTGTATTATGTCATCTATTTAATTGGTATCTTTTTGTGATGCAATTGATATATTATGCCTAGACCAAAGTACATTGTGATCCCCTCTAGTTCTGAGGACACTAGAATGTGCAAGGTGCGAGTCATTCAAATACTTGATGCACAACTTTAGGGGGAGCAAACATAATTTGTGACTTTTGAGACTAACTATTTCTTGAGTGATCCTATATAGTCTCAAGGTGGAAAAGGGAAGATGAGCAAGAAATGGAGCAATCAGGACTTGGGTACCTCCACAAGTCGAGTAATTGGTATCTAAAGTTGTGAGTAATTGCATATTTAAAGATTGCTCGTGCTCTATAATAGTTGGTGATCCTAGATGCTTATCTTTAAATATCATGGAGCTATGACAGTGATGATCTTTCAATTAGTAGCCTTGGTAGTGTGCTTCATTTGGTATCTCTTGCAACAAGAAAAGGTCAGGATAAAGGATCAGGCACAAGTGTGAAGGAGCTCCTTAGAGATAAAACTTTCAAGATGGAAATCTTAAATTGATGGCAAAAGGAACTCCGCCTACTTAGATGCAAAGTACACCATAACATGGTAAAGGTACAACATGAGGTATTGACCTTTTGCGTATTTGTATCTTAATTTTCCTCCAATGCTTCTGCTGCATATGTTTAATGTGTAAGGGGGAGTAATGTTAGTTTGTTGCATTTTACCTGCTTAATACCCTGTTGTCCCTTGACATCATCCTATGTTCTTGCTTGAATATGGTTTTGGTGTTTGATGTCAAAGGGGGAGAATTTGTGCATTAAAGCTCACCTCGACCTGAGAGGAAAGCTTATCATAAGTGTGAAGAGGGTGAAGATTAATTTTTTGTGTGCTAAAGGACCTAAAGGGGTTTCCTTGAGTTCCTTTGATCTTAAGGAAGAATGTGTTAGTTTTGTTGATAATACTTATCATATGCTTATTGTTGTATTATATGGTAATAATGCATAATTAGTGCTTCCGTTGATATGAATCAATTGGTATCTATTATGTTTGTCCTGTAATAGATATTCATATGGTTCTGGTGCTTTAAATTGGTATCTTAATGGTGAATAGTGGTAGGTTGATATTCCTATGGTATATCCATTTAATTGGTGTTTAACTCTTATTATGTGCATTTGTGTGTTATATGCATCACAGTTTAATTCTTGACACAATGCATCCCACAGGTGCTAAGGTGTAGTAATGCTTCGAATTAGCCTAAGTATGTGCAATTTGGCATATAAGGCCAAAGTTAAGATTTTAATGTAAGCACATATTTAGGGGGAGCATTCTATAAACTTAGAATTCAAAATTTGTGCTTTAAATCTTATTCTTGTGTAAGCTTTAATTGTGTTGCCATCAATCACCAAAAAGGGGGAGATTGAAAGCTCTCTTGTGGGTTTTGGTGTTTGGATGACAACCCAATTAAAGGACTAACAAGTGTGCTAAGTGTTGAACAGGTGCTTAATGCAAAGCTAATAGGGTTCAACACAAGTGAATAAGTGTGATGGTCCAAATACTGATTTATCTATAGATAATGAACACTGCTTAAGTGAGACTCGGCGTGCGTAACTCAGAGACAACCGATCAAGCCAAGGATGGAGGCAAGAAGAGCTTCGAGGTACCGAGTGCACGGGAGAAGGTCAAGGAGACCAGAAACCCAAAGCCAGGGGTGAAGAAGAAGACTTGCAAAGTCAAGGTTGATCGAGTTAAGAGTTATGATGCATCAAGGATCGCTACATAAGGACATGACTTACAACCAATGAGGTAACATCTACAGTTATGTGGTGTAAGTCATAAGGCTCAAGATCAAGCTCGAGAAATGAACAAGGGAGTTGGAGCTCAGATATGTCAATCTAGATCAAGTCAAGTTGACTTAATGGTTTAGAGTCCAACATCGACCTCAAACATGCCAAATTGGAGAAAGTACCATTCTGAGCTCTGCTGGAGGAGAAACAGAAAAGCTAGGAGAAGAACAAGAAAGGTGTAAGTTTCTAGGACTAAATCAATTGGATTATACTCTAAATGTGTTTGTTTAAGTCTCAGGAAAATCCTCTCAAAAGTTGAAGTCAAACGGAGAAAGAACGGAGGAAAAATCACTTAGTGTGCTGTTGGCTGGTGCACAGGACAGTGAATAGTAGTTGTCCGTTGCACAGGACAGTGAATAGTAACTCTGACCGATGCACAGGATAGTGAATAGTAACCTGTCCTGTGCACAGGACAGTGAATAGTCTCTGTCTGGTGCACAGGACAGTGCATAGTCGCTGCGTCCGGTGCACAGGACAGTGAATAGTAGTGTGTCCGGTGCACAGGACAGTGAATAGTAACCTGTCCGGTGCACTAACGGCTAGCTGTTCCAGAGAAGGAAACTGCCAATCAGATCCGTTACTGTTCACTGTCCGGTGCGCCACCGGACAGTCCGGTGCACCCGCAACCAGGGAAGGCTGGGAGCTTCCAAATGAAGCTCCAATGGCTCCTAGGCCATTTGGGGCTATAAAAGGGACCCCTAGGCGCCTCAAGCAAGAACATAAGTGCAGCCAACAAGTCCATACACCATTTGGATCAATTCTTTCTCTCCCTCTCTTGTGTATCTCTCTAGTTTGTGTAGAGGCGAAGTTATAAGCCTTTAGAGAGAGGGGAAGTGCTGCTGAGAGCTAGAGCAAAATCTTGAGCGCATTGTTACTCTGTCGGAGTGCTGTTGAGAAAATTGTAAGCAGCCACGACATCGTTGTAACTGATATCAACATAGTGGAAGGCTCTATCTGTCGCCCGACAGATCTGAGCAAACGGAGGAAGGAGTTGAAATAGACTCCAAGCCAAGGTGTGGCTAACTCCAACGAGGACTAGGCAAGCATTTTAGGCTTGGCCGAACCTCGGGATAAATCCCTGTGTCTGTGTGCTCTGCTCTGTGCTGTGTGCTGTTTCTCTATCTTATTTGTTGTTTATACTTGCACTTCAATATTTATATGTGCTATAAGCTGTCTTCGAAGTGCAGGGTATTTTAAGACAGGAACTTCAATTCCGCTGCAACATACTCGAAGGGTCCTTCATTCCACTGCGATCCAGCCTTCGAGTAGAGTAAGAATTTCCAGTTATAAAGTGATAATTTTTATTCGCCTATTCACCCCCCCCCCCTCTAGGCGACATCCAGATCCTGTTCCCGGGCAAAGGGAACTTTCAGTTTAGTTGAAAATAGGTTTTCCAAAACCAAAACTTTGTTTTAAAAATACGTATGTGACAGTGTTATACTTAATCCTGCTCTGATACCAGTTGTGGCAGAACCTCCCAAGTTATTGGGCCCACATGCACCTGCCCTTGTCTCAAAGACCTCAGACAGCTATGCATGTGCACCAGATAACTTAACAGGATCTGTCCGAGTGTCCCAAGGACCCCAGATAAACCACTTACAACCAGGATCACAAGATTAAGTAAACACAAATCACACACCAACATTTTTGCAGCGGAAATCTTATTACCAAATTTTACGAGTTACATCAAATTTACATTATATTTATTGGAGTGGTTACAAAAGTGATTCAAAGAAATAACTTTGAACTATTATAAATTATTTGTAGTTTTGAAATATATGCTAGCTTAAGTGACCATCCTCAATAAGAAGTATAGAAGAAGTAGTTAGACTTATAGAAGGTCGTGCCCACCGGCTCTTAACACCAATCACAATCAAGTGACTTGTAACCTGCAGCAACAATGGGAATAAAACCCTAAGTACGCAAGTACTCAGCAAGACTTACCCGACTAAAGAAAGGACTCTCAAGGGTATGCTGGTTTTAAAGGGATTCAAGGAAAGGCTTTTAGCAAGAATCAACATTAATAGTTTGTAGAAAGCTTACTAAAATGAGTCCTTACTTTCAACATTTTAATGCTAGGCTGAGTATTAATAGACCTTGTTTGCATCTAGTCTAATTCCATCATCACATTAATCAATACAACATGATTTTTGCTCATTACAATTCCATCCATGACTTAGATTGTAGGGCAGTGACCAAGTCTTCATATCCGAGAAGTAACAGCGATCCTGAATCGATTAATACCCAGCTGGGGATCTCTAATCACACGACATACATAGCACTTAACCCTTGCATATGTCAACTCGCCACCGGGGTTCTTAAGACCAGATCAGGTTCACGCCAACCGAGAGCACAAATACACCACCGTCCAGCCTCTTGCCACGAAGGGTACACGCTACTCTCGCCATCTCTCCACTCCCATTGCGTTTTGTCCTATTCTGTTATTAGTCTGCCCGAGGCAAATCTTACCCATGATGAGGCATGTGACCAGTTAAAAGGTCCTCGATCATCAAGCCTACATTCGCTATAATCTTTAATTAACCTAGGTAGAACATCACCTGTTCCTAACCCAAGTCTCGATTTAAGTACTTCCATCCTTAGGATTGTTTTGTGTTCCTTAGGATGAAAAGAGCATTATAGGGAACTTTGCAGTAAGATCCCACCACGCTCCCAATGAAAATATTCTTGCAGGTAGAAGACATCCTTCCTCAGGATAAACCTGAGCTAGGCATTAGTGCAAAGGACAATCTCTATCTGCAAGATTGATCTCTAGGCAGGGCTAAGCAATTTTGTAAATCATATTTGATACTTCACAAGAAGTATCTATAAAAGGAATGGATTTCAAGGTAGCCAATGCATCAAAGGGTTTCCAAGCAACTCCTATAAACCTAATGCACATTTCGCTAGACTTAAAGTGTGTAAAAATCATTTAAAAACACAAGGAAGGGGTTGCATGCACCGGGGCTTGCCTGGGTAACACTAGGTTAGTGTTGTTAGACGACGACCACTTGACGATCATCTCATAGTCGAGCACTTGCTCGATTTGTAAAAATCATTTAAAAAGTGCCTGGGCATGCACCGGGGCCGGCCGGACTCGACAGAGGAAGCTGGGGGGTCGCGACTTCCATGGCCGAGCAGAGAACTGGCATGGGCGCGGTGGCCAGCGCCATAGCGGGGTGGAGATCGGGGAGGAGCTCGGCAGAGCACGAGCGAGCAGAGAGCGCGCCATGGGAGCAGAGAAGGGAGCTCCATGGCGAGGGTCTCGGCTTGGGGATGAGAGAGAAAGGGCGACGCGGCAGGGATGGATGTCGAGCTGGAGGGAGAGGATCCGGGCGCAGGGACACGTAGACCGAGCGACACGAGAGAGATGGAGCACGTGCACACGGAGGAGCACCGGCAGAGGAGAAGCTCCACGTGCAGGGGATTGGCGCGCGTCGGCGAGGGAAGCGGGAGCCAAGGCACGCGCGGCCATGGGAGATGGGAAGGAGAAGCAGGGGAAGCAAGCAGCGGACGCAGGGAGGAAGACACGGTCGAGTGAGCGGAGAAGATAAGCACGCGCAGGGGGAAAATCAGGGCACGGGCGATGGGATTTTTCCTTTGCCAGGAGCTAAGCGGCGCAGGGGATAGGGATAGAGGCGGCTGGGGGATTTTTTTTATTTCTTTCTTTTTTTATATAAAGAGAATCGCTGATATTTTGGGTCGGGATTTTTAGCGATGAACAAAGGGTCGAATAATTAGGATTGACAGCAACAATTGGACAGGATTTGATTTGGTGAATATTTTTCGGAATCAGATGAGTTTTCACCCGTTATTTATATTTGGAGATTCAGATCGAGACAAGAAACACACGGACCGAACTACACGGATTTCGGCTTCATATTTCAATTTACGACTGATTTCATTGAAGTCAAACCGATTAGCGATTATTTGAGTTCGGCTCTAATTATCTTTATCTGTTTTGAATGATTTACTACTAAATACTCATGATTATCAACCTTGCGCACGATTTCTCTCAGACACTGCGCGATTCAGATTATTTTGCCCCGAACATTTTAGTCGTCGAGTTCTATTTAATTTGCCCATGACAAAATCACAGAGTGGGTTGAGCTTCCGAATTTGTATTCATTTAACAGATGAATTTTAAATAGGCACAGGGCTTGCAAACTTTCAGAACAATTACGTTTTGAAATTCGCAAAAACTTTAGGAGGAGTCTAAATAGATAGAAACAGATGCGATATTAAAATCACGATAGACAAAGATGATTAAAATTTAGCATCTGTTTTATCCACTGACATTATGTGCTTAAATCCATACTCGTTGTCGAGCAGAATATAAACACCAGGGGTGTTACACATAGCATCAACATTAATATCTCTACATCTAGTGCAGATAGTAACATGCTCAATAGTAGATGTAGGAACTTTGCAAGTATTCAATTCTTCAATCTTAGCAATTAAACTAGCATCTTCAGTTCTAAGACAAGAAATTGAATCATTGCATGCATCTAGCTCTTTAGTCAAGTTTTGGCATTTTTCTACTTCAAGAGCATAATCATCTTTTAGCTTAACAAATTTTTTATTTTCCTTAACGAGCAAGTCCTCTTGGCATTCCAAGATATCATCCTTCTCGTTAATGGTTTCTATTAATTCATTAATTTTCTTCTTTTGCTCTTTGGTAAGGTTTGCAAAAAGAGAAGTCAAATCATCATCATTATCACTAGTGCTACCCTCATCATCGGAAGTAGTGTATTAGGGGGTATCTCTAGAATGTACCTTCTTTTTGCTATCCTTAGCCATGAGGCATTTGTGGCCGACATTGGGGAAGAGAATGCCTTTATTGACGGCGATGTTGGCGGCATCATAGTTGGAGGAGGAGTCGGTGGAGCTCTCGTCGGAGTCCCATTCTCGTCCCATGTGTGCCTCGCCACCCTCCTTTTTGTCGTAATATCTCTTCTTTTCCATCTTCTTCTTCCCTTTCTTGTCGTTGTCCCTATCACTATCACTTGTTTATGGACATTTAGCAATAAAATAACCGGACTTACCACACCGGTAGCAAACCCTCTTGAAGTGGGGTTTGTAGTCCTTCCCTTCCTTTGCTTGAGGATTTGCCGGAAGCTCTTGATGATAAGAGCCATCTCCTCGTTGTCGAGCTTGGAGGCATCAATTAGGAGCCTATTTGGTGTAGGCTCCTCCTTCTTTTCTTCCGTTGCCTTGAATGCAACATGTTGTACCTTGGGTGTGGGGTGGCACATTGCTCCAAGTTGACAATGTGTTTGGAGTCTTTGATCATAAGTTCAAAGCTCACAAACTTGCCAATCACTTCCTCGGGAGACATCTATTTATATCTAGGATCTCCACGGATTAGTTGCACTTGAGTGGGTTTACGAAAGACAAGAGATCTTAGAATAACCTTGACCATTCCATGGTTCATCCCACTTGGTGCTCCAGAGGTTGCGAACTTGGTTGACCATCGTCTTGAGCCGATTGTACATTGATTGTGGCTCTTCTCCTTTGTTGAGGACGAATCGAAAGAGTTCTCCCTCGATCGTTTCCCGCTTGGTGATTTTGGTCACCTCGTCCCCTTCATGCGTCGTCTTGAGGACGTCCCAAATTTCTTTGGCACTCTTCAATCCTTGCACCTTGTTGTACTCCTCCCTACATAAGGAAGCGAGGAGTATGGAGGTGACTTGGGAGTTGAATTGCCTTATTTGGGCGGCCTTATCGAAGTCATACTCCTCGTCGCCTACCTGTGGTGCCTATGCTCCAAACTCAACAATATCCCAAATGCTTTCGTGGAGTGAGGTTAGATGGTGCCTCATTTTATCACTCCACATACAAAATAAAGGAGCGTGTTTAGAGATGCGAGGATAGCGAAGAGGCATCTTACTATACTTCCTACGTTCTTGGCGCTTCGAAGATGTGGACTCGGCACAAAGGTTGAGGGTGAGGAAGAATCGGTCTCGTAGTAGACCACCTTATTCATCTTCTTTTTCTTCTTGTCACCCTTCTTATGTGATTTGATGGAGCCGGTGGATTCCTCCTTGTGCTCCTTGTGCTTGTCGCCGGCCACCTTTGACGGAGTCCTTTCTTCGCTCTTCTTTCCCAAAGATCCGGGCTTTTCCCCGGTGATCATCTGCCTTTTGGCATGTTCTCTCGACATCACTTCGAGTTGTTAGACTCTAATGAAGTACTGGGCTCTGATACCAATTGAAAGTCACCTAAAGGGGGTGAATAGGCGAAACCTGAAAATTATAAACTTTAAACACGCACTTCACCCGGGGTTAGGGTTAGAAATAAATAATACTGAATTCGAAGTGCGGAAGATAGTTATTCTTGCTACGAGTTGCTCAATCAATGCGGATAACTTTGGGAGCAAACTCAAAAACGATGTGAGCAAGAGAACTTTAGAGAGAGAGGAGAGGGGAGAAACAAATTGAATAGTGAAGATCAACACAAGTGGACACGGCGATTTATTTCCCGAGGTTCGGTACCAAAGAACCTACTCCCCGTTGAGGAGGTCACAAAGGCTGGGTCTATTTCAACCCTTTCCATCTCTCAATCGGTCACCTAGACCGGTTGACTGTTTCTTCTTAATCACACAGGTCACTAAGACCCCACAAGGATCACCACACAATTAAGTGTCTCTTGCTTGCTTTACAAAACACTTGGAAAGATTAGAAGGTGAAAAAGAAAGCAACCAAACAACAAAAGAAACACAAATCACCCTCTCTCAAGTCACTAAACACTTTTGACCACTTGATTTTGGAACTTCGAGAGGATTGAAGGCTTTGAATGTGTCTTTGGAGTGTATTCTTTGCTCTTGTATTTAATGAAGAGAGTGGGATGCTTGGATGGCTTGAATGGTGGTGGTTGGGGGTATTTATAGCCCCAACCACTATTCTAGGTGTTGGCTGAATTCTCTATCGATGGGCACACCGGACAGTCCGGTGGTGCACCGGACATAGTACTATTCATTGTCCGGTGCGTGCCACGTCAGCCGACCGTTGGGGTTTGGAGCTGCTGATTGTTGAAGACTTCTATCCTTTTGGTGCACCGGATAGTCCGATGGCACACCGGACAGTCCGGTGGCACCTGTCGTCGCAGACTATCTTCTGACTTCTGACGCTTCAGACTGCGGGCGTAGTCCCATAGTCGGCTGTTGGTGGAGTCGAACGTTGCACCGAGGGCTCACCAGACAGTCCGGTGGCACACCGGATAGTCCGATGATTTTTAGTGGACGAGCATCGAGAATTCCTGAGAGCGACCAGTTCGCGGATTGCTCTAGCTAGGGCACCGGACACTATCCGGTGCGCCACTGGCTGGAGCAAGTCTATTTTGCTCCAAACTTGTAGAATTGTCCCACGGTCATTTCCTTTGTATGTGTATATGAACTTTATGCACCTGAGAAAAATATTAGCTAGGAAAACTAGTTAGTCCACAAGGTTTGTGATGGACGTCAAACACCAAAATCGATTATAGGAAATGTTGAGGCCATTTTCCTTCCAGTTACTAAGTATAAGTAGATACCAACCCAAATAAATGAGAGATCACAATTGATAATAACACTCGCGATGCAATGCATATGACAGATTAAGTTTAGTTCCATAAATTAATCTTGCGAGAGTCCTGAGTCACTCTTGACCGTGAGCACGGCTGATATATCAGTTTTACACTCTGCAGAGGTTGCACCCTTTATCCATAAGTCATGTATCCTGTCTAGCCAGGGTTTGCAAGGCCCATAGACACTTCCAAGGTGAATGGCTAGGGATCCACTACGAGGCCTTTACAAAGTTCCACTAGCTTTAGAAAACCCGCTACGGTTTCTGAGGAGGGCAATATAGGAATCCCTCATCCGAAAAGCCATCACGGCATGATCAACCTGAGAACCTCCCTATACGTAGCTCCTCTACCGCCCTTGCCCCTTTCGGGTACGGTAGTCCTCCACTAGCTTTCCTAATTAGTCAGCCAAGGGCATCCCATTCCACTCTTGTCGTAGCACGTGTATATCAAGTTAAGCTCTATGTTCCAATTAACACAATGATCTTGTCATGAAAAATAATTAAAACAATAGCATAACTGGAACATGATCATAATGTAACATTAATTTCCCAAAACCAAGTAGAGCAATAGCCAAACTACCCAATAGTTCTTTTGTCTGTAAGGTGTGGGATAAACAGTGCTAGGGAAGCCTATTAGGTGCCATCAAATTAACCTGAGTATGTCACAGTGATAAACAGGAACATTATTGGGTAAAGAGAAAAGTGATCAAGGGCACAACTTTCCTTAGACTCGAGATTCCCAGGTATCACACCAACTTGGTCTTCAAGTGACTCGTAACCTCGCTGCTACTGGTAGCAATACAAATAAACATGGTATATGCCAAATTAACATCACACCAAACATAAAGAACAAACTACATAATAATGATCTACGCATCGTAACGAGATCCTAGGTTCGAGAATCACTAAATTCGGAGTTACAGTTAGAGAGTTATGATTTTCCGAAGGTTTAAGTGTCTACTATAAAACAAATGAGGTACAAGATTTTAACCATAGGTTTCATGGTAATACAAGGTTACTAGATTATAAACAATATTAATATGAGATTAATGCAACTAGAATGGATCAATTTTGGGTTAAAACGACCAAGTTATGAATTTATTAAGTTCTAAGGTTTATTTTTGTATCTAATTTTCACTTTTCATATTAAAGTCTGATTAAACCTGGGGGCTGGGCTGCGACCATTATTCCCGTGAACTCTAGGGTCTAAAATGTGAATTTCAAAGACTTATTTTTAACTCTCCAAAACTATCACAGGATGGCGGGTTGATTTACCGAAAAAAGAGGGGTTCTTAAGTAAAAAGGCACGACGAATGGGTATGAGTCGATCTCAGCCACCCGATCAGATTCGAGGGCTAGGATTAGATCGCGCCTACACTAAAGCGGTACGTGAGGACCGCCATTGGATCAAGATCCGACGAACCAGATGTAATGAACTCCGGACCACTCATGACCCCACGATCGAAGATCTACGGTTAACCACACCTCGAGCGAACCGATACGCTACGCTCTAATCGCAGCCGTTCATCCATGATCGACGGTCCCAGAGTGCTTTCTTCCTCCAGCACCCCAGACGGCGGCCCCGCACGTGCCCCACTGCGGCGCTTTGCCGATGCTCGGCCAACCCGCACCTAGACGCTCTAATCCATCACACCAAACAGCGATAAACACACACTAGGGCATGGCGAACGTAATTGATGACTCCTACCGACGATAGGTGTAGCAGATAGGCTGACCACGGCGAGAGGCTAACAGCGGTTGTAACACCCTGAATTTAGGGGTATAAAATTTCTTTTCTAATATCCACCAAATTCAGGTGTTACTCTCTCCCTTACCGCTTTTCTTCTCTTTTTTCTAAATAATGGAGAGTTATTTTATATAAGTTTTAAGCTTAGTAAAATAAAACCCTAGGGGTGTTTTAATTGTTGCATCATGTCGGAGCATATTCTTATTTTGTTTGATGAGTGATTTTGTGGAGCATGCATTTAATAAAGAATTCGATTTGGAATGAAAGTAAGAATAAAAAAGAAGAAAATATAAAGGAAAAAATTAAAAAAAAGGAAAGAGGTTCCCCAGCCGGCCCACTCAGCCCCTGGCCTGCTTCCCCGCCTCCCCTCTTTCTTGGGCCCGCGCCACTTCCCCTGTGGCCCACCTCACAGCCTGCCCCGCGCGCCCCTCCTCCGTGGCCCACCAGCGCGCCCTTCTCCACGGCCCAGCTCGCGCGCAAGCAAAAACGCTCGCCCCGCGGCCCAGCGCCATCGCGCGGCCCATTCCTGCTCCCCCCAACCTAGCGCGCTCCTGGGTCGCTGTGCACGGTCGCAGCCCACCTAGCGCCCCCCTTCCCACGCCGCATGTCCTGGCCTAGCACTGCGGCCCACGCGGCACGCTAGCGTGCAGGCGCCCCCAGTGCAGCCGTCGCACGTCCCCTGGCCGCTAGGACGAATGGCTTCTTCTCCAACCGTCCGAACACCCTGCGTCCATGACAGAGAACCCACCCGGGAGCCTAGAACTACCCCATTCTCCTCTCCCCATCCCACACGCCTCCCTCTCCCTTCCCCACGCCCGCATCCCAGCCTCTGCTCGCGAGCTCGCCCGGTGCAGCGGCGCGGCCAGCCTGCCTCCGCGGTGGCCAACGGCCTACCTGCGTGGCGGCGCGGCCAGCCAGCCCGCGGCAGTGCGGCTTGTGGCCCTATTCGGCTGGCGAACCGCTATCGTACTCGGCTGTTCCCAGGCGCCGACGAAGAAGAACCGGTGTCGCGTTGTCCGTGTACGCACCTAGTGCTGGAGAACGCCGACGCCACGGCTGAGGACGCCCCAGGCCGGGCCTTCAACGCGTTGCCGCTCTTCGGCGTGCGCGTGTCCCTCGCGGAGCGCGACCGCACGCTCTGCTCGCTCCGCGTGCCGCCCCACCTCGCGGTGCGTGCCTCTCCGTCCCTCCTTCCTCCCATCCCAGCTCTCGCGGAGACCAAAGGTCGTGTGACAGGTTCTTGGCTTGGCTCTCTCCCTCCCCTGCTCCTGGTCAGGACGCGGAGGGGACCTCGCACGTGGGCGCCATCGCGACGGCAGCGGATGACGTATGCGTCGCGGCCATCATGTCCATGGAGGGCATCATCAAGGTCTCCGTCCACTACGACATCTCCTACTCCACACCGGCCTAGCTCCATGTGCGTACACACGACACCGCTCTCCTCTCCAGTTTCTCGCATAAGTCTGTGTCTTTAACACTGGAGTGAGCCATGAGCGAGAAAAGAAACAATAAGTAGAGGGCATCATGGATGGATGCCGGTCAGTAGAGCACAGTATTGCAGGGTGTTCATGCAGAGTCCAATCTTTTTTTCTTTGCTCTATTCCGATTCTGATCAAATTACTCTTCAGAAGATGAAACTTGATGTGGACATTTTTCTTTTTCACGGCACACCTTTCATAGAAATCGGGTCCAGTTTGGTGAGCCTGGTCTTTCAAGTAATAGCCGCTTTAATTCCTCGGGCACACAGTTAGCATTAGATGCACATTCTTCAGCACAAGGAAGAAAGGTCTCAGTTCCATTCTATTCTATCTGGGAAGTAGAGGGCATGCTTCTTTTTGAAGCTTTTGTTTCCCAGAAGCAACACCATTACTGCTTTCTAGGTAATGGGGGTAACAGCAGGGCAACCAAAGTTTGCTTAGGTTGGAGCAAAGAAGGGTTATGAACCACACTGAAATGTTGTGCGTCCAGGATGAAGTGGAGATGGATGGTCGGGTGGTGGAGCAGAAAGGGCGGATGACGGTGGTGGCGGTGGAGATCCGGAAGAAGGAATCCGGCGAGCTGGTGGCCATCGGGAGGCAGTGGATGACAGCCTCCAAGCCCAAAGGCGCTGCTGCTCGCAGCAAGACTGAACTGAAGCTTCTTCCTTCCTTCCTTGGGTTTCCTTTCCTACCTCGAAATCTACTGCTCTCGAGTGAATTGAACTGGCTGTAATTACTAATTACTGGGGAAAAGCACGGTTTAGGTTGTTGTGATTTGTCTGCGTTTCCGGTTATTGGCACGCCTAGAATATGGTCTGCGTTGCTGGCATGCCTAGGATCCTCTTGCTGCCGGGCTAGATCGAACTCGTTGAGGCCTAAGGGTTACTACCCATAATTCAAGGGTCTGTTTGTATCCCATAAATCAAAACCAATATCTGAAAATCGAAACAGACAGGGCTTTCGCGGGTACATCTCATAAAAATCCCAATTTCTGAAATACATGACACATCCCAGTCTTAACAAACCACAAAGGCTCATACACCCAGTCTTAACAAACCTCAAAAGATCAGACGACGCATTTTTCGCTAAAAACACCTTTTCAATAAAAGAAACCTAGAACCTTGCCACCAACATTCTTACGGCGGGCCTCCTCATGGTCCATAATTCCAGCAAAAGTTGTTAGAACGATGTAGCCAAACTACACACCAGTCAAAGAGGCACAGTTAGCACTGGTTTTAGATTGTACAGACAACTCTAATTAGCTTTTGTAGAGACAGCAGACTGGACTAACCTGGTGAGATGGAAGAAGCCTCGCCGTCCATCTCTCGATCTCCTTAACACCTACATCAAATCGTGGGCTAATAACACCACATTTATTTAGTCTTCCATTCAGCTCCACCACGATCTTCCCAGCTCTGTGGTCATCCACGTACTCGAACTCGCTAATGTATCCTAATATAGAACAATAATAATTAGGGACGTATCCTCAGAATGAAGCAATTCAAATGGGCATAAGGTTGAGGAGGGCTAACCATGGTGCTGCATGACCGTCAGGAACTTGATCATCACCTTGGATGACGGCCTGATCATGACCTGATGTTTCCCTATCTTTTCAGCATTGTACATGGACTTGAGAGCATCATTGAGCACGCTGACCCTCACCATGTTGTCCTTTTACCTGAACAAAGAGATACAGTTGTAAGGGTCTCATGCCGGACACAGACAAGAATATCAGAGGAAACAACCATTTGCATTTATGTAACACAACCAAAGGTACAAGTAACCATGCCGCTACATCAATGAAAAACGATGTAAAGTTTGCTTGTTTAGTACATACATTCATCTAACGAAAAAGGCTCATCTGGTGCTATACTAAAAATCATGTAAATAAATGCATTCTAAAGGAGATACCAAGCTTAACCACATGATCTATACCGTTGAAAGTTGGTACTCAGAAGAAAGGTAACAAAATAGTACATAGATAATGACCTTGATGTTTCTTTCAATATGGTTTTAATATGCTGAAAGTAACTTACAGAATTGCATTAGCTATCTGCCATCCTATTTTATATTAGCCACAGTCCAATTTCCATTATAACGAAGGCAGTACTGCAACGGTTTAGTTTGATATTTTTACATCTGTTATTTTTGTTTTTTCTTCCAAATAGCCCCTTATCCATCTCTTGCAAAATATGGCACTAGCTATAGTTGGACACCTTATAACTTTGAATGGAGGGATAAAAAACTATCGCTTACTATTTACAGTTCTGTGCTATCATGCTGGCTGTTAGTGATACGGCCCAAGGTGCTGCTATCATACTGGTTGTTAGTGATACGGCCCAAGGTGCTGGAGGTGCACAATCCCTTTATGGAGGGCAGAGATCTGATTCAAAGGTTGGTCTAGAAAACCGGCATAGCAAGGAATCACTAACCTCGCACCGATCAAACTGAAACAAGATATGAGAATTATAGTCTTCCTCAGACATTCAAAGGTCTTGATTTTTCATCCATTGCTGTCACGCTGCTGGTCATATAAAATTTACACGTTTGGCGAATGGCGATAGAGAGAGAGAGATGGAGATAGAAGGTGTCTGGTAATTTGATATGAGCAGGACGCGACTAATCAACAATGTTTAGGGTGCAGGGCGACACCACACATAAGGATTGTTTCACTTTGTGTCAAATTCCTTTTCCACAAAGAAACTGATTAAACAAAAGGCTCGCATTAAAGAGACCCCATCAAAGAATAACTAAAGAGTTCCTATTGAAAAAACATTGCAGTGACCATGTTGAGACTTCATTTGGTATTTTTTTTAAATGGTTGGATAGTAGCATAGCCATAGCCCATAGGGAGGTGCATTGGTGCAGTAAAAAACGGACGCATTAGTAAGAGTAACAATGAAAATGATAATTCACACAAAGTGACTTAATTGCGACTTAATTGGGGGTGGAAAATAGAAGGTCTTCTTAAAGAATTAAAGTGAAATTATAAAGGAGAAAAACACTAACATGGAGAGAGCAAATCAACACAAATTAATTGCCCACATTGGTTCTTTGAATCATGAACATAGTTGGCCAAACATTATTCTATAGATTTAATATCAGCTACCTTGTTCTACAAGCTATGACCATGTGGGGAAATGACAGAAGAATGGAATTTGTTAGGGTGAGTGTAGTATGTTCGTTTCATGTTCAAAACATACATTCAAGTCATATAATACAAATTGATGTTTTGTTCTCTTATGTCTTTGTCTGTAGAATGCAAAGATTATTCGAAGGAACTTTGTGATTGATCTGTTAAGTTATAAGGACAATTCGTGTCGATATGTCATCCCTGCAAACATACAACAGAGACTTATCGATATTGCTAAAAATGATTAGCTGATTAGTGTACGGTTGTCGACATTTGTCTGTAAATAAAAATTCTAAATTAACTTTTTAGAAATAATTTGTGTGATATTGATAATGTTTCCACATGGATTTTGCATATTATAATGATGTTTGTTGTTCCGTATCAATGTTTCATACAAATTTTTTACTTCCGTCTCAACGCACGGGCACATACCTATAACAATATAACACACATATGTACATAAGTTATCGTGTTATTATACGGTTCCGTTGCAACGCACGGGCACTCACCTAGTCCATGTCAATAATAGTAACTCAAACGTCTTGCCCTAATGCTCACTTAATATAAATGTGACGTTTATTTAGTTTATCGCGCGTATCGCGCGCGTGTTTTGCACGTGGTTACGTGCTGATCCGCATGTCGTTCGCGCTCGTCGTTTACGTTGTTTCACGCGGTCGCGCGACCGACAACGAACTTGTAATTTTAATTACACGCTTCATCAATGGCTATTAAGGTAGTTGTGTCAATCCAAAGCGTTTTTATTTATGTTTGGTTAGTGTAGACATGATATCGATTGGCGCTGCGGCATACCATGTTCATTCTAAATTAATTGTTCCGTCGCGTTCATTTCGTAGTGGTAATGTATTTTATCATGTCACAAGTCTATATTATTTAATTAGCTATTCGTTCGATACTTATTAAAATGACCTTCTAATTAAAATCGTTTTATAGTTTTAACTCGTGCTTTTATAAATAAATGTTAGTTAACGTGATTAATACCAACTGAAATACTTTTCATTAATTATTTGTTTGTTGTTCGTGTGCGTCATCGTGCAGTTCGCGCGCATAGTCGTGTTGACTCGTGCATGTTGTGCACTGTCGTGCGCGTTGTTTTGTGTGTGTCGCGCGTGCCGTTCACACGCATTGTCACACGTGATGTGCGTGCGTCGTCGCGTGACGATCACGTGTGGTCGCGTGACGTCTACACGTGATAATAAATAGTTTGCCGCTTATAAACACTCATGTTAACAATGTTAATGCATCACGTCATATATTTTAGATAATTAACTTAAGGTTCGCTCGACTAATATTTATTAGATTAATATTCTAACTAGATTAAATGTGTAGTATTCCACTTGGGGCTTTTATAATAAATATTAACTTGGTAAATATTAAATTAACTACTTTCTATTTATTTAACATTTGTTTAGTATAAACGTGTCACCTATTTAGTTTTCCTCATCTGTCACGCATGCTGGTTGGCGCATCGTTCGCGCTCGTCGCGCACGCTGTTTCGTGTGTCGTCAGCGTGCTATGTCGCGCGTGTCCGCGCGTCGTTTGCACGCTGTCATGTTGTTTCACACGTCATAAATTCATCTCGCTTAGAATCTCTTGTTTTAATTAAATTATTTAATTAACTGACATTTGTTAGTATAGCAGATTAATCGAACTGACTGATGTATAATATTTATATTTGATAATGTTGAACTAAAAGTTATAGTTAATACGTGTTTAACGTAAACGCGCTAACTTCTCGACCGTAGCTTCGACTATCGCGTTTCTTTGCGTGGCCATAGTAGCGAGCTCTATTTCGTTTTGTATATTTTATTATGTTTTTATTTGAATGGTGATGTTCTTATGCATATACATATGTTTGTTTGTTTGTGCCTGTTGGTATATGTTGTGCGTCGCGAATAGTTTGCGATCCGTTTTCGAGTTTCAAGGGATCGAAGATCAAGAGTTGGCGACCAAGTGATCTGGTTCTTCGAGTTCTACAAAGTTGAAGTCCCTGAGCATCTGTTTTGGTGAAGGCAAGTGTCATCTAACCCATTATATCCTATTTACTTTATAATTCACTATCCCGCATTACTTAATTGAAACCTAAGGGTTGACTAGCTTTGTATTTACCTTGTCCTTGATTACCTTTTGGTTATTATGGTTAGCTTCATGCTATTGCTTTAACTTAATCAATGAACATGGTGTGAATATTTATGATACGATGATGTTATCCTGATGATGATCTTGTGATATTTTAGGGGGTTCGAGCCATTTTCCCTGAGTACCCCTCTGTAAGGACCTGTTCGTGGAGTGGCCACCCGGGATAACAGTGCAACCATGAGGGTGGAATGGGACGCCCTTAGCTGATTAATTAGATGAACCTGGGGGTGTAGTTGGCTTTGCCGGAGGGCCGTTAATGGGGGCCAGGGTGTAGTGCTCGCTTTGGCAAGGGGGTGCAAAGGTTTATTCGATTTGGTTTTGTTAGTCACCCACCTTGGGGAGGTGTACCGCGTTTGTATGACTGGCGAAACCTAACGAGCAGCTATGCACCAGGGGAGTCTTTGTAAAGGCTACGTAGTGATACCCTACTAGGCCACCTAGGTAGTGGTCAATGGGGATTAGCTCTCCCGGGCAGAAAGGGAATCATGACTCGTGGGTAAAGTGTGCGAGCTCTATAGAGGGAATGAAACTGATATATTTGTCGTGCTCACGGTTATGAGCTGCCTTGGGATCCTCTTTGATAAGAGATACAGCTGGTTCGAGATTCAATGGTTCTATTAGTGTTTTTGGTTCGATGATGGTCATGATGTTCCTCGATGAGGAAATGGTTCACGGGTTGGTTATATGATAAAACTTGGCTTCCACTAATAATAAATATCTGACCAACTAAAAGCAACTGCTTGAGCTTAACCCCACATAAAACTAGTCCACCTTAGCCAAACAGGACATTTGCTGAGTACGTTGGTGTGTACTCACCCTTGCTTTCACAAAACACCAGGTTGCCTTTGGTGCAATCTATGCTCAGGTAAAGAAGAAGGCGTCGAGGCGGATCTCTAGGAGTTCCAGGACTTCGACGAGTTCGAGGATTAGGCTAGCGACCTCCCGTAGTCAGCTGCCTGTGGTGGGTTGTTTACGTTGGCTACATTTCTATTCTGTGTACTTTGATTTATATTATGTAAATGACTCTAATCTTTAATATTATTACTTACTCTTTATTGTTATTCGAAGCATTGTGCTATGATGAGTCATTCATGTAATCGCTGTGTACGTGAATTTCTGATCCTGGCACGTACATGGTTCGCATTCGGTTTACCTTTCAAAACCGGGTGTGACATAAGTGGTATCAAAGTCTTGCTGACTGTAGGACCGCTATCCTAGAGTAGCATTGGCCGTTTTAAGGACTTATTGATTATTACTTCACCTCATCCTTGATTCTACTTCAAAATATTAGTCACCTCGACTAATTCTATGTTGTGCTCCTATATGCCCCCTTGCCAAAAAGTATTTTATTCTTGTATGGTCTATACTTTTCTCGATCTATTAGATCTGATCTCACTCTTGTGCTTGCAACATCTTTGTAGATGCCCCTTACCATTACCTTCTAGTCTCTTGGGATTCTTTCCTCTTTCATCATTAAGTTGCTACCATTTAGCAATCTCTATTCCCTTGGTATTGACATGCGTGTATCCTCAGATTCTTCAATACCTTTGTTTTAAATACTTACCTCTGAATTTCTACTGCCTACTTAAACATTTCTGTTTATATGTCCATGATCATCCTGTCTTTTGAGACCCTTTCCTATTCTATTGTTAAGTTGCTATCTTTTGGCAATTTGTACTCTCTTGGTCTTGGTCTTGGTCTTGGTCTTGGTATGCTCGTATCATTGGAATCTTGCATACTCTTATTTTTATTTATGCTTACCTTTATATCCCAATGTCTGTTCAAGACATTTCAGTTAACATATCCTTGACCACCTTTGTTTCCTAATGATCCATGAGCGGTCATTTTATTTTGCACATCCTTGGTGATCTCGTTAATTCCTTGTAACTTCCTTTGGTAATGAATTTTTTTACTTCATCTCTTCTATCGGAACCTCACTTATCTGATCCTTGATTGTTTTCTCCACCTCGCCATTTTACGAGTCTTGCCTTAACTTTGTTCGTGGATTATGCTTTTCATCATCATCATCACATTTATCCTTATCACCTATATATCTTACCTGGATGTTTATCTTATACCGGCCCTTTAAAATCTCCTATTTTCATCTCAATCTGAGTGTTGTACTTTATCTATTTTTTTCCTTGGTCGTATCCCCTTCCTTGTCGCTTGCGAGTTTTTAACTCCGTCCTTTATTGTGCTCCGGTTGGGTATGACCAATACCTTTCTCATCTCTCGATCTTACCTTGGTAATTACACTATGTCCGTTCTCTAAAATCTCCAATCTCCTATCCCAATTTGAGAGTGGTGTTTTACTTATCCTACCCTTGGCAATACCCTCTTCTTTACCGCGTGTAAGCCTTGACATACCTCCATTCTTTATTGTACTTATACCACTGGCTCTTCTATGCCTTCATCTTTTCTCCTATACTCTTGTCTGTTATCGCCTTTGATCCTTGCGATGTTTATGTCTTCTACCTAAATGCTTACCTTGAACTTATCCTTTAAAAGCCTCTCCTTTCTTTCGACCAAGTTTGAGACTTGCGAGTTACCTATCTCTCCCTTGATTTCTTTTCACCTCTTGTCGCCTTACAAGTTTTGTGTTAATTCCATCCTTTGTTGTGTTTTCATCTGCTATCACCATCACCTTGTCATCCATCGATCTTGCTTTGACACTCATCTTTATTCCTGCTCCTTTAAATGGCAATTGACTTATCTGGCCCTTGGAAATATCCCGTCTTTTCTACTTGCAAGTCTTGTCTTAACACCATCCTTTGTGGTACTTATATTCTTGGTCCTTATTCACATTTACCTCCTTCCCTATATCCTTGTTTGTTACCACCTTTAACCCTTGTAATACCTAGACCCTTACCTGCACGCTTACTTTAACCTACCCTTTAAAGCCTCCTCCTTCCAACCCTGTTTGAGGATAATACCTCACCTACTTCACCATTAATTGCTTTCCCTTCTTTGATGCCTTGCAAGTTTTATCTAAAATACATCCTTTGTTGTGTGTTTGACCGTTATCACCTTAACCCTTAGTATCTCTCGATCTTTACCTTGATGCTTATCATGCACCCATATTTTAAAGCCGCCTCTCCCATTTCATTCCAAGAGTGATGTCTTGCCCATCTCGCTCTTGTCTGTTCCCTTTTCCTCTATCGCGTTGCAGGTCTTAGCTTTTGCTCGATATCACCCTTACCTTCCTAATATCTAGATCTTTCCATGATGCTTATCCTATGCCTACCTTTTGAAATATCATCTTTCCCATCTCGATTTGGGAATGGTGTTTTACCTATCCTGACCTTGGTTGCATTCTCTCCCTTATCGGTGACAATCCTTGCTTTAGCTCCATCCTTTATTATGCTCATGACCCTATCCTGCATGTCTTATTATTCCCCTTGCCTTTTGATGGTCTTAGAGTAGTTTCCCCTTTGTAAGGAAAGACCACCATCTAGTTAACATTAACGTATAGCAACGAGATGTTTGTTGTTGTATGATTGGGTTGTTTGTCTTTGTGTTATGATTGATTTGCTTCTTTGTGATGAGTGTTGATGTGTTGTGGCCCTTAGTCCGCAATGACATTAGTTCACTAGGTGAGTGTCATACATTTAAGTAGTTGGGTTCTCCCCCTGCTCTCTCTAATCCGTCTATACTTACCTTTTCTCGCTATTCTTTCCTCTTGCACCTGTTCATTTGGCAACCTCCAACTCCAAATCAGTCAAGATCCGAGTCGGCAACATCTTCACCAAGTGCATATCAATGCTCCTGTTAAGGGGGTTAGCCGCTAACCCCAATGAAGACAATGCGATCAACGTCAACCAATAAGATCAGAGTGGCACAGCTGAAGCGTGTGTGGGTCCTAACTCACAAGTCCAAGAGATCCTCAAGAATTGCATCAGTTGGTCGTGAACATCTGGAGGTCAAATCGACTAGTCCGCAAGTTAAGCTTGTAGAGTCAAAGTCAACTCACGAAAGCCGTGAACAACCTATGAACCAACCTTGTTTTCTTGCTAGCTCCTTCTTGAATCTCGGGGGCGAGATTCCTGTTAAGGGGGTTAGATTTGTAACACCCTGAATTTGGGGGTATAAAATTTCTTTTCTAATATCCACCAAATTCAGGTGTTACTCTCTCCCTTACCGCTTTTCTCCTCTTTTTTCTAAATAATGGAGAGTTATTTTATATAAGTTTTAAGCTTAGTAAAATAAAACCCTAGGTTGTTTTAATTGTTGCATCATGCCGGAGCATATTCTTATTTTGTTTGATGAGTGATTTTGTGGAGCATGCATTTAATAAGGAATTCGATTTGGAATGACAGAAAGAATAAAAAAGAAGAAAACATAAAGGAAAAAAATTTAAAAAAAAGGAAAGAGGTCTCCCCAGCCAGCCCACTCAGCCACTGGCCTGCTTCCCCTCCTCCCCTCTTTCTTGGGCCCGCATCACTTCCCCCGCGGCCCACCTCGCGGCCTGGCCCGCGCGCCCCTCCTCCGCGGCCCACCAGCGCGCCCCTCCTCTATGGCCCAGCTCGCGCGCAAGTAGAAACGCTCGCCCTGCGGCCCAGCGCCATCGCGCGACCCATTCCTGCTCCCCCAGCCTGGCGCGCTCCTGGGCCACTGTGCGCGTCCGCAGCCCACCTAGCGCGCGCCCCCTTCCCACGTCGCACGTCCTAGCCCAGCACCGTGGCCCACGCGGCACGCTCGCGTGCAGGCGCCCCCAGTGCAGCCGCCGCACGTCCCCTGGCTGCTAGGACGATTAGCTTCTTCTCCAACCGTCCGAACACCCTGCATCCATGACAGAGAACCCGCCCGGGAGCCTAGATATGCTCCATTCTCCTCTCCCCATCCCACATGCCTCCCTCTCTCTTCCCCATGCCCGCATCCCAGCCTCTGCCCGCAAGCTCACCCAGCGCATCGGCGCGGCCAGCCAGCCAGTGCGGCGGCCAACAGCCTGCCTATGTGGCGGTGCGGCCAGCTAGCCCGCGGTAGTGCGGCTTGTGGCCCTGTTCGGTCGGCGAACCGCCATCGTGCTCGGCTGTTCCCAGGTGCCAACGAAGAAGAACCGGCGTCGCGTTGTCCATGTCTGCACCTAGGTGAGCATCGTCGACGCGTTAGTAATTTTGTTTCACTATACCGCACGTTTTAAATAATTAATTATAGTTTTGTTTAACTAACGTTAATTAATTAGACCTTCTAATTAAACTAATTTATAGTAGTTAACTTACGCTTTATAAATCCATGTCAATAATAGTAACTCAAACGTCTTACCCTAATGCTCGGTTAATATAAATGCGGTGTTTATTTAGTTTAACTCGCGTATCGCGCGCGTGTTTTGCACATGGTTACGTGCTGATCCACGTGTCATTCGCACTCGTCATTTACGCTGTTTCGCACGGTCGCGCGCGTTATTAAATCCGTTTCGACCCATTTGTGTTGCGTTAGCTTCCTTATAACTTCATCTACACATTAAAAATATTATTCACCATGTCGTATGTTTTAAGTAATTATGTAAGCATTTGCTTAATCAATGTTAATTAATTTAGCTTGCTAAGTAAACCTAGTTATAGTTTTTAACTACTGCTTTTACAAATATAAATGTTGAAAGGATTTATACTAACTTAAATGCTTGTAGTTTGATACATATCTAGTATGAGCACGTTATACGTTAGTGATTCTCGCGTGGCGCGCACGCTGTCCGCGTGCTTCATCACCATCCGATTCGCGTGTTGTTGCGCGTGCTGTTTCGCGCGAGCCGTCTTTCGCGCAAATCACTAGTTGCGTGTTTTGGTAAAATCGTTCTGCCACTTCGTGCATGTTAAATAATTAAGTAATAATTAGTTGTTTAGTGGTCGGTTATTAAAATAACAATTCGACCGAAAACGAAGAACTTGCAATTTTAATCACACGCTTCATCGATGGCTATTAAGGTAGTTGTGTCAATCCGAAGCGTTTTCATTTATGTTTGGTTAGTGTAGACATGATATCGATTGGCGCTGCGGCATACCGTGTTCATTCTAAATTAATTGTTCCGTCTCGTTGATTTCGTAGTGGTAATGTATTTTATCCTGTCACAAGTCTATATTATTTAATTAGCTATTCATTTGATACTTATTAAAATAACCTTCTAATTAAAATTGTTTTATAGTTAACGTGATTAATATCAACTGAAATACTTTTCATTAATTATTTATTTGTTGTTCGCACGCGACATCGTGCTGTTCGCGCGCATAGTCGCGTTGACTCGTGCGTGCCGCGCACTGTCGTGCACGTTGTTTTGCGTGTGTCGCGCGTGCCGTTCACACGCATTGTCACACGTCGTGTGCGTGCTTCGTCGCGGGACGATCACGTGTGGTCGCGCGACGTCTACGCGTAATAATAAATAGTTTGCCGCTTATAAACACTCATGTTAACGATGTTAATGCATCATGTCATATATTTTAGATAATTAACTTAAGGTTCGCTCGACTAATATTTATTAGATTAATATTCTAACTAGATTAAATGTGTAGTGTTTTACTTGGGCTTTTATAATAAATATTTACATGGTAAATATTAACTTAACCACTTTCTATTTATTTAACATTTGCTTAGTATAAACGTGTCACCTATTTAGTTTTACTCGTCTGTCACGCGTGTTGTTCCGCACGTGGTGCCATGCTGGTTGGCGCGTCGTTTGCGCTCGTCGCGCGCGCTGTTTCGTGTGTCGTCAGCGTGCTTTGTCGCGCGTGTCCGCGCTTCGTTTGCACGCTGTCGTGCTGTTTCATGCGTCATAAATTCATCTCGCTTAGAATCTCTTGTTTTAATTAAATTATTTAATTGACTGACATTTGTTAGTATAGCAGATTAATCGAACTGACTGATATATAATATTTATATTTGATAATGTTGAACTAAAAGTTATAGTTAATACGTGTTAACGTAAACACGCTAACTTTTCCACCGTAGCTTCGACTATCGCGTTTCTTTGCATGGCCATAGTAGCGAGCTCTATTTCGTTTTGTATATTTTATTATGTTTTTATTTGAATGGTGATGTTCTTATGCATATACATATGTTTCTTTGTTTGTGCCTGTTGGTATTTGCTATGCGTCGCGAATAGTTTGCGATCCGTTTTCGAGCTTCGAGGGATCTGTAGGAAACGGGTGACGCCTAAGAGGGGGGGTGAATTAGGACTTCTAAAACTTTCGCTAAACTAGGCCACAAATAAATCCTTAGAGCAAAACCTATGCAAGTAATCAAACTAGAGTGTGCAAACTAGGTTTTGTCTAAGTGTTGCTATCTCTACCGCAAAGGCTAAGTTTCAATCTACACTAAATAAGTATGACTACAAGATTGAAACTTAAATGCTTAATATAAATGCGGAATGTAAAGAGCTAAGTAGAGAAGCAAACTCTCGTGGATGACGCCGGTATTTTTACCGAGGTATCCGGAACCACGCATGGTCCCGACTAATCCTCGTTGGTGCCCCTACGCAAAGGGAAGCCCACGCGAGGGCCAAGCACCACGGTCGAGTAACTCCGTAGAGAGTCGCGGGCCTTCTCCACGCTCAAGTGGTGCTCCGCTTCCGGCTCCTCTCGGACGCTCCCCGCCGTCTCCACTATCGAGCTTCCGGCCGAAATGCCACGGGCCTCGTTCCCTCTGGTACACGGTGGCGGCCGTGACACAAACTCGGTTGTCACGGTCTCGCAAGACTCTCGCCCCACTCGGTACAATTACAACGACTCACACAAGAGCCGAGGGGTTGTGTGGTTTTACAAAACTCACTTAACTAACTAGGGTTCACCTAGAGCAAGCGCTAAAGCGGTCTAACTAACCTAAGCACTTCGCAAAGCACCTACGCTAATCACCGAGTGATTCTATTAAGCACTTGGGTGTTTGAGCTCTTGGAAATGTGCACTATGTGTCTTGGTATGTTGCTTGGGCTCTCACACTTGAGAATGGCCGGTTGGGGTGGTATTTATAGCCTCCACACCCCAAACTAGTCGTTGGACAGAAAGCAGCAGCTTTCTGTCGTGGGGTGCACCGGACAGTCCGGTGCACCACCGGACAGCTACAGTACAGTGTCCGGTGCACGCCACGTCAGCCGACCGTTGGCGCCTGTAGCAGTCGACCGTTGGATCCGACCGTTGCCGTTTGTCCGGTGCACACCGAACAGACCGGTGCCGACCCACCGGACAGACCGGTGCTACAGCCAGAGAGCGCCTGTCTGTGGCCTCTCTGCGCAGACTGTCCGGTGCCACACCGACAGTCCGGTGCACACCGGACAGCACTGTCCGGTGTGCCACCAGGCACTGGCTGACAGCCCGCTTCTTGGGTTTCTTCGCTGATTTCTTCGGGCTTCTTTTGTTCTTGAGTATTGGACTCCTATGCTTCTTTTTATGTCTTCTTTTGAGGTGTTGCATCCTCATTGCCTTAGTCCAATCCTCTTCGCATCCTGTGAACTATAATTATAAACACTAGCAAACATATTAGTTCACGGATTGTGTTGTTCATCAAACACCAAAACTCGATTAGCCAAATGGGTCGGGGTCCATTTTCCTTACAATCTCCCCCTTTTTGGTGATTGATGACAACACAACCAAAGCAAGCAAATAATACAAGTATTTGAATTAAAATATGCAATCTACTTGCTAAGATGCATGAATGTCCCCTTAATGTGATATTATGGACTTAAGCATCCCCCTAACTCCATAATTCACTTACTTCCTATTTTTGGACCAAATAACCAGAACCACTGGAAAATCCATTTGGAGATATAAAATTTTAATTTGGTGGTGTTTGGTGTTTGATATAGTTTTCATTGATTTGGTCCCTAAACTTCTCCCCCTTTGGCATCAACCACCGAAAAGGAAGGCATTAAAAGCATGTAGGAAGTAAATAAACGCTTGCCCTCATCAAGAATTCTATCAAATGATACCACTAGAAGGATATTAAATTAAACCACATGATTGATACCAGTTGAAAGGATTACTCCCCCTAAATGAGTGTTCTCTTTTAGAAAGAAGTTTCTCCCCCTTTTTAGAGATGAAGAAATACTCCCCCTGACAGAGATCCTCTACTTAGGAAAAAGCATGTGAAAATTAGAGGCGCAAGACATGATTTGAAAAGACTAACTTCCCTTATGCATAGGTAACAGAATATGAGTTAACCACTTATGCATTTTTAGTAACATGGAAGTATATGATATGAAATATAGTCTAATCAAATATTGGAGAAGACATGTAAATGATACTGAATGTAGTCTCAAAAGGTACCAATTGAAGATCAATGGCGAGCTTGAGAGACATGAGAGTTCTTGGAGATTTTGCAGTGGAAGATTGTTGTCTTTCTCCGGGGACCTTATTTTCCTTACAATGAGACTATCACAAGAAATAGACTTGAAAAGGTGTTAGTCTCAAAGTATTAGATTATAGAGTAACCTCCCCCTAAAGGTGTGCATACAAGTTTTGAATACTTGTAGGAGGCATGCACTTTGATTTGATATCAAGAGGGGCAAATTATCTATAATTCTAACTTTGGCACATATAAGTTAAATGATACAACTTGTAGAAATCAAAATTTTCAATTGATGCATCATTTACTATGGAGTGATATAGAAGCTATGTGTCGTGCTTAAATAAACATTTTAAGCCATGTAGGTTTGCTTAAGTATATGAAATTAAAAACAAGCAATCCTACCATATGATTTACCTAGTATGCATGATTTTGAACAAAAGTACATAACAAATGTAATACTAGGCAAGAAAGGTAAACTAGATAAAAGGTAAATAGATACACATATCTAAAAATGAGAAATACAATGAAATTAGTTACCTTAGTCATGGGTGGGAAATTTGGGTCCAAAATTTTCACTAACCCACTTGGCAATAAAACTTGATCCAATATGATGTATCCCATGATATACATCCCAATTTTGCCAAGTCTCCAAATTTCCCGACGACCTTCGGCTCATTTACTTCCCTTTCGGGATCCAAACCTTTTTGGTGCTTTTCATGGTTGAAATTATTTCCTTTGGCACCCAAATGCGTTTGGCCCCCTTTCCTTTGTTGGCTTGCTTGTTGGCCTTGATTGCTATCACCTTTCCATTCTTTTTCTTCTTGATCAAATAGGGTGTAGCAGCCTTTTTGTCCACCTTTTTGATATAGGTGTTGGAGATTTTGCTTGATGGCTTTTGCTTGAGCTTTTGCCTTTGTTTATCCCTGGTCATCGTCTTGCATTAGAAAGACTTGTGGCCTTCCATGTGGCATAGCCTACAAATCACAGTTTCTCCCTCTACAGGCTTGTTCACTCTCGCAGTGGTGTTATCCTGTGGAGGTTGGATTTGTTTGGCTTTGCCTTTCTTGTCATACAAAGCCTTGCCAAGGCGAGCCACTTCTTGCTTTAATTGTTCATTTTCCTTTGCAACCTCATCAGAACATGTCTTTACAACAATATTCTCAATAACGACTTGGTTGCAGGGGTTAGAATCATCAATTAAATCAAAGCAGGAAGTAGAAGCATCTTTCTTAATTATTTCAGGTATTTCAATTAAAGATGCTATTGGGGTGCTACCAATGTTTTCTAGCTTAGTAGTTAGCTCATTATTGTGTATGCTAAGAATTTCCATTTTCTCTAGCAAATTTTCAATAGCTTCTTGGGAGCTAGCTAACTTAGCCTTAAGTTTTTCATTCTTTTTAATAAGGCTTTCATCGGTAGCAGTGGATGGAGCACTAGATTCTAATAGCTCAATTTTAGTTGATAGCTCACTATTTAAGTTTGCAAAAGTTTCAAATTTTTCTAGCAAACCTTTGTAATCATTTTGGGAGCTAACCAACTTATTTTTCAAAGATTTAAGTTGAGCCTTTTGCTTAGTGCAAACATCCTGGAAAAATTCTACGGCTTCCGCAAGCTCATCTAAAGAGGCCTTTCCCTCACCTTCATCACTACTACTTTCATCACTAGAGGATGGAGTGCTTTTGTTACCTCTTGCCATAAGGCATTTGTGTGATGACCGTGATGATCGTGACGAGGACCGGTGGCTGCGCGTCCTTGGAGGTTCATCTTCACTTGAAGAATCATCCCAAGTTCTAACACTTGTTAGCGCTTTGCCTTTGCTCCTCTCCTTTTTGGGTTTGGCCATATTTGGATAGTTGTCTCTGAAGTGGCCCTTCTCCCCACATGCGAAGCATCCTCTCTTCCTTTGCTTTTTCCTGTCAATGTTAAAGAGAAGATCCTCGACCTGCAGGGGCACACCCATTAGATTAATCTTGCGGATCATCCCCATTACCTTTTCGACACGTCGGATTGTCTCTTCGTCCTCGGAGGATGATGTGCATGGTTGATTATCTTCATCATCATCACTTTCTTCTTCTTCTCCTTCTTCACTTGAGGAACTTGGAGTGGGAGCCTTCTTTTTGCCCTTCCTTTCATCACATGCAAAAGCATATGGTCTTGAGGAAGTTGGCTCCTCTCCCCGACTCATTTTTCGCGACATCTCGAAGGCCGCGATTTTCCCAATCACAATGGTCGGGGTCATGTTGCTCAAGTCCTCCATGTTGTGAAGAATGGTGATGATGCTCCCATATCTTTGTTGTGGTAGCAGGGAGATAATCTTCCTCACAATGTCCGCATCACCTAGCTTATTAATGCCAATAGAATTGAACTCATTGATGATTAGATTCAAACGAGAATACATGTCTCTAACAAGCTCATCATCTTTCATAGCAAAAGAATTATACTCATTTAAGACTAGGCAATGTTTTTGCTCACGGACATTGGATGTGCCATCATGGAGCTCATGCAATTTTAGCCAAATCTCATTAGCAGTTTTCAAGGTAAATACTTGATGAAAAATATCCATGCTAAGAGATTCATACAAGCAATTTTTGGCTCTAGCATTTAAATGAATTTCTTTTTCCTCACTCGTGGTGGGTTTCTCGGGATTCTTGATGGGTTTCATCCCGTCACGAGTGACTCTCCAAACACCTAGATCAACGGTGTCGGGGACCATAATTAGGGGTACCCTCAAGACTCCTAATTCTCAGCTGGTAACCCCCATCAGCATAAAGCTGCTAAGGCCTGATGGGTGCGATTAAGTCAGGGATCAGTCCATTCGAGCGACTCGATCACGCCTCGCCCGAGCCTAGCCTCGGACAAGGGCAGCCGACCCTGGAGGATTTCCGTCTCGCCCGAGGCCCCCCCTCCAACGGCGGACATATTTCCGGCTCGCCCGAGGCCCTGCCTTCGCTAAGAAGCAACCCTGACTAAATCGCCGCACCGACCGACCAAGTCGCAGGAGCATTTAATGCAAAGGTGACCTGACACCTTTGTCCTGACGCGCGCCCCCCGGCAGAGCCGAAGTGACCGCCGTCACTTCACCGCTCCACTGACCGGCCTGACAGAAGGACAGCGCCGCCTGCGCCACTCCGACCGCAGTGCCACTTGACAGAGTGAGACTGACAGGCAGTCAGGCCCTGCCGAAGGCACCATGGGAAGCTCCGCCCGACCCAGGGCTCGGACTCGAGCTAAGTCCCGGAAGACGGCGAACTCCGCTCCGCCCAACCCAGGGCTCGGACTCGGGCTAAGTCCCGGAAGACGGCGAACTCCGCTCCGCCCGACCCAGGGCTCGGACTCGGGCTAAGTCCCGGAAGACGACGAACACCGCTTCGCCTGACCCCAGGGCTCGGACTCGGGCTAAGTCCCAGAAGACGACGAACACCGCTTCGCCCGACCCCAGGGCTCGGACTCGGGCTCAGCCCCAGAAGACGACGAACTCCGCTTCGCCCGACCCTAGGGCTCGGACTCCGCCCTGGCCTCTGCCGAACGACCTCCGCCTCGCCCGACCCGGGGGCTCGGACTCGGCCTCGGCCATGGAAGACGGACTCGACCTCGGCTTCGGAGGAGCCTCCACGTCGCCCAACCTAGGGCGCAGGCCAGCCACGTCAACAGGAAGCGTCATCATCACCCTACCCCGAGCTGACTCGGGCCGCAGAGAACAAGACCGGTGTCCCATCTGGCTAGCTCCGCCAGATAGGCAATGATGGCGCCCCACATGCTCTGTGACGACGACGGCTCTCAGCTCTCTTACGGAAGCAGGAGGACGTCAGCAAGGACTCAACCGCTCCGACAGCTGTCCCTCCGCCAGGCTCCGTCGCTCCTCCGACGGCCACGACATCACACCAGCTAGGTGCCAAAATCTCTCCGGCTGCCACATTGGCATGTACTTAGGGCGCTAGCTCTCCCCCGCTAGACACGTAGCACTCTGCTACACCCCCATTGTACACCTGGATCCTCTCCTTACGCCTATAAAAGGAAGGACCAGGGCCCTCTTAGAGAGGGTTGGCCGCGCAGGGACGAGGACGGGACAGGCGCTCTCTTGGGGCCGCTCGCTTCCCTCTCCCGCGTGGACGCTTGTAATCCCCTACTGCAAGCGCACCCGACCTGGGCGCGGGACGAACACGAAGGTCGCGGGATTCCCACCTCTCTCACGCCGGTCTCCGGCCGCCTCGCTCCTTTCCCCCCTTCGCGCTCGCCCCCGCGCTCGACCCATCTGGGCTGGGGCACGCGGCGACACTCACTCGTCGGCCCGAGGGACCCCCCGGTCTCGAAACGCTGACAGTTGGCGCGCCAGGTAGGGGCCTGCTGCGTGTTGACGAACAGCTTCCCGTCAAGCTCCAGATGGGCAGTCTCCAGCAACCTCTCCAAACCGGGACGGTGCTCCGTTTCGGGAGTCTTGAGTTCATGTCCTTCGACGGCAGCTACGACATGATACTCCTTCCACCGCCGCGCGACGACGACAATGGCGGCCGACAGCCCGCCCGCCGGCGGCGGAATCGACGACGTCTTCCCCGCGTGGTGGAAGAACAACATTCGAGCTCGCCCCGTCCTCTCCCCTGCCAACGGAGGAGGAGGCGGGGCAACCAAGGCCAAGCGGGAGGCCGCGCCTCGTCGGCTGTCGAGCGAATCGACGCCCCTAGCGCCCCAACGGGGGGCGCGTCGGGCGTCGACCTCGCGTTTGAGACGAAGGCGAGCGCCGTCTCCCCGTGACACGCCAATCCCGAGCAAGCGGACGACGCCAGCACGCTCGCGGAAGGCTTGCTGGGCGTCACCCTCGTACCTGAGATGACGGTGCAGTCAGTCCCCGACGCGACTTCATCGCCGTTCGTCGACCAAAAGGTACCGACAGATTCCCATCCTACGTCATTTAGATTCAGCCTCAACCCACCTAGCGACCTTGCTTTGGCGGGCACTCTCGTAGAGGCGAGTTCAAACCCTCTGGGGTTTCGCACGCGGTCGCCTTGGGACCGGCTGACGGACGTCTCGACCTATGGGCCCTCCGGGCCCGAGGAAGACGACGACCCCAGCATCTGTTGGGATTTCTCTGGACTTGGCAACCCTAGTGCCATGCGGGGCTTCATGACCGCATGTGACTACTGCCTCTCCGACTGTTCCGACGGTAGCCGCAGCCTCGACGACGAGGACTGCGGCCCAAGCCGCGAATGTTTCCACGTCGATCTAGGGGGTCCCTCCAAAGGCAATCATCTCGGCATGCCGGAGGACGGTGATCTCCCTAGGCCGGTGCCCCGCGCTGACATCCCGCGGGAGCTAGCTGTGGTCCCCGTTCCGGTGGGGGGTCACGACCCACAGCTCGAGCAAGTCCGCGGGGCGCAGGCCAGGCTCGACGAGGGAGCAGGAGTGCTTGAGCCGATCCGCCGGGACGTCGGGCAGGCATGGGAGGGCCAACCCCCGGCCGGAGAAATACGTCACCTGCCCCAGGGTCTCCAGCTCCGCATCGCCAACGACGTTAGGGTCAGGCCGCCACCCGCATCCAGTGGGGTCGGTCAGAACCCGGCTGCAGCAGCGATGCTTCTCCGCGCAATGCCGGAGCCATCAACCACCGAGGGTCGGCGAATTCAAGGAGAGCTCAAGAATCTCCTGGAAGGCGCTGCGGTCCGACGGGCCGAGAGCTCTGCCTCCCGAAGGCAAGGATACCCCTCGGAACCTCATGCCGCGACTTCCCGATTCACGCGGGAAGCCTCGGTCTACACCGGGCGCACGCGCAACACCGCGCCTGCGGCCCCGAGCCACCTCGGCAACGAGCACCATCATCGCGACCGTCGGGCCCACCTCGACGAGAGGGTGCGCCGAGGCTATCACCCCAGGCATGGGGGACGCTACGACAGCGGGGAGGATCGGAGTCCCTCGCCCGAACCACCCGGTCCGCAGGCCTTCAGCCGGGCCATCCGGCGGGCACCGTTCCCGACCCGGTTCCGACCCCCGACTACTATCACAAAGTACTCGGGGGAAACGAGACCGGAATTGTGGCTCGCGGACTACCGCCTGGCCTGCCAGCTGGGTGGAACGGACGACGACAACCTCATCATCCGCAACCTCCCCCTGTTCCTCTCCGACACCGCTCGCGCCTGGTTGGAGCACCTGCCTCCGGGGCAGATCTCCAACTGGGATGACCTGGTCCAAGCCTTCGCCGGCAATTTCCAGGGCACGTATGTGTGCCCCGGGAATTCCTGGGACCTCCGAAGCTGTCGACAGCAGCCGGGAGAGTCTCTCCGGGACTACATCCGGCGATTCTCGAAGCAGCGCACCGAGCTGCCCAACATCACCGACTCGGATGTCATCGGCGTGTTCCTTGCCGGCACCACCTGCCGCGACCTGGTGAGCAAGTTGGGTCGCAAGACCCCCACCAGGGCGAGCGAGCTGATGGACATCGCCACCAAGTTCGCCTCTGGCCAGGAGGCGGTCGAGGCTATCTTCCGAAAGGACAAGCAGCCCCAGGGCCGCCCACCGGAAGATGCTCTCGAGGCGTCTACTCAGTGCGGCGCCAAGAAGAAAGGCAAGAAGAAGTCACAAGCGAAACGCGACGCCGCCGACGCGGACCTTGTCGCCGCCGCCGAGCACAAGAACCCTCGGAAGCCCCCCGGAGGTGCCAACCTCTTCGACAAGATGCTCAAGGAGCCGTGCCCCTATCATCAGGGGCCCGTCAAGCACACCCTTGAGGAGTGCGTCATGCTTCGGCGCCACTTCCACAGGGCCGGGCCACCCGCGGAGGGTGGCAGGGCCCGCGACGATGACAAGAAGGAAGATCACCAAGCAGGAGAGTTCCCCGAGGTCCGCGACTGCTTCATGATCTACGGTGGGCAAGCGGCGAATGCCTCGGCTCGGCACCGCAAACAAGAGCGCCGGGAGGTCTGCTCGGTCAAGGTGGCGGCGCCGGTCTATCTAGACTGGTCCGACAAGCCCATCACCTTCGACCAAGACGATCACCCCGACCACGTGCCGAGCCCGGGGAAATACCCGCTCGTCGTCGACCCCGTCATCGGCAACGTCAGGCTCACCAAGGTCCTTATGGACGGGGGCAGCAGCCTCAACATCATCTACGCCGAGACCCTCAGGCTCCTGCGCGTCGATCTGTCCTCCGTCCGAGCAGGCGCTGCGCCCTTCCACGGGATCATTCTCGGGAAGCGCGTCCAGCCCCTCGGATGACTCGACCTTCCTGTCTGCTTCGGAACGCCCTCCAACTTCCGAAGGGAGACTCTGACGTTCGAGGTGGTCGGGTTCCGAGGAACCTACCACGCGGTACTGGGGAGGCCATGCTACGCGAAGTTCATGGCCGTCCCCAACTACACCTACCTGAAGCTCAAGATGCTGGGCCCCAACGGGGTCATCACCGTCGGCCCCATGTACAAACACGCGTTCGAATGCGACGTGGAGTGCGTGGAGTACGCCGAGGCCCTCGCCGAGTCCGAGGCCCTCATCGCTGACCTGGAAAGCCTCTCCAAAGAGGTGCCAGACGTGAAGCGTCATGCCGGCAACTTCGAGCCAGTGGAGACGGTTAAGGCCGTCCCCCTCGACCCCAGTGGCGACGCCTCCAAGCAGATCCGGATCGGTTCCGGGCTCGACCCCAAATAGGAAACAGTGCTCGTCGACTTTCTCCACGCGAACGCCGACGTCTTCGCGTGGAGTCCCTCGGACATGCCCGGCATACCGAGGGATGTCGCCGAGCACTCACTGGATATTCGGGCCGGAGCCCGACCCGTCAAGCAGCCTCTGCGTCGATTCGACGAGGAGAAGCGCAGAGCGATAGGCGAGGAGATCCACAAGCTAATGGCAGCCGGGTTCATCAAAGAGGTATTCCATCCCGAATGGCTTGCCAACCCTGTGCTTGTGAGAAAGAAAGGGGGGAAATGGCGGATGTGTATAGACTACACTGGTCTCAACAAAGCATGTCCGAAGGTTCCCTACCCTCTGCCTCGCATCGATCAAATCGTGGATTCCACTGCTGGGTGCGAAGCCCTGTCATTCCTCGACGCCTACTCAGGGTATCACCAAATCAGGATGAAAGAGTTCGACCAGCTCGCGACTTCTTTCATCACGCCCTTCGGCATGTACTGCTATGTCACCATGCCGTTCGGTTTGAGGAATGCGGGCGCGACGTACCAGCGGTGCATGAACCATGTGTTCGGTGAACACATCGGTCGCACGGTCGAGGCCTACGTCGATGACATCGTAGTCAAGACGAGGAAAGCTTCCGACCTCCTCTCCGACCTTGAAGTGACATTCCGATGTCTCAAGGCGAAAGGCGTCAAGCTCAATCCCGAGAAGTGTGTCTTCGGGGTGCCCCGAGGCATGCTCTTGGGGTTCATCGTCTCCAAGCGGGGCATCGAAGCCAACCCGGAGAAGATCGCAGCCATCACCAGCATGGGTCCCATCAAGGACTTAAAGGGCGTATAGAGGGTCATGGGATGTCTCGCGGCTCTGAGCCGCTTCATCTCACGCCTCGGCGAAAGAGGCCTGCCTCTGTACCGCCTCTTAAGGAAGGCCGAGCGCTTCACTTGGACCCCTGAGGCCAAGGAAGCTCTCGGGAACCTGAAGGCGCTCCTCACAAAGGCGCCTATCTTGGTGCCCCCAGCTGACGGAGAAGCCCTCTTGGTCTACGTCGCCGCGACCACCCAGGTGGTTAGCGCCGCGATTGTGGTCGAGAGGCAAGAAGAGGGGCATGCATTGCCCGTTCAGAGGCCAGTTTACTTCGTCAGCGAGGTACTGTCCGAAACCAAGATCCGCTACCCACAAGTTCAGAAGCTGATGTATGCAGTGATCCTGACGCGGCGGAAGTTGCGACACTACTTCGAGTCTCATCCGGTAACTGTGGTGTCATCCTTCCCCCTGGGGGAGATCATCCAGTGCCGAGGGGCCTCGGGCAGGATTGCAAAGTGGGCAGTGGAAATCATGGGCGAGACAATCTCGTTCGCCCCTCGGAAGGCCATCAAGTCCCAGGTCTTGGCGGACTTCGTAGCCGAATGGGTCGACACCCAGCTACCGACGGCTCCGATCCAACCGGAGCTCTGGACCATGTTCTTCGACGGGTCGCTGATGAAGACGGGAGCCGGCGCGGGCCTACTCTTCATCTTGCCCCTCGGGAAACACCTACGCTATGTGCTACGCCTCCACTTCCCGGCGTCCAACAATGTGGCTGAGTACGAGGCTCTGGTCAACGGGTTGCGGATCGCCATCGACCAAGTCATGAAGAACTCCCACTGCCGCGACCCGAAGATGGAGGCCTACTGCGATGAGGTTCGGCGCCTGGAAGACAAGTTGTACGGGCTCGAGCTTAACCACATCGCTCGGCGCTACAACGAGACTGCGGACGAGCTGGCAAAAATAGCCTCGGGGCGAACAACGGTTCCCCCGGACGTCTTCTCCCGGGATCTGCATCAACCCTCCGTCAAGATCGACGACGCGCCCGAGCCTGAGGCGCCCTCGGTCCAGCCCGAGGTGCCCTCGGCACAGCCGGAGGCACCCTCAGCTCGGCCCGAGGCGGCCTCGGTTCAACCCGAGGTACCCTCGGCCTCCGAGGGTGAGGCACTGCGCGTCGAGGAGGAGCGGAGCGGGGCCACGCCTGATCGAAATTGGCAGACCCCGTACCTGCAATATCTCCGCCAAGGAGAGCTACCCCTCGACCGAGCTGAGGCTCGGCGGGTAGCGCGACACGCCAAGTCGTTCGTCTTGCTGGGCGATGAGAAGGAGCTCTACCACCGCAGCCCCTCGGGCATCCTCCAGCGATTCATCTCTGTCGCCGAAGGTCAGGAACTCCTGCAAGAGATACACTCGGGGGCTTGCGGCCATCACGCAGCGCCTCGAGCCCTTGTCGGGAATGCTTTCCGACAAGGCTTCTACTGGCCAACGGCGGTGGCTGACGCCACTAGAATTGTCCGCACCTGCGAAGGGTGTCAATTCTATGCGAAGCAAACCCACCTGCCCGCTCAGGCTCTGCAGACGATACCCATCACCTGGCCCTTTGCTGTGTGGGGGCTGGACCTCGTCGGCCCCTTGCAGAAGGCGCCCGGGGGCTACACGCACCTGCTGGTCGCCATCGACAAATTCTCCAAGTGGGTCGAGGTCCGACCTCTGAACTGCATCAGGTCCGAGCAGGCGGTGACGTTCTTCACCAACATCATCCATCGCTTCGGGGTCCCGAACTCCATCATCACCGACAATGGTACCCAGTTCACCGGCAGAAAATTCTTGGACTTCCGCGAGGATCACCACATCCGGGTGGACTGGGCCGCCGTGGCTCATCCCATGTCGAATGGGCAAGTAGAGCGTGCCAACGGCATGATTCTACAAGGGCTCAAGCCTCGGATCTACAACGACCTCAACAAGTTCGGCAAGCGATGGATGAAGGAACTCCCCTCGGTGGTCTGGAGCCTGAGGACAACGCCGAGCCGGGCCACGAGTTTCACGCCGTTCTTCCTGGTCTACGGGGCCGAGGCCGTCTTGCCCACTGACCTGGAGTACGGCTCCCCGAGGACGAGGGCCTACAGCGATCAAAGCAACCAAGCTAGCCGAGAAGACTCGCTGGACCAGCTGGAAGAGGCTCGGGACAAGGCCTTGCTACACTCGGCGCGGTACCAACAGTCCCTGCGACGCTACCACGCCCGAGGGGTCCGGCCCCGAGACCTCCAGGTGGGCGACCTGGTGCTTCGGCTGCGGCAAGACGCCCGAGGGAGGCACAAGCTCACGCCCCCCTGGGAGGGGCCATTCGTCATCGCCAAAGTTCTGAAGCCCGGAACGTACAAGCTGGCCAACAATCAAGGCGAGGTCTACGGCAACGCTTGGAACATCCAACAGCTACGTCGCTTCTACCCTTAAGATGTTTTCAAGTTGTTCATATACCTCGCACCCGCGCAAAGTTTAGTCATCAAGGAAGGGTCGGCCTTGCCTCGGCAAAGCCCGACCCTCCCTCGGGGGCTAAAAGGGGGGGAACCCCCTCTGCGTTGAAATTTTCCTGAAAAAAAAGAGATCTCTTCTGCCAGAATATCTTTCGTGCTTTCTGACTACATCGAAAAGTGGATCCTGAAAACGACGGAGTACACGTAAGCAGCCAAGGCTGACCGAGCCGAGGGACTCCTACGCCTCCGGGATACGGATACCTCACTCATCACCTTCTATGATAAGTAACTCGCGTTCGGATAAAGTGATTCCACGGACCGAACAAGTCTTCACGTTCGGAAGCTCTTCTGCCGAAGCGATCCTTCGAGCCTTCTCGACTGAGTCGGTGACAGGGCCTCATGGACGGGTGAAAGTGCGTGTAAGCGGCAAGGCCGACCGAGCCGAGGGACTCCCACACCTCCGGGATACGGATACCTCACTCGTCACCTTCCGCGAGAAGCAACTCTCGCTCGCACAAACATCCCTGTTACCGACAAAAAAGTCCAGATACTCGAAACAAGAGGAAAGGAGACGCAGCTTTACAACACAGCGAGGGTGTGTATATTCTGACCTCAGCGGCCGCAGAAGGCACACGCTACAAGACACTCTGATCCTGCAGGCTCGGGTCTTGACGCTGGAAGGGGGCAGTAACACCCTCGGCATCGACGACACCTTCAGCAAGGTCCGACCTAGCCTCGGACGGCGACGCGGTCCAAGGATCCCCACTCTGGAGGACGACGTCATCGTCACGCCCGGACAATCGCTGCCAGGGACTTCTTCGGGAATCCGGCCCGAGCAGGTGGCTCGGCCGGTTACCCCTGGGGCCTCGGCCAACCATCTTCCAAGGGCGCCAGCCCGACCCGAGGCCTCGGCTGATCGACTCCGGCGTCGGTCCCGCTAACGGACAACCCGACTAGGCTCCGGCCAACCAGGTTTCATTTTCGAGCCAACTCCGCCTCTGTTCATGCTGATATCGCTACCCCTGGCCTCGGCTCGTCGAAGAGCGGCCAAGGGGTCCCTTTAACTGAGCTAGAGGAGCCTCAAACAACAAGGCCGACCGAGCCGAGGGACTCCTACGCCTCCGGGATACGGATACCTCACTCGTCACCTTGACACGGGGCGACTCATGCTTGGTGAAGCGGTTCAGACAACCAACAGGCGAGTCTTAGTGCTCGAAAATAAGGAAAAAACACGGCTCCGTGCCAAAATTACATACATGTTCAGGCCTCGACAGCCGCGATGAACAAAAAACCCTGGCATTCGAAGTGCCATTACAAACGGAACTCCGGTTCCGTCCCCGCGGGTAAGAACAACCCCACAAGATTGGGGAACCCGCAGAGCGATCGCGGGCCGACGGGCGGCCCGCCGCCGCCTGATCCGGCAACAGCGGCAACCACCCCCGCCCCGGGCGACGAAGCAGCTTCAGCAGCGGCTTCGGGGCAGGTGCTACAGCAGAAGGACTCTCACCCACCGAGGACGAGAGCCAGCCATTCAGGCCGGGAGACGGAGACCCAGGGCTACTGGCGGAGTTGGCAATCTCATCGGTAGAGAAGCCATCTCCGGCTGCCGACGCCTCGAAGCGCGCCGGCAGGTCTTCGCCCTAGCCGGAACCGCCTAGAGCGTGGGCGCTGCCCTCGCGGTATGCGGCGCAACCGTCGTCCGGACGGAGGACGTAGTGCTGCGTCCTGGCTGAGTGACGGCGGCCCGCCTATCCCGGCATGGCTGGAGGAAGTCTCTGCGAAGCTGGAGGATGCCATTCTCCCCCGGACGCCAGGGGAAGAAAAGGGTAACCGACCCACGCGGAGGTAGCCCCCCGACTCGCCTCATCCTCCATCTTGGCCTGGATGACGAAAATCCTTGAGGCTGAGGGAGGGGCAGAGGCCGCGGCCCGGCTCGCTTTTCCCCACCATCAAGCTGGAGGTCACCATCTTGGGTGACCGCCGGTGGAGGGGTGCAGCCGGGCTGCATGATGAAAATCCTTGAAGCCGAACGATGGCTGAAAGGTACCAACTCCCACGGAGTTGCGTTCCTCCAACGATGAGGCGAAAAGACGGCGGGTATCCCCCATCCGGGGGCTTGGAAGGTGGAAGGACATGATACATAAGGGAGCAAGAAGACATGGTCGCCTTCCGAAAGGGGTCGCCCTCCTTTTAAAGGCAACTCTCCCTACTTGCGCCCCCAACCGTCACGGGCTGAGTCTTCTCCAACACGCTCCAAGGCCCTCCCCTGCGGCGTGGGGGCTGGGTCCCGCATGTCATGCAAACCGGCTCAGAGCAGAAGAAGCCAAACCGCCGCGCGTGGTGCACACAACCGCCCAGCGGTTACAAGTGACCCTCCACTTTTGCCCAGACCAACGGGCGAAAGAGGCGGGCAGCCATGCAGGCGGCATGCAACCGCGCCAAGTGGACGCGCTTCTCCGACTCCCGACACGCCGGCATGGGGGCCCAGGCCCACGCGTCACGCAACCGGCGCGCCGGATGCTGCATGCAAGCAACTGCACCGCCACTTGCGCCACCACCGCGCCTCCTCGATTGCGGAACCAATACCGCGACTCAAGGCGACCAGGCGCACGACCCAGCAGTGCCAGCCTGACGCGGTGGTCAATGCGGCCAAAAGTGGGCCGGCAGTAATGACGGTGGCAGGCGGGCGGGAGCAGCGGTCACATCGTCAGCCAAGCTCACGTCCCATCCGGGGGCAGCAAGAGAACCCCCTCTCACGGCGTGAAGACAACGCGCCCGTGATCCGTTCCTCGAATGGCTCGCGCACGCGCAGCGGCCGCCCCGCCAACCGCTCGCCCCGTCGCATTAACTCCGCGGCAGGACAGGCGGCGCTTCCGGCAGGAGCAGTGGGCGACGCTTCGCCTTCGCCGTAATAACTGCGACAAAAAAGAGGTACGCCGCGTCGTTCGATTTCGTATCCTTTTCCTTTTTTCCTCTTTCTCTATCTCTTGCAGCAGGGACCGGGAAAGGGGGATACCTCGAAAAGGATCCTTCCCCGTGAAGGAACCAGGCTCCGAGCCTCCTTACTGATCAGAGGTTCGAAGGCTGGCCCCCCGAAGGGTTTCAACAGCCGCCTCAGATCGCGTGGGCCCTACACCCACTACTGGTCAGAGGTTCGAAGGCCGGCCCCCCGAAGGGTTCCACGGCCGCCTCAGGCTACTCGGGCTCCGCGCCCATTACTGATCAGGGGTTCGAAGGCTGGCCCCCGAAGGGTTCACAGTCGCCTCAGACGCCGAGCGAGGGATGACCAGGGGTACGTTCGATACATAACCAAGGCTCGGGCTGCGCTCCCGAGGTACCCTAGGACATTTCCGAGACCAGCGGGAGCGATCTTGTAACGGAATCCCATCAGAGGGAGGCATCGAGCCCTCGGACCCCGTCGCCAGGGGACCGGGTCCGGCAGATCACCCGCAGGTACTTTTGGGCGTGCCTCTGGGCCCCTAGCCGACCCCTAACGAACGGGGCACGGACGTCCACTCGGATTACCCGCTTGCAGCTCACCGGAGACATCATGTTCGGCGCCCATCGAGGGTAACATGGCGCTTTCCCCCCTCCTCCTTGCGGAAAGGCGATGCAGGGGCGTATGTAAAAAAGCCGAGTCTGTCCCTGATCGCCCTCTCGCCCTGTGCGGAGGCTCGGGGGCTGCTCTCGCAAACCCGGCTCTGGCCGAACCGTTGACAGCGTCAACATACCAGCCCGAGAGCTTGGGCCCCGACCGTACACCCGGGCTACGGCCAGTTCGCATGAGGGAACAACCAGACCAGCCGAAGCATTACGCGAGGCATTAAGACCTCGAAGGAGTGAAACCACTCCTCCGAGGCCTCGGGGGCTACACCCGGCGGGTGCGCTCGCGCGCACCCACCGGAACAAAATGCAACCGAGAAAGGCTGGTCCCCTTGCAAAAAAGTGCGACGAAAGCCTCCAAGCGAGTGCTAACACTCCCTTCGAGGCTCGGGGGCTACTGTCGGGGACCATAATTAGGGGTACCCTCAAGACTCCTAATTCTCAGCTGGTAACCCCCATCAGCATAAAGCTGCTAAGGCCTGATGGGTGCGATTAAGTCAGGGATCAGTGCATTCGAGCGACTCGATCACGCCTCGCCCGAGCCTAGCCTCGGACAAGGGCAGCCGACCCCGGAGGATTTCCGTCTCGCCCGAGGCCCCCCTCCAACGGCGGACATATTTCCGGCTCGCCCGAGGCCCTGCCTTCGCTAAGAAGCAACCCTGACTAAATCGCCGCACCGACCGACCAAGTCGCAGGAGCATTTAATGCAAAGGTGACCTGACACCTTTGTCCTGACGCGCGCCCCCCGGCAGAGCCGAAGTGACCGCCGTCACTTCACCGCTCCACTGACCGGCCTGACAGAAGGACAGCGCCGCCTGCGCCACTCCGACCGCAGTGCCACTTGACAGAGTGAGACTGACAGGCAGTCAGGCCCTACCGAAGGCACCATGGGAAGCTCCGCCCGACCCAGGGCTCGGACTCAGGCTAAGTCCTAGAAGACGGCGAACTCCGCTCCGCCCGACCCAGGGCTCGGACTCGGGCTAAGTCCCGGAAGACGGCGAACTCCGCTCCGCCCGACCCAGGGCTCGGACTTGGGCTAAGTCCCGGAAGACGACGAACACCGCTTCGCCTGACCCCAGGGCTCGGACTCGGGCTCAGCCCCAGAAGACGACGAACTCCGCTTCGCCCGACCCCAGGGCTCGGACTCTGCCCTGGCCTCTGCCGAACGACCTCCGCCTCGCCCGACCCGGGGGCTCGGACTCGGCCTCGGCCATGGAAGACGGACTCGACCTCGGCTTCGGAGGAGCCTCCACGTCGCCCAACCTTGGGCGCAGGCCAGCCACGTCAACAGGAAGCGCCATCATCACCCTACCCCGAGCTGACTCGGGCCGCAGAGAACAAGACCGGTGTCCCATCTGGCTAGCTCCGCCAGATAGGCAATGATGGCGCCCCACATGCTCTGTGACGACGACGGCTCTCAGCTCTCTTATGGAAGCAGGAGGACGTCAGTAAGGACTCAACCGCTCCGACAGCTGTCCCTCCGCCAGGCTCCGTCGCTCCTCCGACGGCCACGACATCACACCAGCTGGGTGCCAAAATCTCTCCGGCTGCCACATCAGCATGTACTTAGGGCGCTAGCTCTCCCCCGCTAGACACGTAGCACTCTGCTACACCCCCATTGTACACCTGGATCCTCTCCTTACGCCTATAAAAGGAAGGACCAAGGCCCTCTTAGAGAGGGTTGGCCGCGCGGGGACGAGGACGGGACAGGCGCTCTCTTGGGGCCACTCGCTTCCCTCTCCCGCGTGGACGCTTGTAATCCCCTACTGCAAGCGCACCCGACCTGGGCGCGGGACGAACACGAAGGCCGCGGGATTCCCACCTCTCTCACGCCGGTCTCCGGCCGCCTCGCTCCTTTCCCCCCTTCGCGCTCGCCCCCGCGCTCGACCCATCTGGGCTGGGGCACGCGGCGACACTCACTCGTCGGCCCGAGGGACCCCCCGGTCTCGAAACACCGACAAACGGCCTCTAGGTAACAAGCCATTCTAGCACTATAATAAGGGAAGTTAGTGCCGTCGAAGTGTGGTGGCCTATGGGTATCCATCCCTTCCTCTAAAAAGCGTCGGCTCTTTTAGCGGTGAAGCTAAAACGTTTCAAATGAGCCAAACTTGGCTCTGATACCACTTGTAGGAAACGGGTGACGCCTAAGAGGGGGGTGAATTAGGACCTCTAAAACTTTCGCTAAACTACGCCACAAATAAATCCCTAGAGCAAAACCTATGCAAGTAATCAAACTAGAGTGTGCAAACTAGGTTTTGTCTAAGTGTTGCTATCTCTACCGCAAAGGCTAAGTTTCAATCTACACTAAATAAGTATGACTACAAGATTGAAACTTAAATGCTTAATATAAATGCGGAATGTAAAGAGCTAAGTAGAGAAGCAAACTCTCATGGATGACGCCGGTATTTTTACCGAGGTATCCGGAACCACGCAAGGTCCCGACTAATCCTCGTTGGTGCCCCTACGCAAAGGGAAGCCCATGAGAGGGCCAAGCACCACGGTCGAGTAATTCCGTAGAGAGCCGCGGGCCTTCTCCACGCTCAAGTGGTGCTCCGCTTCCGGCTCCTCTCGGACGCTCCCCGCCGTCTCCACTATCGAGCTTCCGGCCGAAACGCCGCGGGCCTCGTTCCCTCTGGTACACGGTGGCGGCCGTGACACAAACTTGGTTGTCACGGTCTCGCAAGACTCTCGCCCCACTCGGTACAATTACAACGACTCACACAAGAGCCGAGGGGTTGTGTGGTTTTACAAAACTCACTCAACTAACTAGGGTTCACCTAGAGCAAGCGCTAAAGCGATCTAACTAACCTAAGCACTTCGCAAAGCACCTACACTAATCACCGAGTGATTCTATTAAGCACTTGGGTGTTTGAGCTCTTGGAAATGTGCACTATGTGTCTTGGTATGTTGCTTGGGCTCTCACACTTGAGAATGGCCGGTTGGGGTGGTATTTATAGCCTCCACACCCCAAACTAACCGTTGGACAGAAAGCAGCAGCTTTCTGTCGTCGGGTGCACCGGACAGTCCGGTGCACCACCGGACAGCTACAGTGCAGTGTCCGGTGCACGCCACGTCAGCCGACCGTTGGCGCCTGTAGCAGTCGACCGTTGGATCCGACCGTTGCCGTTTGTCCGGTGCACACCGGACAGTCCGGTGCCGACCCACCGGACAGACCGGTGCTACAGCCAGAGAGCGCCTGTCTGTGGCCTCTCTGCGCAGACTGTCCGGTGCCACACCGGACAGTCCGATGCGCCACCAGGCGCTGGCTGACAGCCCGCTTCTTGGGTTTCTTCGCTGATTTCTTCGGGCTTCTTTTGTTCTTGAGTATTGGACTCCTATGCTTCTTTTTATGTCTTCTTTTGAGGTGTTGCATCCTCATTGCCTTAGTCCAATCCTCTTCGCATCCTGTGAACTATAATTATAAACACTAGCAAACATATTAGTTCACGGATTGTGTTGTTCATCAAACACCAAAACTCGATTAGCCAAATGGGCCGGGGTCCATTTTCCTTACAGGATCGAAGATCAAGAGTTGGCAACCAAGTGATCTGGTTCTTCGAGTTCTACAAAATTAAAGTGTTCTACAAAGTTGAAGTCCCTGAGCATCTGTTTTGGTGAAGGCAAGTGTCTTCTGACCCATTATGTTCTATTTACTTTATAATTCACTATCCCGCATTACTCAATTGAAACCTAAGAATTGACTAGCTTTGTATTTACCTTGTCCTTGATTACCTTTTGGGTTATTGTGGTTTGCTTCATGTTATTGCTTTAACTTAATCAATGAACATGATGTGAATATTAATGATACAATGATGTTATCCCGATGATGATCTTGTGATATTTTAGGGGGCTCGGGCCATTTTCCCTGAGTACCCCTCCGTAAGGACCTGTTCGTGGAGTGACCACCCGGGATAACAGTGCAACCATGAGGGTATAATGAGACGTCCTTAGCTGATTAATTAGATGAACCTGGGGTGTACTTGGCTTTGCCGAAGGGTCATCAATGGGGGCCGGGGCGTAGTGCTCGCTCTGCCAAGGGGGGTGCAGAGGTTCATTCGATTTGGTTTTGTTAGTCACCAACCTTGGGGAGGTGTACTGTGTTTGTACGACTGGCGAAACCTAACGAGCAGCTATGCACCAGGGGAGTCTTTGTAAAGGCTACGTAGTGATACTTTGCTAGGCCACCTAGGTAGTGGTCAATGGGGATTAGCTCTCCCCGGGCAGAAAGGGAATCATGACTCATGGATAATGTGTGCGACCTCTGTAGAAGGAATGAAACTGATATATCAGTCGTGCTCACGGTTATGAGTGGCCTTGGGATCCTCTTTGATTAGAGATACAGCTGGTTCGAGATTCAATGGTTCTATTAGTGTTTTTGGTTCGATGATGATCATGATGTTCCTCGATGAGGAAATAGTTCACGGGTTGGTTATATGATAAAACTTGGCTTCCACTAATAATAAATACCTGACCAACTAAAAGCAACTGCTTGAGCTTAACCCCACATAAAGCTAGTCCACCTTAGCCAAACAGGACAATTGCTGAGTACGTTGGTGTGTACTCACCCTTGCTTTCACAAAACACCAGGTTGCCTTTGGTGCAATCTATGCTCAGGTAAAGAAGAAGGCATCAAGGCGGATATCCAGGAGTTCCAGGACTTCGACGAGTTCGAGGATTAGGCTAGCGACCTCCCCCAGTCAGCTGCCTGTGGTGGGTTGTTTACGTTGGCTACATTTCTATTCGGTGTACTTTGATTTATATTATGTAAATGACTCTAATCTTTAATATTATTACTTATTCTTTATTGTTATTCGAAGCATTGTGCTATGATGAGTCATTCATGTAATCACTGTGTACGTGAATTTATTATTCTGGCACGTACATGGTTCGCATTCGGTTTGCCTCCCAAAACCGGGTGTGGCAGCGGTGATTCCCCCAACTCCGGCGAAGAATTGGTCGATGACGAGACTCCACCCGAGCACGCAACCGCTGCACACACGCGTTGTGCACCGAGGCAATCCTACCAAGACCGATCCAAGCACCCTGGACGACAACGCAGGTGGGGAGACACCAGCGGCAATGAGCTCTCTCTCTCTCAGCTGTGCTCTGCGATGGCGTTGGGGGTTGTTGAAAAACAAATGATGCTAAAAAATGTGAATGAACAACATGATGTTAAAAACTGATCCCTCAAATATTTAAATCGCCAACTTGGGCCACATATTCACGTAATTAGGCCCAATACCAAGGTTTCGCACTATTCAGCAGCGCCGCCACATGGAGCAGCCGGCGAGGAGCTGAAGAAAAATATGTGTTACAGTTCTTATGCTTACAACTCTAATGCTTAAACCTTAATAAGGGCAGACTGAGACTGCAACCAGTTAAGTTAACATTCTCTAAAACGATGGATACGCCACATGAAGGCAAAGCCACATACAAGTTGGATAGATTTCTCCATTATCGGCCATCTGCCTATGGGGGACCCAGCATCCGATGGATTGCGCTGGCCGATTCAGAGTAGTGTTGCGAGTAGAGAGCATCTTGCGCTGTCGGAAGTCGATGCACCTCCGTCTCCGCCTCCTCCGTTCATATGTATCCCACTGCCTCCATTGCTGCCGCTGGAGCATATCCCGCTACCACTGACGCTTCCCGCCATCAGAAACAACAAAGCTGCGCACGGGGGCCAGAAATAGCGCGTGAAACAGCTAGAGCGCGTGCTAGGGCGATTGGGGAAGGATCTGACTCGCGAAAATATGCGAGAGGGAGAGTCACAGATTCGAGATGTGAATCTTTTGGGAAGAAGATGAACAAGATGTTGGAGGCATAAATATGTTTCCTGCCCTGATAAATGCTTCCGAAGTCCTTTTATGCCTTCTGTTGGATGTGCTCTTACAACGATTTTCCCTACACTATCCTCCTATACCGCACTACAACCATAAAATATTATTTTTTTCATACCTATTTAACATTTAATAATATTTTTTCTCAAATAACAAATACTATAGAGCAACAATATCGAGGGAAAAGGGGCTGTTTGACGTTCACCCACATCCAATGTGCTCTTGCGTTGGTGCCCAAGCCGGTAGGAGAGGTCGTAGGGGTCACCGGTGTAGCGCAAGGGAGCTCCCAAACATCTACATTGATAGAGGATTGCTGCGTTAAAGAGAATCTTAGAGGGAGTTTAGGGAGAGATGGAGCTAACGTGATTCCACAGGTGTGCATACCACAACAATACATATGGATATGGCACTAGATCAATTTAGCTTATTTTCAGCAGCTTATTCATCCTCTATACCTATATTTAAACTTCAATCAACGAACAATGCAGTCTACAATGTAAAAAATATAAACCAATATATTGTGATCATATGAGTGAACTGGACACGATCGTAGACGGGTTCTAAATGGGTGATTTGGCACTATAATAACACAATATAATAAATTTGAAGATTTAAACTGTTGGTCAGAGCTGAATGATATAATAGAACAAGTTATTTTCAAACAACTGATTTACTAATTTATGGACATGAATGATATAGTTAAACATGTTTGAGAACAACTAATTTTTGCAAAAATGTTTATATCGAAGAGAGATATTTTTTCTTGTTCGAATCTAACAAGGTTCGTAAAAGCCCACCAAGGCCATCCGACCACCGCAGCCTAAACCACCTTCCGTCGCCAGCTCCTAGAAACCCCTCTCCTGCCCGGCCTCCTCCCTCTCTCATCCGATGGGCAAGTCAAGCAAGGAGGCGGCCGCCGTGGCTGCGGCGCCAGCGGCGGTGCCCAAGGGGAAGAAGCGGGAGGCGGAGGACGAGATCGAGATGGCCGTGAGCGCGAAGAAGCAGAAGGCGGCGCCACCGGCGAAGGCCGTGCCGACGTCCAAGAAGGACGCCAAGGAGGACGCCAAGTCCAAGAAGCAGCCGCCCCCCAAGAAGGCTGAGAACAGCAGCAGTGACTCTGAAGAGGACCCCGAGTCCGAAGAGGAGGTATGCGATGATGCCTGTTCTTGTTTCTCTCGTACCTATGGCGGGTTTTTTTGAATGGGATTTTTTTATTTGTAGAATTTTTATAATTTGATTGAGTCGGGGAGGGTAGACGGAGATGAGGAGTTTGACGAGGACGAGGAGGACGGGTTCGAGTTCGGTGACGCTGACGAGGCGATGCAATGCGTGGTGATGGCGGAAAGCAGCACCACCGCCGCGGCGCTGCGTGCTCACACGCAGGACTACGAGGCGCTAGCTGCGCACAAGCGCAAGGCCCTTGCCGAGGAGCAACCCCAGAGGTAAGGAATTTTTCGATTGCTCCTGCCAATACTCAAATGGTAATCTGTATAGACATGCCGGCAATGGGCAAACACAATTTAGTTGCTCATGATCTATCTAGTACATTTCAGCTTAGATGTTTATTGAATGTAACTTTATGCCACACAAATCTTATTGCTCGACCAATTCCATTTGGTAGTAGTACTAGTATATTTACTAAACCTTGCCTTTTGATGTTGTGGTACCTATCTATTTTAATGTTTCAGTATGCTTCAGTTCCTTTCTGTGTGGAGCTCTCATGATCCTCTATGGTTGGATGTCATTTTTGAAGTATTTCTCTTGGATGTCTAATGTTTGCTTTCTACACATTGTTTTATAGTTAACTGTTTTATGCATTTGTGTGACCATCATGTAATTTGTTACAAGGAACTGTTCTTTTAATATATATGTTTGCAAACTCTTGGTCATCTTCTAGGGAGGAGGGTCCCAAAAGGTCAAGACCGGACCAACTTTCAGAAGCAGAAGCAGCAACCATGTTCGACCAACTGATGGAAGGCTTTGGTCTTAGGCGTAAAAGAAGGTCAAAAGATGTATGCTACACCGTTTCTCAAGTCACTTTACAAATTCTGCTAGAATTTCCTCGTGGTATTGAATGCATGATGAGAATATATGAAGTACATTTCCATACATCCTCTAGGAATCAAGTACATACCATTAGACCAAAACTATCTTGGAGTTCATTAAATGTAGAATTCCTCGGTGTAGAGAATTAGGAAACACCTCACACCCATTAAGGGAGTGGTGACTTTCATATATATATATATATTCAAGATATGACCTGGAGTACAAGTAAGATATACACATATCTCTAATACCCGCCCACAGTCACAACGGGAGGGAACTAGACACAAATACTAGACCTAAAGTCACTAAACAATTGTATAGGCAGTCCCTTAGTCATGATGTTCGCAAACTAATGTGTCGAAGGGACATGTAGCACTTGAACTTGCCCAAAGCAACTGTCTCATAGACGGAGTGGATGCCGATCTCAATATGCTTTTGTGCGACGACGATGAATCGAATTGTTGGTCATAAAGATTGCACTGATGTTGTCACAATAGACAATGGTCGCCGAGGGAATCGAGGTGTGAAGCTCCTGGAGCAACTTACATTCGTCAACTTAATGTGTAATAGCCCAATACTTAGCTTCTGCACTTGAATTGGACATTGTAGTCTGTCGTTTTGAAGACTAGGAGACTAGATCAAGTTGCTGCCGAGGAAGACACAAGTCTGAGGTAGACTGCCAAGAGTTAGGGCAACCTTGCCTAGTCAGTACCAGAGTAGGCAGTGATGGTTGACACACCACCGGTGCCTAGGTGAAGACCTACATGGAGGGTGCTCTTCACATAGCATAGGATGTGCTTGACGAGGGAAAGATGCGCGGCTCCCATGGGTCGTGCATGGAGAGGCAGAATTGTTGAACAACGTAGGCGAGGTCAGACCGATTCAGCGTGAGGTACTTTAGAGAGCCAACCAAACTCTGGTACTCCAAAGGATCAGCGACAGGGTCACTGTTAGTTGCAGACAACTTGGACTGAGTCAACTGGAGTCACCGTGCTAGCCATGCTAGCTTTCTGGAGCTGACAAACAACATACTACCTCTTTGACAGGAGCAAGCCTTTGGTGGAGCGTGTGGAGATACCACCAGTGCCAAGAAAGGGGTGGAGAGCGCCAAGGTTTGTCATGGCGAACTCAGAGATGAGATGATCAGTGACGCGTCATAGTAAAGCAAGAGAGGATGTTGTCAGTACATTGTCATCATCTCATCGATGTAGAGCAATAGGTAGGCGACATCACCTTGATTTCATAAATAGAGACATGTTTGACTTCACCATGGAGAAACCGTGCTTGCGGATGTACGTGGAAAAATGCTGATGCCACATGAGAGGTCCTTACTTAAGGCACTACAACGACTTCTGCAAGAGGCAAACCGCTTCAGGGCTAACCAGTAGTAGTCTCTTCGAGATCGTCATGAAGAAACAACCTACTCCCTTTAGATTAAAGCCTCATGTTCGGACTGCTGCAGCTGCAATTCATAGAGACAAAACATTGTACAAGCAGCAGAAGTCGGTACAGATTAAAGCCAAGCGAACAGGATGAAAGGCATTCTCATCTCAAACTAGTGAATGGGCCGCTGCCGTGCGGAGGAAATGGTAAGTATAGCACAGATGGTGCCGGCTTGACAACTGGACTGAAAGTCTCATCGTAGTCGATGTCGTGCTACTGAGAAAACCCTTGAAAAACCTATCGAGCCTTCTAGCAGCAAGGGAGCCATCAGAGTGGAACTTGTCCTTGAATATCCACTTGCCCATTACGATGTTGGTGCTATGGGGCGAGGTACGAGGTGTCAGGTGTCGGAGTCGATGAACTCCTGATACTTGTCTGTCATAGTAGCACATTAGTTGGGGTTAGCCAACACATTGCGATAGTTGCTAGGAAGTGGATGTCAACGTGGTAGAGAGATCTCGATAGTTAATAGGCTGCACAATGCCAGTCTGTAACCGAGTCAGCGCCCATTAGTGGATGGGAGGCAACTGCCTCGTTCCTTATATAGGTCGTGGAGGCGGTGCAGGCGGCTGCACCACCACAGAGGTGACCCTTTGAGAGGGCAAGGGTTCGTGACCCGTGTTAGGCAGTGGAGGCAAGCGGGTGATGTCACAGTGAGGCTGATCGGACATGCTAGTCGGTGTCACGGGAGTGGATGACCTAGCTTCGTACGCTGTGGGCGACAAGGACGAACGCGAATAACGTTAGTAAACCTTGCCACTAAAGCGATAGTTAGCAGGAAGTGGCAGGAAGTTGCTAAGAGCGTGATGCCATTGCCATCAGATGGACAAGACAACAAGACTGGACTAGCGGCGATGGCATTTTTGTTGTTGCAATTTTACCCTTTTTTCGTAAAAAGTTTACTTTTGGCCCAGTGGAAGACTTATTCTCGTTTTTGGACCCTTTGCTCAAGCCACAACGTCGAGATAACACGGCTCAGTGCCGTGACTTATGGCGCTGAGGTATGGGACGCTGTGCTGCGCTGGCGCCTAGCTCGCCACTGGTCATGGTGCCGAGCTTGCAAAAAATACAATAATAACCATTCAAAGTTTAATGTCATTCTATTCTGTTTCAGGTCTTAACAATAGGTATCAACAAAATAATAACCTGTTTTCTCTTTTGTATGACTACTATCTCACCTTCCTGATTGAGCAAGATAAATCTTTTGTATGGTTCTTATATATATGTTACATTTTCAATACCTTACATTTAAATGTATGAATGACTGTATCATTTAAGTCTCGTGGTTTGTGGGAAGGACAACAACATCTGCTGTCGGTCTTTGCTGCAGTGGACAACACCAATCCTTTTTTGGTCTTTCCTTTAGGACAACATCTCCTTTTGTGGAGGTGTAGGACAGCAGGCAGGGCAACACAACAGCAGGCACAATATATCCTTTCCTTACTGCAGTTTTGATTGCTTTAAGGAACAACATGTTGGGTAGAGGACATCAGTGCATTATTGCAGTTCTTTTGACTAGAGTACACCATCTTTGTGTAATGTTTGTGCAGTTTGTAGGACATCATATTCACATATCTAGGAAGCATATGCTGCAGCCCCTTGGGCTATAAATATGTATCCCAACCCTTAGATGAGTATGACATTGTATAGTGTTTGAAGAAGTAGTTGAAAAATTGCCCCAACTCGTAGTGTCATCCTCTCAATGAGTGTAAGTGTCATATTGCTTACAATTGGTATCAGAGCCAAACTATCATGCAGCCTAAACATCTCTTCCTCATCTCCTTCCCGCGCATCTCCCCATACTTAGCCCGCAACAAGAGCTCCAACTGTTCTTCCTCTCCTGTTTGGACGAGCAGCCTTTCGTCTGAGACAATCTCTTTCACACGTAGTGACCCCTCACTAGCACACCATATCCCTACGCTCGGTCAATTCAAGTGCGCGGTGCCAGCAGGAGACCGAGGTTGCTGCGGCACAAGAACGCGAGCGAGCAATAGCAGCGGCTGCAGCGACAATGGCGAGGGCAGCACGACTGGCAGCGGCAGAACTGGCAGCAACGAGAGTGGAAGTAGAAGCAGCGGAGGCGGTGGATGATACACGTGCGGCGGCGGCACAACCCGAGGCTCTACGCGGTAGTAGCGCCGACAGCTCTATTTCTGATGACGGCAACACCAACAACGAGCTCAGGCTGGCAAGGCAGGCAACGCCAAGAAAAGGCGACACAATGGGCAGCCGCACATCCCCATGGGGGCGCGCGCGACGACAGCCTAGATAGGCACAGACGCGTCGATGACGCTCTAGGCGAGAAGGCGCGCGACGGTAGCCTAGACGGGCGCGGACGCGCCGGGGGTGCTCCCTGTGGCGACGGTCAGGTCGATGAAGGTCGCGGCCTCTACAGGCGGCGTAGCTCTCCCTCCCCGGATCGTACCATGGTAATCGCGGGGTCCAAGCCGTTGTTAGGGACATCGGTCCCGACGGTGGGTGGCCTACCCTCACCAAGACCAACTACGTCGAGTGGACCACGGTGATGAGGGTACGACTCCAAGTTCGCCACATGTGGAAAGCAGTTCGGTACATCGATGTCAACTACTACGCTCATCCACGGGCGCTGGATGCCTTCATTGCTGTAGTCCCACCCGAGATGCCGTTTACTCTTTCACAGAAGCGGACTGCCAATGAGGCCTGGGACGCCATCGCTGTGACCCTCATCGACAGCGACCGTGCTCGCAAGACCACATTGTAGGCACTTCGTAAGGAGTGGAGAACCTGACCTTCAAGTCTGGTGAGGATGTTGATGACTTTGCTCTCTGCCAACACTATGTTGTAGAAGATGGTGCAGTTCGGTGACGACACCTACGATGAGGGAGCTGTCGAGAAGCTCTCTTCCGTTGCATCCTTGAGAAGTACAAGCAGATCGCTCGCTCGATCAAGTCTCTGCTAGACCTCTCCACGATGACGATCGAAGTTGTGATAAGGTCGTCTCAAGGTCGTCGACGGCGACGAACAACAGTGGGAGGCCTGTCACCCATCAACGAGAAGCTACATCTCACGCGGGAGCAGTGGGAGGCCTGTCGGGGTGACAAGAAGGGGAGTCCTCGACATGTGGCCCCAAACGTGGCTAGCCGTGAAAGGCGTGTGGAGGAGCCTAGGCCGGTGCGCGAGAACATGCTGAGGGTGGTGCCTGCGGAAGCGCCCAAGGCGACCCCGTCGGCAACAAGAAGCCGACACGAGACGACGACTGTCACAACTGTGGCAAGCTTGGCCACTAGGCCAGGGACTATCGACAGCCATGACGCGACCAGGCCAATGCCGCATAGGCAGAGGCAGAGGCAATCATCAGCTATCTCCAGCGGCACCGGCCGCATCGACACTCTACCTTGATGAGCTGAAAGCACACGCTTTCCTCGGCGACGACTCCAACAAAGACATGATCGAAGGATGGTGCCTCGACACCGGCGCCACTCATCACATGACCGACCGACAAGAGTTCTTCACTGAGCTTGACTCTAGCGTCCGAGGCTCCGTCAAGTTTGGGGATGCCTTCGGCGTAGAGATCAAGGGCGCCGGCTTAGTTGTCTTCATCGTCACGTCTGGTGAGCACATGTTGCTCACCGGAGTCTACTACATCCCCGCGTTGAGGAACTCTATCATCAGCTTAGGACAACTGGATGAGAACGGTTCATACGTGGAGGTCGAGCACGAAGTCATGAGGATCTGGGATCCATCTCGTTGCCTTCTTGCCAAGGTACGCGTGAGTCCAAATCGGCTTTACATCCTCAACGTGAAGGTGGCACAACTTTGCTGCCTTGCTGCTCGTCGGGACGATGGGGTATCGCAGTGGCACCAACGCTTAGAGCACCTTAACTTTGAGGCCCTAAAGCGGCTCAGTAGCAAGGAGATGGTACGAGGCCTGTCGTGCCTTGACTATATGGAGCTGTTCTGTGATGTCTGCGTGTTGACAAAGTAGAGACGACTCCCCTTTCCCAGCACTCGAGCTTTCGAGCCGAGGGGAGGCCCAAACTCGTGCATGGAGACGTGTGGCCGGGTGACACCAGCCACACCAGGAGGACGACACTACTTCTTGCTGCTCTTCGACGACCTCTCACGCTACATGTGGGTTGGTCATTGGCAGCAATGGAGAGGCTGCGAATGCCATTAGGCGTGTGCAGGTCGTTGCGTAGGCGGAGTGCAGTCACAAGCTGTGCGTGCTGTGCACCGACAACGACAACGAATTCACGGTAGCTGAGTTCGCGTCGTACTGCGCGGATGAGGGCGTTCAGCGCCACTACTCCACGCTGTACAACCCGCAGCAGAACGACGTCGTGGAGCGGTGGAACCAGACAATTATGGGGATGACTCGTGTTCTCCTCAAGCAGAGGGGTATGCTTGTTGTCTTCTGGGGAGAGGCAGTGGTGACAACTGTCTACATCCTCAACCGCTCGCCCACCAAGGCACTCAATGGGATGACACCGTACGAGGCTTGGCATGCGCGTAAGCCGACTGTCTGTCACCTACGAGTCTTCAGCTGCCTCGCCTTCACCAAGGAGCTTGGCCACATCGGCAAGCTCGACAACAGGAGCACCCTAGGGGTGTTCATTGGCTACGCGGAGGACTCGAAGGCCTACCGCATCAAATCTTCCAGGCGTGATCACCCTTAAGTGGGTGTTCAAACTTAAGAGAGATAAAGCTGGCGCCATCATCAAGCATAAGGCTCGCTTGGTGGCACGCGATTTCTTGCAGCAGGAGGGGATCGACTTCGATGATGCTTTTGCCCCCGTGGCATGGATGGAATCCGTGCGACTCCTTGCGCTGGCAGCTCAGGAGGGATGGCACTTTCATCACATGGACGTCAAGTCGCCGTTTCTTAACGACGACTTAAAGGAGGAGGTCTACGTACACCAGTTGCTAGGTTTCGCGATCCCTGGCAAGGAGGGAAAGGTGTTGCGCCTGCGCAAGACCCTCTACGACTTGCAAAAGGCACCGAGGGCATGGAATGACAAGCTGGATTCCACCCTCAAGAGGATGGGCTTCATGTCATGCCCACACGACGCGACCATCTATCAGGGGGCAAAGGAGAAAATGCCCTGCTCGTGGGTGTCTACGTCGACGACTTGGTGATCACCGGCGCTAAGGATGTAGAGGTGGCAGCGTTCAAGGAAGAGATGAAGGCCACCTTGCTGATGAGTGACCTGGGACATCTTTCCTTCTACCTGGGGATTGAGGTGCACCAGGGTGACTCTTGGATCACACTTCGCCAGACGGCCTACACCAAGCGCATTGTTGAGCTGGCTGGATTCACCAATTGCAACCCAGCTCTCACTTCGATGGAGGAGAGGCTGATGCTGAGTCGCGACTGCATGACGGAGGAGGTGGACGCTACATAGTATCGACGTATTGTGGGGAGCCTTCGCTACCTCGTCCACACACGGTCGGACTTGGCATACTCCGTTGGCTACGTTAGCCGGTTCCTGTAGCGATCGACGACGGAGCATGAGCAGGCTGTGAAGAGGATCGTTCGCTATGTTGTGGGGACTCTCGACCACAATTTCTACTACTCGAGGTGCCCTGAGGAGGCACACCTTGTCGGGTACAGCGACAACGACCACGTCGGTGACATCGACACCAGCAAGAGCACAAGCAGGATGCTCTTCTTCCTCGGGCCCTCGACAAGTGCCCCATCAGCTGACAGTCGGTCAAACAGCAGGTGGTGGCCATGTGCAGCTGCGAGGCTAAGTACATAGCGGCCTCCACCGCTTCAACTCAGGCGCTCAGGCTTGCTCGACTGCTCGGTGATCTCCTCGGGAGAGACACTGGAGTGGTGGAACTCAGGGTGGATAGTCAGTCCGCTCTGGCGTCGGCCAAGAACCCCGTGTTCCATGAACGGAGCAAGCACATCCAGGTGAGGTACCACTTCATCCGTGATTGTTTGGCAAAAGGGAGCATCAAGGCGTGCTACATCAACACCATGGATCAGCTTGCGGACCTGCTCACCAAGACCCTTGGGAGGATCAAATTCCTTGAGCTTTGCTCCAGGTCCGGGATGGCCCAACTGTCCGACAAGACGACACACAAGACTTAGGGGGAGAATCACCACCACCACTATTGCACAACTGTCAACTGTTGTTGCTTTTCTCTATTTTTTATATTAACTCTTTGATTGTTTTTTCTCCTTAGGCTGGTTGGTTAAATGCCTAAATCTGCATAGAGAAATATGAAAACCAAAATAGCATCAAGGATGCATGGATTTATTATTACGTTAGGGTCTTAGTGAAGGCACCTATTCAAATGGAGTGTTTGTTGAATGAACATTTGTATGGTATGATAGTGTTTCTCAACCGATTAATGTTTCTTGTGTACACTGATATATTAAGGACTATTTTTACGAGCTCGGCGCCATAGATCTTGGTTTTCGTCCACCACAAAAGATTTATCTTGCTCAATTAGGAAAGTGAGATAGTAGCCATTAAAAAAGAGAAAACATATTATTATTTTGTTGATACCTATTGTTAAGATCTGAAACAGAATAGAACGACATTAAATTTTAAATGGTTACTATTGTATTCTTGCGAGTTCGGTGCCATGACCTGCGGCGCCGAGTTAGGGTCCACGTAGGCGCCAGCGCAACACGACACCCTATACCTCGGCGCCATAAGTCACGTCGTTGAGCCATGTTACCATGGCGGCATGGCGCCATGGTTTGTGGCGTCGAGCAAAGGGTCCAAAAACACAATAAGTATTTCAGGGGGCCAAAAGTAAAGTTTTTACGAAAAAGAGTTAAAATGCAAAAAAATGGTGGCGGTGGATGGTGAAGTTAGTTTAGAGGTCCCCACTACTATTGCAGAAAATAATCACACGCCTATCCATGGATCCTTAATAGAAAAACAAAAGGCGTCATATTCAATGGGGGCTGTGATCATCACGTGTAAACTGGCGAGCAGAAAGGAGAGTGTGCATAAGAGCGGGGGAGCACGCAAGCGGGAGGGAGGCATACGAGCAGAAGCGGAAACAAGGGAGGTGCGCACGTCTGCGAGGAGAGGAGGCCACGAGGGACGGGGCGGAAGGGGTCGCAAGAGAGGGAGGAGAGGCTGCAGGAGGCACATGGGAGATCGCAGTGGCTCAGGGAAACACGCGTGCGTATGCATGGGGTAGGCGGCTTGATGCGAAGTGGAGACGGGGCCAAGGATTTCGCGGCGTGGGAGGAGCTAGGCCCGGTAAGAGAACAAAAAAGAAACCCAGGTGATTGATACAATGTAGAGAATTAGAAAACACCCCACAAACTTTACACCCCAATCCACCTCAGTACATGTGGATTGAGGTGAATACTAAAGTATCCAAACAAAGCCTAAGAGAGGGCCGCTTTCATATATATAATCAGGATGCAACTTGGAGTACAAGTAAGATATATACATATCTTTAGATTTAGACTATACATATCTATAATAATATCGGCATCATTTATGGTTTGTGATGGTGCTTTCATTTTTGTCTCTCTCGCCCCTTCCCCCTCTGCCTAGAACCTGAATAATATTTTGATATTCTAAAAGTGTTTCGGAACTGACTGAGTTACCTGCCTGTTGTTTTTCATGCAACGTTCTATTCAGTTGAATTTAGTATATTCCCTTTCATTTCTAGTTATATTTGAAGATATATTAGCTGTTTTAAGCTCTTTGCCCAAACAGTTTTTGACTTATCATACTTCTGGAAAGCGGTTGTTTTGTAGATTATAGCACTAGATGTGTTATACTATGTTCAATGCAGTTGAGGTCTTCTTTTTGGAATCATATTTATAGCATTAATAAATTAGTAATTTTTCCTCATTTTCTTTCATTTTTATCAGGGCAAGAGAAGGGGAAGAAAGAAAGGAACAAAGAATAAGGGCAGTGCTGAAGTTATTAAAAAGTTGGGTGATGCTACTCTACTTTTCGCTGAAGAAAAATTTAACGAGGTCTAAGCTCTCACTTCGTTACTTATATAAGTTATAACTTTGACAAGTAATTTGATGCGTAGGTTGATATGTTACTTTCCCAATTCAATATAATGTTCCTACCAGCAAAGATCATCACTACACTTATTTTCCTGCTTATTTATCCTGGGATTGAATTTCTGCACCTAAAAAAAATTTGTAAGTCATACAATAAATAATTGTTCTGCTGGATTGTTTGTTCAGACAACCAAGATAACTGCTGCTATCATGAGTTTTTTAATGAATTGAAGTTGCCATGCATATAGCAACTAATCTGGCATTAAGCAGGTATATGACACTGCATTAGCCCGCTACAGACATCCAAACTCTTAGCTTCCAAATGTTATTATTTCTATGTATGCTATATTCAATGTGAGCTAGTTTATCTAGTAGTTCACACCCGGCGTCTTTACCATTTAGCTTGTGTGGTTAATTAGACCTAGTGACCTTGTATGGATGAAAACGGTTGATAAACGCTAAAACCGTTTCAATTTTCATTTTTTATTGAAAATGAAATAAAAAAACGGTAACTCTAGAAACAAAAACAATATCGGAATTTCGGAAACATCGAAAACGAAAGTTCGGCACGGAAAATATACTAGTAGCGGTCGGAATTTAAAATATGATCGATAATTGGTAAACATAAAATGAAAGAGAAGAAAATCCTTTATGACTGAAACTGAAATAACATAGAATGAAAGAGAAGAACTGAAGGAAGTAGCTATTCAGGAAGAGTGTAACAAAGGAGCAGTACAACACTAGAGTCTAGATCTAGAGCAGCTAGCCTAGCACTTAGATAGATAAGAGCAGAGCAGTATACACTATTCATTAGATTGTAGAGGCTGTAGAGCACACAACTCTGCAGTTCTTGTGGCAGATTGACAGCACACATGCAGTTCTTAAAGCGGTAAGGCGAGACAAGGCGTTGGACCACCGCCTAGACGCCTTATCTATCTAAGAACCAGCAAGACAGTAGCATGGTGAGGAAGAAAAAGAAAAAACGAAAAAGGAAAAAGAAGGAAAGGGGTAGCAGGCCCAGCCCACCATCTAGCCCATATATCTTCTCCTGCTGCCCTCCTACTTTAGCCGATGGAACCGCCACCGCCTCCGATTTGGTGTCGCTGCCCCCGATTCGAGCCGCCGCTGTCGATTCAGGCCGCGGCCACCCCGATTCGAGCCGCCGCCGCCCATATTTAGCCGCTTCCGCGCCTATTTGGGCACGACCGCCCAATTTGGGTCGCCGCCGCCCCGATTTGAGCCGCCGCCGCCCCGATTTGGTCGCCGCCGCCTCGATTCAACGCCCCCTTCCTCGTCTCCCTCTCTCTTGCTGGTTCTTCGCTGGGCGACGCGACGCCTAGCTACTTTTGGGCGCCTAGACGCCTAGGTGATGCCTTAAAACTATGCATGTATTATTGACTTCAAGAGGGATGTATTATTGAAAGGTGCTTGCCCATTATAGATCCCTCCCTCTCGAAGTCAGAAACACCTTTCAGTGAGTATTTAATTTGAGCAAGCACATTATAGATGGAGATGTACAGTTCCTCAAAGATCAAATGGCCTCACATGGTTGAGTTTGCATTCATGTGGACAATCACATCCGATAGGGGCAATCTGTGTAAATGTAACCCATTGTTATTGAGAGCACCTAGAGTGGGGTGAATAGGTGATCCTACAAAATTAACTTAAAACAACACAAATTTGGTTTAAAAATGAAGTTAGTGTAAACTAAAACCAAGTTTGAGTAGAGAAGAAAAAAAGGAAAAGTCCTCTTCACTTGATTGCTCTTCCAAGATATGAATTATACTAAGAGCAATATCACAAGTGAAGTTGAGAACTTAGAAAGAAAGAAAATTGCAAGGAAGTAAAGGACAAGTGAGACAATGATTTTTATCCCATAGTTCGGTCAAGTCTACATCCACGTTGTGGTGTCCTCCTTTGGACAAGGGTTGCACTCAACCCTCTCAAGTGATCACGTAGATCAAACTTGAGTGCCACAGTATATCAAAAGTGTTCCCGTTCGCAAGGAATCTCCGCAAGTTGGAGTCTCTTGCAACCTTACAAAAGATCAATCTTACAAATCAGAGTAAGCGAGAGAGAGAGAAAATACACACATAAGAGCAAATCGCAGCAACACGCGCAAGAAACACAAAGACAAGAGCGCGAGTACACAATATCACAAGAACGACTCATAACTGGCGCTTGAATCTCACTAAGAACCACTAGAATGCGTTGTTATAGTATGTCGGAGTGTTGGTGTGCTCTTGTTGTACTTGTGTGCAGAATGGAGGCGCCTAGGGGCTCCTTTTATAGCCCCAAGTGGCCTAGGAGCTGTTGCCTCCTTCCTTAGAAAGCTGCAGATCTGGGCTGTTTGCGGGCACACCGGACCGGTCCGATACACCATCGGACCAGGTCCACGTGCCCTAGTCCGCCACGTGCCCCAGTTTGGGATCTGATTGGGTGCCTTCTTCATCTGGCAGGCATCGGACCGAGCCTATCCGTTGGCTCACCAGTGCGCAGAGAAGCCGACCGTTGGAGGCGGTCTGGCGGCACATCGAACCGTGAACAATAGAGGTCCGGATATTTTTAATAAAAAATCCTGAGACCAAGCAGTTCGGCCAGGACGAACGGACCCGGTCCAGACTAGACCAGATAAGGCTCTTTTGAGCCTATCTCCGCTAATCCTTTTGGACTTTTTTTTGAGATCTTCCCTACGACTTAGACAAACATAAATATCATGTAATTCAATTGACTAAGTGTGGGAAACTTACCTCTTCTCCATGGTTTCACCAGGATTTTCAATATGGCTCAATACAAGTCCAAAATGCACTTTTCTCTACAAAAGAAGTTAGAGACCGAATACAAGTGCAAAATACATTGTAATGGGCACGTGCAACTTGTCTAAACATTCAAACTTGTTGGTTTTACCATTTTACCCATAGTTGCACTTTATGGCCCTATTTCATCTCATTTGGACTTGATCTCTTCAACTTGCCTTCAAGTAGACCTGTGCTCACACTCAAATCAACTTAGTTAGTCCAACTTGGTGTGTTGGACATTTAATCACCAAAACAGGTAGAAATGGCCCTATGGCACATTTCATTTTCAGTTATGTACAATGGTCACCTGGAAGGTGGACGATTGAGGTGGCCGCGATCGCAAGTGAGGTGGACCGGACGAGCTGGGAGCCGGAGCGAGGTGGTCGCGCGCGATGATGAACCTAGAAGCCTGCACGACCACAGATCTGGGGGCGCTGGTTGCCTGAAACAGAATCGGCGGCAGGCAAACACGAGTGGGTTCAGGGGAGGGCAAGGACCAGACGATGGCGAGTCGGCGAGATGGCGAATCAGTCGGACCTGGTGTGGAGAGACGACGACTCGGTGAGTAGTCTTGCTGTGGAGGGACGAGGACGACGGCACAACGAGGTGGTCTTGCTGTGGATGGACGAGGATGACAGTGCAACGAGGAGGTCCTGCTGTGGAGGGACGAGGATGACAACGTGGCGAGGTGGAGGAACAGGGACGACGACGTCATGGCGAGATGGAGGGAGGGCCGTCGATGGCTGCTGGTGGCCTGGCGGGCAGCGACTGTCACACGTTCGAGACCGAGAGCTTTAGAATCAGACCTAGGGCTGTTGCCTGTTGCCTCTTGCGTCTTGCTTGTTGGGCTGCAGATTGGAAATGGCCTGAATGGCTGCGCCGTTGTGGCTTGGGGACAGGCGGAGGGGGACAAACATGTCGAATAAGTTGGGCTGTGCCACTATGGACCTATTTTATTATCAAAAAATTCCGAGACCTATATTCGGTAAATTCCGACTAAAATCGGTTATCGATAAAAATGGTCGGTAAAACTCCGCACCAATTTCGATACAAATTCTGGCTACCGATCCCGTTTCCGAAAATACCGTTACCGATAAATCCGATAAAAAAATCAGGAACAATTTCTAGAATTTTGAAACCGTTTTCATCTCTAGTGACCTGTATGTAGGGCTTTTTTTTTTCCGAAAACGCAGGAGAGCTGCGTATCAATATATTAAGAAGAAAGGGTGAGGCAAGGAGACCTCGTACAACTCCACACGAACCCACAAACACTAGGCTAAAGGGAGAAGGAGAGAATTAACATCAACAACAACAAAAGACATCTAGTCCCGTGACCATGGGGACTCAAATTAAAGATTACCCACTGGAATTACTGGAGCATAAGGATGTTAGATAAATCCCTGGCTCCAGCCCTATACCAAAGATGAGCCTCCTCCTTGACCCAATTGATGACCATGCTTTGACTAGGCTGCACACCATTAAAAACACAGCTATTGCGATGATTCCAGATGGCCCAAGCACCAATAATGATCAAAGAATTCAAGCCCTTGTGCAGCCCTGTGTTTACTAGACCAGCAGAAAATGCAGCAACCCCTTCCCACCAATCTTCAAAGGAGGAGCACGCAGGGTTAGGAGCAAGATGCTGCAACCCAACAGATTTCATCATCTGAAACCAGACAGCCCGAGAGAAAACGCAGGAAACCAGCAAGTGGTTTATCGTTTCTTCCTCTTGATCACAAAGTATACAAAATTGAGGGTGAGGCAATCCTCTTTTTGCTAGTCGGTCTGCTGTCCAGCAGCGATCGTGGGCCACGAGCCACATGAAGAACTTGCATTTACTTGGAGCCCATGATTTCCAAATCCTTTCCCAAGGTTTAAAAGTTGTTGCTCCAAGAAAGAAACCGGTATATGCCGATTTGGCCGAATATAAACCTGAGCTTGAAAGCCTCCAGCTATGCTTATCCTCCTGATCTGGTGTTAAGACCCAGTCTGTAGTGAGGTCCCAAACCTTGAGGAAGTCAGACAAAACATTTACAGTGATAGCTCCTCTAATATCATGGACCCAGCTCCTTGAGATGAGGGCATCGTGGACATTCCTCATTTTAGCCCTAGAAGAGACCATCTGGACCAAATGAGGGGCCAGCTGACATAGACTTTGGCCATCAATCCAATTATCTGTCCAAAACAAAGTGTTTCTGCCGTTGCCCACCACCGAGGAGATTGCTACCGAGAAGAAGGCCTTAACTGAAGGATGAGCATTTATTTTAAAGGATGCCCAAGGTCTGCCAGTATCGGTTTTTTCCAGCCAGAGCCAGTGTAATCTAAGAGCCCAATTCATCAAACGCAGATTTAAGATACCCAATCCTCCAAATTCTTTTGGCCTTGTAACCTTGTTCCAAGCTACCAGGCAATGTCCTCCCAAAGCTTCTTTCCTCCCTCTCCATAGGAAATTCCTTCTGATCTTGTCAATTGCTTTGAAAACCCAAGAAGGAAGGTTCATGGCCATCATTAAGTAGATATTCATTGAAGACAGGACAGTCTGGACAATAATCAGTCTTCCAGCTCTAGTCAACAGATCAACTTTCCAGCAGGGAAGACGATGTGCAATTTTATCAATGAATGGCTGAAAGTGTTGTCTGCCGAGCTTCTTTAAGGATAGAGGCACCCCCAAATATTTGCAGGGGAAGTTGGCAACAACGCATGGCAGCAGATTATGAATGGTATCCAGATTTTCAGCAGTACAGTGGATGGGGAAAACGCTGCTCTTTGCCATATTCACTTTGAGCCCAGCTGCCTCCCCAAAAATCCTGATAATGTCCATGGTGATTACTAAATCAAGAGCCACCGGGTGGAGGAAAATCACCACATCATCAGCATAAATAGAAATACGGTTATGAACTGAATTTTCTATCAGAGGCACCATCAAACCATCATTAGCAGCCTCCTTAATTAAATAGCCTAGCACATCCATAACCAGTATGAACAACATGGGGGAGAGAGGGTCCCCCTGCCGAAGACCTCGTCTATGAATAATTCTCCTACCTGGTTTACCATTAAGCATTACTTGGGAAGAGGCAGAAGCAAGAAGAATGCTAACAATATCACACCAAATTTGCCCGAAACCCAAATGCTTTAAGACCTCCAGGAGGAAGGGCCACGAGACAGAGTCAAAAGCTTTAGTGATATCCAACTTAAGGAGGATCCTTGCACACTTTTTCTGGTGAAACAACTTTGCTGTCTGTTGCACAAGCATGAAATTATCCAGAATGGATCTGCCTTTAATAAAAGCACTTTGATTCTGCGAAACCATATTATCCAGGTGTTGGGCCAACCTATTTGCCAAAAGCTTTGTAATAAGCTTAGCAAAGGAGTGGACCAAGCTTATAGGCCGAAAATCTTTGACATGACATGCATCATCTTTTTTGGGTAGAAGAATAATGTATGCTGAATTGAGAAGTTCCAGATTTCCCCGATTTCTGTTCCAAACAGCCATAGCAGCTGCCATAATATCTCCTTTAATAATATGCCAGCACGACTTATAAAATTTCCCAGTAAAACAATCCGGGCCAGGAGCCTTGTTTGAAGGTAGAGAAAGGACTGTTTTCCAGACTTCATCTTCCGTGAAAGGGCTGTCCAGCGAAGAGAGATCATGAGAAGGAATTTGGAGATGATCCAAATCAATAGTATGAGCTCGATCAGACGAACAACCTAGCAACTTGTGGAAAAAATCACTTATAGTTTCCTCCTTGTCCTCATGCCTTGACTTTATTAAACCATCTTCGGATAACAGATTACCAATAAAATTCTTGCCCTTGCGGTATTTAGCGTGGAGGTGGAAGAAGGCAGTGTTAGCATCCCCCTCAGCCAACCAGGTAATCCTAGAATGGCTCCGAGCCATAGAACGTTGCAAGGTTGAAAGGGCCACAACATGACAGGGCCCTAAATAAATTTTAGTTAAAAAATGAATGGAAATAGAGCCCGATCCTAACCCGATCCGATCCTTAAATTTTATAGTGTAAAATTTAGAGCCCATTGTCACCCCTACCTATATGTTTTTTGACCTAAAAACTGTAGGGGAAGCCCATGCAGTGGCACGATTATATTTTCTCTCGAACAACGCAAGTGATCTGTATGTCATTTCATTTAAGCAGAGAAACAAAAGTCTGACAAAGCCAGACAGGTAACAATAAGGAACACAACTCACACCCACCCACCTAAGGACCTACCAAGTGGTCTTAGGGTTTAGGGTCCCCTACAATGGCACGATTATATAAATATATAAAAACAAGAGAGGTTGTACAAAGAGTGGAGGAGGAAAAAAGGGAAGGGGATCATAAAACCAAACCTCAAAAACCTAGACGAGCCATAACCAAAGGAGAGAAGAAAGATGAGGAAGAAGAGGGCAGGGAAAGCCACAAGCAGGACGCAAGCTAAGAGGGCTAAATAGCAAACTATAAGGCAGGTAGCCATAAATTCACTGAAGTCTTCAAATTAGTGACCTGTATGTTGTTCTGTAGGTGAACTCTTTTGCATCACCTCACTAGCATGTCAATTGACTAGAGATGTAAGAAATGGTTTCTGTAGAGCTTTGGATTGTTGAATACTCAGCTTGTTTTATGATTTCAGGATTATTAATAGTAGTGTCTATTTGGTTTAGGTCCCATGAAACTCAAGCTTTTGAGTTGCATATCATTATATTAAGATTTAAGAAGAAAAAAAAGGGGATTGGCCTTGTACAAAAATCCATTACCCACACCTCACACCTTGCATCAAATTACACACCGTTTTTTACATAGATAACCGGACCACGTCTTAGAGTCTTCTAGAGGGCGCTAGCCTCCAGTTGGCTCATGGGTAACAAGTTAATACACCCTGAGCCTGAGCTAAGCTCCATAACCTTAACCTTTTAATTCTTCTCTAGCAAGTGTGCTCACCTCATCAAGGTTAAATAAAATGCCATCTAAGATAGGACTAGAACTGTTGTGGTGCTCTGATCTTCATTTCCATTTGGCACGTGACATTCTCTGGTATGAGTCTGCATCACTTGTATGCCTAGTATAGATTGTTTGGTGGACTTGAGAAACTGATTGTGCCTACTGCAGTGTCATTGATTTTTAGGATAATATAAATGGTTTCTTTGTGATGTTTCTCTAGCATTAACATTGTGCTGATGTCCTTTGTTCTAGGCAATACCTATACTACATGAGATTGTGCGAATTGCACCAAATTTGTCAGATTCATATTATCTACTTGGTAGCATTTATAGTGAGATTGGTGAACTAGATAAAGCCATAAACTTCTTGATGCTAGCTGCATATGTTTCCCCAAAGGATGCATCTCTGTGGAAGAAACTTATTCCCTTGGCAAAGTGAGTTTACTTCATTGACCTTATTTTTTTTGAAGGAGTGTATTGATGAGTTTGCTTGATAGATTTTTGAAAGAAATCTTGCAAAGTTAAACGAGATGAAATTGTCATACATTGCTTGAATGTGGACGCACTTGTCATCAAAACTGTGATTTCATACAAAATTGCACATATTTAGATTATTTATTGCAATATAACCTTTCCATATCAGTGCAATGCTTGTTAGGTGAGTTACAACAATTTAATAGATTTAATTGTGTGGGCTAAAGCCCTTGTACTTAGTCGTCCTAATAGGCCCAATGTTAGGCGTGGCAGGTTGGCCTCATTGGCGGCAACCCCCTATACATGAGATCAAGACTGGAGTCCCCTAGGGTTGGGACTCTTCTCTGTGGGAAACCCTAACCCTGGATTAGGGTTGGGCAGTTAACTGGGCCAGACCCATTACAAAGGGGTGCAAGGGTAATTACACGGGGAAAACCCCAAACCCTAAACGGGTATCTAACATTCTCCTGTCCTGTATATATATGAACATGTACCCCTGATCTAAATCAATCTACAATTGCCTTACTTTCATGGAATCATGAGTCTGTGATCTTCCCTGATATCGCTTTCGCTCTCCTTCCAGCCGCCCCTGGCGCTATGCGCTGCTGCTCTCCTGCCAGACACGTGTTATCGCTCCTTACTGCTACGTGTGCATACCTCCTCCCTAGTCTGCGGCTCTGCGCATCGTTGCCGCCTTCTTGTGCGCCCTCCTGCGCACGTGCACGCTTCGTGCTGTGCGCTACTGCCATAACAGACACGTAGAAATCTTCCGCTGAGCTTGATGTCGATGTCACTATCGCTGAGGTGGCACCCCTGCACCAACGAAGCTCGCGACACCGCCATCGTCGCGGCCAACCAGGCCGATCTAGATGGTGATGCTTCCACCAAGGAGCACGACATCGACATCGCGAGGGCTTCCACCAAGAATCCACCCTCGTCTGGAAGTAGTACGCACCGAGATGATCCTTGGCCTTCCCGGACTTCACCAGCACGAAAAAATGGAGGAAGAGGGAGGTACACGGCGCCACCCCCACGAACATCTCGCACAGGTGAGCGAAGATGGCCGCCTGAAGGATGGAGTGGGGCATGAGGTGCTGGAGCTGAAGACCGAGCTCCTCCAGCAGCAGCATGAAGAAGGGTGAGATTGGCAATGCCAACCCGCAAGAAAGGTAGGAGACGAAGAGCACAAACTCCCCGGCGGCGAGATCGTCGAGGGAGTAGCGCCGGCTCGGATCCTTCCGGCGTGCGCCGGCGCACTCCATCCGAGCAGGTAGCGCACCACGCCGAGTGCCCTCTCGGTCTGGAAATGCTCGGGATGAGCCAGCGAGGCCATGGCGACTACGGCGGCGACCAACAGAAGAACGCGAACGCAATGGGGTGCAGAGGGCTCGGAGGCGAAAGGGCGCAACAGTTGGAGAAAATGCAAAAGCGTAACCGCTACTCTCGGGGCGAATCCCCTTTCAAGGAAGACTCTCCTGCTCGCGCCCCGAGACGCCGCGGAAAACCTCACCCGACGCGCACCAAAGCTGCCCGGTCTCTAACATGAGGCCCCAGGCCCACAAGTCATGCGGCTGGCATACGGGCCTCTGAGTGCAGAGAAGGCGAACCGCCTCGCGAGGAGCGAACTGCGGCCTGCGGTAGTACGCCCCTTCATCTCCGCCGAAGACAACGGCCCAGTGAATGACGCGGGGGCCCGGGCCCACGAGTCATACTCCTTGGGTGTCGGTTTCCGGGTGCGAAAGAAGCAAACCGCAGAGCAGGAAGCGAACCGCCGCGCACGTCACCTTGGGGCCGCTGCGGAGGAATATTTTTCAGCTTGGGCGGCGGCAACAAGGCGCCTCGCGCGTAGCCCGACGAAACCGCCAGGCGTGGGGGCCACGCGTCCGTCAGCCGCAGGGGCAGACATGGCAGGCGGCGTGCCCGAAGGCGGGTTGGCGGCGACTACGTCAGCAAATGCTGAAGCAGCGCGCCAATCTCCAGTCAGACTTTGGCCCCACCCGCAGGCTCGTATCCTCCCCTGAGGTGGGCCCGGGGGCCACTGTCGGTACCCTGAAACTAGGGTACCCCCTGCTACCGTACAAAGACAAAGAACCCACGCCGCTATCTCCTAGTCGCGTGGCTGCCATATGTGGGACCAAGCCGCAGCTCGCCCCAGGCACGAGCGGCTACTCGGGACCCACGGTAGCACCCGGCTCCGCCGCGTGGTCGGCTCTAGGGACGCCACGTGGCCAGAAGAGGTGATGCACTCCAGGACATCGTCAGTGGGTCCGGACTTCCATGGGAGAGTGCCGGACCCCTGTACATACAACCCGGACCTCCGGGTACGGCCCGGGGCTCCCAGAGCAAGCGAGCCCGACCCCTTGGATGGGATCAGGATCCCTCCGAATGAGGTCCGGGCCGCTCACAACGAGGTCCCGGGATTCTAGGGCAGAAAATACCCTGCCCTGGGTCACGGTTGGGCATGGGTCCGGAGCTGACACGTGTCTGGGCCTTGTCCTTTACACATCCGCTCCTCGCTCAGGCGGAGACCCAATGCTGCCACGTGGCCTACCACGCGTGATGTAAGCCAACGGGCGGAGCCTGACGTCAGGTCTCTGGGATGCGCGGCGCGACATTTATTGCAGACAAGGCGCGCCGCCTGTCCCTCCCGTTGATAGGCGATGTGCCGCCTCAGCATTTAATGAGCCCTGTCCAATCCACTGGCGGGCGATGTGCCGCCCCAACATTTAATGTGCCCTGTCCACTCTGCTGACGGGCAGCGACCAGGCTATCCAGCAGGCGGCGTGCCTGTCCGTTCCGTTGGCAGGCAGTGCGCCCATGCTGCCGCATGCGCTGCACTCATCATGACTCGTACGTCGCCAGGCAAGCTTCCTCAGCACGACAATGCTGCGCGGATCGCAGATAACAGGGCGGAAGGAGATTGCACCCGACCCAGCATTAGTTGCTCCAAGTATTACGTCCGTTATGTCCCTGGGCCCACATGTCGGGGCTCAGCACCCTTGTACGTGCCCCCCTTCAGCTATAAAAGGGGAGGCACACATCGTTACAGGGTCAAGCACACTTAGACCCAGCTCAGGCTCACAAGTTCATACAAGCTCTCAAGCTCAATACATCACACAGTGGAGTAGGGTATTACGCTCCGGCGCCCGAACCACTCTAAACTCTTGTGTGTTCTTGTGTTTGTTCATCGCTTAGCAGACAGGCAAAACGCTTAGGCCCCTCCTCATCTTAGGATTTAGGGCGGGTGCATTCCGCCACCCGGCCAGAGAATTTCCTCTCCGACAAGAGCCATCTTTTTTTTTCTCGAACGCGCAGAAGAACTGCGCCCCATTATATATTGAGAGCCATCTTTCTTTGATTGGTATGCAGCAGTATTTGAAGTTATGGGATGCTCTAAGGGGGTAACACTTTCACAGGATGCGGACAGACATGTATGGATGCACACTGCTTTTGGACAATTATCTTCCAAGTCTTGTTACAGAGCCTTATTCTTGGGATCCATCTCCTTTGAGCTATGGAAAATATTGTGGAAGACTTGGGCTCCCCCAAAATGCAAGTTTTTCCTTTGGTTAGCAATAAGGAATAAGTGTTGGATTGCTGATAGGCTCCAAAGGAGAGGATTGTAGTACCCGGTGTGTTGTCCCCTATGTGATCAGGAGCAAGAAACAACCCAGCATCTCCTCTGCACCTGCAGTTTTGCCGGACAGTTTTGGCATCATATTTTGTCGCTCATAGGGCTGGGTGATCTCACTCCTGAGAATGATGAAAACTCCTTTGCTGTGTGATGGGGAAAGACTCTTAAAAAAGTGCACATGAACAGGAGGAAATGCTTCAATAGCGTCATAATTCTTGGGGCTTGGTCCATATGGTTTATTCGTAACAAGGCTGTTTTTGATGGGGGTGAACCCTTCCATTAGCTCGGTGCCTCGGTTAAAAGGCTGTTTTTAGATGAGTTGATCAGTTGGGATAAGGCGGGAGCTAAGCATCTTGACAGTCTGGGGATTATTGTTGCCTTAAATAGGGTCTAGTCGGGCCTGCCAACCCTCTCCTTTGCTTTGTTTCACCTTATTTGTTGTTGGAGGAGGCATGGGTGTTAGGATCTTGGTGATCAGGTCCAGTGTTTGTTTTTCTGCCCTCCAGGGCTTTGTATTTCGGTCCATTTTGGACCTTTCCTTTCTTAATATAATAATGTGCAGCTCTCCTGCTCGTTCGAGAAAAAAGTAATACATCTCGGATCAATCTTCAGACAGTAAACTGTTTTTTTATTTTTCATTACAGATTTTAATGTGGCTGTTTAATGGAATAATATGCTTTGTTTGTGAGAACGTGTGGTAGGGAATAGGGATGATGGTTTTGAACCCAAATGTTGCTAGTTTGACTCCCCTTTCTAAAAAAAGCCACTTGTGCTATTTTCACGGTTGCAGCATGATACACTTGCCATCAGTGGCATGTCCTGGATAGCTGGGGTTCGTGGTCTTTTATCAACCCTGTGGAAGAGAATCCTCTATGTCTGTCAATGCCTCTGCCAGTCTACCCTCAGGGAGGCTTTCCTCTGGGGGTTGAGTTTTTTTTGCTTTTGCTTTTGTACCCTCAAGTAATCTACGCGATGATTATAAATTTAATTATATGCTGATAATTTGACATGATTACTTGCTTTTTCTTTGATATATACTAAATAAAATAGGATAGTGGACTCATTGGCTAGTATTTTACAGGAAAAAGGGGGATGCTTCTCTGGCAAGACACTGCATTTTAAAAGCAATGAACGCAGATCCAGAAGATGTAGATCTGAAGTATCTTTGTGGTTATATGTATCACAACCTTTGTGAATATCAGAAAGCTGCAGAAATATATGAACAAATAGTCAGAATTTATCCTGCCAATAGTGCTGTTCGTAAAGTAGCAGCCCAGGTATGTCACATATGCCAGTTTGTTCTGACTATCACTTGAAACTAACTGTAACATTAGTGATTAGTGTAGTACACATTGGTAAGTGACACCTTGTAACAATCTTAGACATATGCTGCAAGGCATGGCTATCAGTTATCACGGCTCTCCAGTGAGGCGAGTTGTCTCCGGGACGCCTGGACGCCTAGGCGATAGTTAGGTGACCAAGCAATAGTCAATAACTCAATGCTCAAAACTCAAATGCAGAGCATCTAACATTCTCAAAACACTCATTCTCAGGGGCGTCCAGCAGCGGTGCGCAGCACGACAGAGCGTAGTTGCCCAGGCGCAGTGCGGAGCACGTGGGCAGAGCGCAGCACACGTGAAGGGGAGGAGGAGGGGGAGGGAGGATTACTAGTGTCCTTGGAGTGAGCAATGAGTCGGGTGCGGCACGACACAATGGCGGCGCGCAGCGTGGGAAGGGGAGGAGGAAGAAGGGTGGGGGGATGGGGAAGGGATTACCGGCATTTGGGCGTGGGCACGTGGAGTCCTGCATTCGACGAGCAAGCTAAGTCGAGCGAGCGAGGTTTAGTGGCTAGATGGGGAGCTGGATTTTGTGGCTGGAATATATACCAGCGCGAGACTAACCCTGGGCGCTCGCCTGGGCCAGGGCCACGCCTAGGCGTCCATGCCTAGACACTTAGTGTGGCAGGCAGCCACCTAGCATCAATTAGGCGAGGCGAAGGCCTACGACGAGCCAGGCCGAGCGACTCGACGGCTAGGCGACGACTTGATAACAATGCTGTAAGGGAACACGTTAAAAGAATTACTAGCTTAGGGCCTGTTTGGCAACATAATATTTATCTAGCCCCAAGACAATACTGTGGTATTTGAGCATACCATGGTATTTTAGCCCAAAAGGTGTTTGAGAGCACATCTAAAAACTCTGTACTTTAAACCACGGTTTCACTAATACCTTAGTATTTTTGGGGTCTAAAAAACTTTGGTTTAGACCAAAGTTTTTTGTTGGCGTGCAGCTGCAGTCTTTCCCTTCTCTCCTCCCGCGTTGCAACCAAAATACCGTGTCTCCAAACAGGTATTGGATTGACTTTTTTTTTTCTCGAACGCGCAGGAGAACTGCGCATCATTATATTGAAAGAGAGAAAGGTCCGAAGTGGACCACAGTACAGAACAAGGCAAAAAAACATAGGGAACAAACAGAAAAAAACCTATCCTTATCTCCAACTGTCACAACATTAAGCGCTAGAAATAGCCCTGACCCTAGCAAAGGCAGCTGGGAGGCCAAGGCTCTCAAGATGCTTCGCACCAGCCCTACACCAGCACTCCACCTCATCCATAAGAAGTCTTTGAATGGTGCGCAAGGAAGGGCTTGCACCATCAAATACAACCCTGTTGCGATGTAGCCATAAACACTAGGCTCCCAGGATAACGGTTATACGGGAAGATTTTATAAAACTTGTTGGCACATAATTAAGGCTGATCTGATGGCGGCAGTTATCACCCTGCACCAAGGTAACACACGCAAATTGTGGATGATGAATTCTGCGTACCTAACACTTATCCCTAAGAAAGTTGATGCCAAGACAGCCGGAGACTACAGGCCAATTAGCCTTATTCACAGCTTCGCCAAGTTGGTATCCAAAGTCTTGGCTAATCGCTTAGCACCGCACCTTCAAAATCTGGTGGCTACAAATCAAAGTGCCTTTGTCAAGGGTCGTTCCATTCATGATAACTACATGTTGGTTCAGCATTCTATCAAGGCCTTTCACAGGAAGAAGATCGCTGGTCTGTTTCTAAAGCTAGATATTACAAAAGCTTTCGACTCAGTGTCCTGGGCCTTTCTCCTAGAAGTGTTATCCCATCTTGGCTTCGGGCCCAGGTGGTGCGGTCTCGTGTTCAATTTGTTATCCACTTCTTCCACACAAGTGCTATTGAACGGAACTCCGGGGGATTATATTCGTCATCGGAGGGGGCTGCGCCAAGGCGACCCCTTATCTCCTATGCTTTTCATAATCGTGATGGATGTGCTTAGTAGCTTATTCAAGCATGCTAAGGAAAGAGGATTGTTGCATGACCTGGCCATCAGAAATGTGAAATCTAGGCTCTCGATTTACGCAGATGATGTGGTTCTTTTTGTCAAGCCTGCAGTTGACGATCTTATTTGTGTCAAAATGATCCTGGATTGCTTTGGAGAGGCCTCGGGCTTAGTTGTGAATTTGCGAAAAAGTTGTGCTATCCCTCTCAGTTGTGATGTTCAGACTGTTCATGACAGTTGTAACATTTTGCAGTGCAACCCGACTTATTTTCCATGCAACTATTTGGGGCTGCCTGTTTCTGATAAGAAGTTAGGGAGGAGGGACCTTTTGCAGTGGGTTGACAAGATAGCTAACCGGCTGCCCGGTTGGAAGGCTCCACTACTAAACCTTGCTGGCAGGGCAGCCTTGGTCCGGTTCGTGCTCTCTGCAATCCCCGTATATCTTTTCGTCGCCATGAATGTTCCCAAGTGGGTTATCAGTGCGATTGACAAAATTCGGCGAGGTTTCTTGTGGAAGGGTAGAGAAGATGTGAAAGGTGGGCATTGCCTTGTGGCGTGGGATAAAGTCACCAGACCGCTGGACCTTGGTGGACTTGGTATCCCAAATCTGATATATAAGAGTTGGGCGTTGCAAGCTAAATGGCTTTGGCTCATCAAGACTGACCTGAATAGGCCTTGGAGTGGGTTGGATCTCCCTGTTCAGTCACAAGTAAGGAAACTAGTGGCCAGTTCGATGTACACTAATGTGGGCAATGGCAAAAACACCCTTTTTTGGAGGGACAGATGGATAAATGGGTGCTCTATCGCTGAGCTGGCACTTGAAGTAATCTCAAAGGTGGATAAAAAGGTTGCCTCTACCAGGACAGTGCATCAAGCCTTAGAGGGCATGTCATGGGTCAGGGACATCAAGCCAACCCTCTCCCTTGTAGGGATACAACAATATCTTACGCTTTGGGACACCTTGGGTGAGATTGTGCTCACTCTTCAGGAGGATCACCATGTGTGGAGATTCGAGTCTTCGGGCCTTTTCTCTTCTAGGTCCTGCTACAAGGTTCTGTTTTTGGGCTCCATCACCTTCGAACCTTGGAAAAGACTTTGGAAATCTTGGGCTCCTCCTAAGTGTAAGACCTTTTTATGTTTAGCCATGCAGAATAAGTGTTGGACAGCTGACAGGCTGCAAAAAAGAGGTCTTCCCCATCCGGAAGCATGCCCTTTCTGTGAACAAGAGCAAGAAACAGTTCAGTATCTGTTGACTGGTTGTGTCTTCGCCAGACAGTTTTGGCATAGCATCCTCTCCCCCTTTGGTATGGGCCACTTAACTCCAGGACCAGAGGATACTAATTTTGCTGATTGGTGGGAGCTAGTGACCATTCAGGTGCACAGAAGCAAGAGAAAGGGAGTCAACAGTGCTATTATTTTGGGAGCATGGTGCCTTTGGTTGCATAGAAAGAGTTATTGTCGATGGAGATTTACCAACCATTGGCAAGGTGCATAGAAGCTTCATCGACGAGCTATCCTTATGGGTGCTGGCTGGTGCCAAACACCTCGGAAGCCTTGGGCTTGCTGCTGCTCTAGACGCAGGCAGGCCCAACTTAATTTTTTCCTTGGTCGTCTTTTTGTATCTTAGTCCCATGGATAGTTTTATTTATGCTTGTTGCTAGCCACCATAGGGTGGTTTTTTGTACTGGTCCTCTTGGACCTTAATTTCCCCTTCTTCTTAATATAAAGATGCGCAGCTCTCCTGCGTTTTTCGAAAAAAAAATGATACTATGAATACCTTTTCTGATTTGTTTGGGTACTCTCCTCTGCACCTTGCCCCACCACTTAACAAAAGAGCCCACCTCTCTATCAGGCGTTAAATGGCCCATCCTCAAAGATGAAAAGATATTATGCCAAAATTGTCTAGCAAAACTGCACGAGCATAAGAGGTGCAAGATAGTTTCCTGTTCTTGGTCACATAAAGGACAAACCACCGGGTGCAGTAATCCTTTTCTCTGAAGCCTATCAGCAGTGGTATTAATAGGTATTGGATTGACTGATGTAAAATATATTATAGTTGTGTCATGGCATTCGGTAAACTGTGGTATTATAAACTGCGGTTTGAAATATGTGTTCCCAAACAGGCCCTTATTTGTTTTTTGTCAAAGTTTTTTAAAGAGTACACTACATATTTTCCAGGGCCAATTTGCCAATCCACATACCACATACCTTGTATTTCGTATGTATGAATTCTTACAGGATTGGGAAAACGACTAGGAAGTTGTTTCACATCAGAATTAACCTGCTTTTACATTCAAGAGACCAGTTTAGTCTCTAAATTTCCATTGAAAATCAGGCTGGGGTGGTTATGTTGTTTTTTCTTTCCTTTCATTTCAGATGTACAGAGAGTGTGGTCAAATTGACAATGCTATTAATTTGTTGAAAGACTATGCCGATACTCAAACTTTCAACATTGACTGGAGCGTTCTAGATTTATTGATATCACTTTATCTAAGAAATAATGTTTTTAGTGAAGCACTAAAGCAGATCAAGAGGGCACAACTACATTTGGGATCTCAACAGAAACTACCAGTACAATTGCAGGCAAAAGAAGTAATCTGCCATGCATATTGCGGTGACATGAAACATGCTGAGGTTTGTTCCATACTTTTATGTTGTATATCGTCTGATGGAATTCATCCTTGTTAGATTGTGTCCCCTCCCCTGCTCTCCTTGGTTCAAGTAAAGTCATGCCAGATTCCCTAAATATGTACTCCCTCTGTCCATCAATTTAAGGTGTATTTTGTTTTGAAAAAGGTCAGACTTTACAAATTCTGACCAACAATTAGTTAAATTATATCTGAATGTTCCATGTAGGAAAATTATGTAACATATTTATATTCAAAATCCTTTTAAAATGATGTTGATTCTGTTGCAACTGGTAGTATTTTAGAAGAGAAATCAATGTCCATAATCTACTTTTGATGACTTCTTTATTCTAAAACATGCCTTGCATTACTGGATGTAGTGAGCACTGAACAAAGAGTAGTAAATTTGATTATTATTATTATTGGCTTGCCTGCATAATGCCATTTGTTCCTACAAGTTCACTCTAAAACAATGATCTGATTACTTATCATGACACAATTTCTGTGCAGATTTTCCTTCGTGATGTGCGTTTGGAGCCATCAAAAGAAAACATTGATGTGCTCAAGGAACTCGCAAGCAATTTAGAAAAAATGGGACAATATGAGTATGCAGTAAAGTTTTACCTGCTAATTGAAAATGTTGCTACTCAAAATGATGTGAGTGATTGATTTCTTTGTTTTCATCTCTCCCCAATATCTGTATGTGAAGGTTGATTTTAAATATGAGTGGCTGGAATATCTTTATTTCAATTCACTCAAGTTTCGTGGCACTTTTTGGAAACCCTAGTATGATGCATTTGAAGTTCTGAACTGGATCTTGCAATTGCTGTTAAATTTTGTAGAGAGTTCTCCAACACCTACCCATAATCAACAGAGGTGGCCGGCTATGGAAGCACACTGCCCAGGCCCAGTCCAGCTATATACATGCACATAAATAAAGACATATATCTAATAAAGAGCAATTGAATTCTATGAATCATTGGAGAGAGAATTAGAGATAAGTGTAGTACACAATAGGTATTAATATAAATTTTTTCTTGCAAGAAAGAGCTACAGTCATCTCAAGGACATACATAAAATTTGAATCAGCTATGCGTTGCTAGAGAGACTGTGCAATGAACATGGTATGGAATATGTAAGCTAGTGCTACATCTATTCCAAATTATAAGACATTTTAACTTTTCTAGATACTTTGTGTTAGAAAATAATGTACGGCCTAGAGCCGGGCTTAATAGTCGGCCAACCCTGTATAGAATAGATGGTTATAGATGGATAGAGAGATTTGTGGGGAGGAGTCCAAATTGTACTGGATAAACTCAAATCCATTTGATTCAGGTTGTTTCCCTGATTCAGGATGCTTCCTTAGATGTGGTAGTTTCCTTTTGCCTCACGCCTTCCTCCTCTATATATGTAACCATACCGTCTCTCAAATATTCAATCCACTATTCTTCCAAATCTCTTACTTCCATGGTATCAAACTTTTAGGTTTTCATACCTGCTCCCGCTTTTACCTTAGCACGCCCCCTCTTTCTGGCGTTGCTCCATGGTTGACGCCCCCCGTCGCTTCCCCACGACGTCTCAGGAGTCGACGTTTGTCGACCCTAGGTTGCCCCAAGACAAGCCGCCACCTCCAGCGTGCTGCCTCCCTTCACAACGCTCAGGAGGCTCGCAAGTGAGTGGCCAAGGCTGCCAACGACGTTGCTCTGGATCAAGCTGCCGTTGTTGACCGCGAAGCTGCCATCGCACAACAAGAACTGGAAGTGGTTGACGCTTGCGTTCACGCGACCCTTGACCGCGATGCTCGTGAACGCGCGACGGACCTACCCCACATCCTCGATGACAACACTGCTTCCATTGATGTTGCTGACGACAGTGCTCGTGCTGTTGACGCCTCTCTACTTAATCTGCATGCGCAAGCCGTCGTCGTACAGAACAGAACATCCACACCCTCGTTCCACTCCTCGGCGTCAACTCTACCTTCTATGCCCGGTAGTGCGAGTCCTTCCTCACATCACCAAGTTTTCCCTAAAGCGCCATGTCCTCTCTGACGACGTCGCTCCCACCTCACCAGATTTAGTGTGCATGAACGCCATCGTCCGCACTTGGATCCTCCGCACCATCTCCGACGACCTCGCTGACACGATCTCTCAGCGTGGCACCACTGCTCGTGTCCTGTGGCTCGTCATCGAGTCCCAATTCCTCGGGATCGCATGAAGCGTGCCCTCTACGTTGACAAGGAGTTGTGCTCCTCTCAGGGCGATCTTCCCGTCGTTGAATACTTTCGTCGCTACAAGAAGCTTGCTAAGGATCTTTGTGACCTTGGCGAGCCCGTCTCTAATAGGACTCTCGTTCTCAACATCATCTGGGGGCCTCAATGAGTGTTTCCAAGTGCTCGACCTTCATCTTCGCCACACCTACCACTTCCCAGTTTCCTTCTGGTCCGCGTTGACTTGACCCTCGAGGAGCTCACCATGGTGAAGACCCCATTGACTGCAGCTCTTGCTGTCCTCTTTGGGATAGGCGAGGCGGGTGGCTCCAAGATGTCTGCTTCCCCCTGGCCACCTCTCGCCCTTCGCAGCAGCAGCCACAACACTCCCCACACAGCAGTCAAGGGTGACTCTGGTCACGACGCGCAGCAAGAGGTGCAAGAGCAGCAAAAAGAATTCCGACAACAATAGCAGTGACGACATTGGCCCTAGGCACTCTTCCAACTTCGTGGTCTACAACTACAATCCCTGTACGAGGGCCATTTACATGTGGCCTGGCCAACGTCTGCCTTCTGCACCTTGCCTGCCTCCTTGACCGACCTAGCAACCACACGCCTTCATCGCTGGGCCTTCCGGTCAGTTGGCAGGGCAGCGCGCGCGCGTGTGTGTGTGTGTGGGGGGGGGGGGGTCCCTTCGCCTGGCTACACCGACTCGCCTTCGCCTGCTCCGGTCTGGGATCAGGCAGGCTCTCGCCGCCAACTTTCAATTTGTCTATCTCCAATAGCCGTCCCAGCAAGAATGACACATTGATGCTTTGACACCGGTGCCTCTAGTCACATGACATCTGATTCTCTCCATCTCTTATTAAAGATTTGATTTCTGTTCGTCAACTTACCACCGACAATAATTGTTCTCTGTTGAATTTGATCTGTTTGGTTATTCTGTGAAGGATTTGCCCACTCGACGCGAGATCATTAAATGTGACAGCCCTAGGCCACTCTACCCTCTGCAGCTCTCAGCTTCTGCTCTCCTTGCATCCACCTCTACCTTGTGGCACCAGCGGCTTGCGCACCTCGGTCATGCCATCCTGTCTCACCAAGCACAGTCATCTGCTATCTCCTGTAATAAAAATGCTACCATTCATCCTTGTCATGCCTGTTAGTTAGGCCATCATGTTCGTCTACCTTTTCATGCATCTTCCTCTCGAGCGACTTGTAATTTTCATTTGATTCAATGTGATCTTTGGACATCACCTATCACAAGTATCTCTGCTCTCTGGTCATAAGTACTATCTGGCTATTTTGGACGACTGCTCTCATTATTTGTGGACGTTCCCTTTACGCCTCAAATCTGACACTTTTTCCACACACACAATTTTTCTCTGGAAGGGCAGGAAGGATGTCATGTGAGGACATTGCCTGATTAAGTAGAGAGGCACCGTCCCAGCAAAGATTTGATTTCTCTTGGAATGCCTAATTTTGATCTGACCGTTCTGGAAGCCCCCATTTCAGAACAAGAAGTCTGGGATGCCATCAAATGTCTTCCTTCAGATAAGGCTCCAGACCCTGATGGATTCACAGGAAGGTTCTATAAGGTTTGCTGGACAATTATTAAGGCTGATATTATGGCAGCTATCTCGGCTGTTTGGGGCAGGAAATTTGCCAATTTTGGGCGCCTTAATACAGCCTATATCACATTGATCCCAAAAAAAGACGGAGCAGATAATATAAAAGATTTCAGGCCTATCAGTTTGGTGCATAGTTTTGCCAAGCTGGTCACCAAAATCCTTGCTAATAGATTGGCCAGCAAGCTCAATGAGATGGTATCACCGAATCAGAGCGCATTTATAAAAGGGAGGTTCATTCAAGACAATTTCATGCTGGTTCAACAAACTTCCAGACTGTTGCATCAACAAAACAAGGCCAGCTTGCTGCTGAAATTAGATATTACAAAAGCTTTTGATTCTGTCTCTTGGCCTTTCCTGATCGAGGTGATGAAGAAGTTAGGTTTCGGGCAGATTTGGACGGATATGATTTGTGGTCTTCTGGCCACCTCCTCTACTCAGATTATTTTAAATGGATTTCCAGGTCGTCATATTAAGCACCGCAGGGGACTTCGACAGGGAGACCCTCTCTCTCCCATGCTATTTATTTTAGTTATGGATGTCCTTGTCTACATGTTCTCAAAGGCAGAAAATGATGGTTTGCTTCAGCAGCTTTCTAGTTCAAAAAAGCTCCATAGAGTCTCCATGTATGCTGATGATGTGGTCCTTTTCTTATGCCCAACACCGACAGATATTGACCTTACTCTTAGCATTCTTCATTTGTTTGGAGACGCCTCTGGGCTACACAATAATGTGCAAAAGTCAAATGTGTATCCGATTAGATGCTCTGAGGAGGTTCTGCTCGAAGTCCAATCCTTGCTGCCATGTGAAATCTCAACCTTTCCTTGTCGGTATTTGGGGCTCCCATTATCCTTACACAAGCTAACAAGGCAGCAATTCCAACCTATTGTGGATAAAATAGCTGATCAGCTTCCTAATTGGAAGGCGGACTTAATGACACGGGCTGGAAGAAGAGTGCAAGTTCAGCATGTTCTTACTAGCATGATAGTATATTTAGCAATGGCAGTAGATATCCCATAGTGGGGTTTGGATGCTATTGATAAAATTAGAAGAGGTTTTCTATGGAGAGGACGCAAAGAAGCTAAGGGTGTGTTTGGTTTGAGGAATGAAGTGATCCATCTTCTTCTCACTCCTCACATTTTTATTTGGTTTGTTGAATAGAATGAGTTGATCCATCACCACCCCATTCCTTATAAGCTAATAATTAGTATATATGTGAGGAGTGGGTTGATTCCACAAAAATTGATGGAATGAACTTATGATGCATCACCTCATGAAGCATTAGGTGACTCCACAAACCAAACACACCATAAAGGTGGTCATTGTCTTGTTGCCTGGGGAAAAGTTTGCTGCCCCCTAAAGCTTGGTGGGCTTGGTATTTCTAGTTTTCCAGAATTATGTTGGGCACTTCGACTAAGATGGCTTTGGTTACAAAAGACTGATCACTCTCGCCCCTGGTCTGGGCTTCAAATACAAGTCCCAAAAAAGGCTAGAGCCTTCTTTTCTGAAGTTGTGACCACTGAAGTGGGGAACGGAATCAATACCAAATTCTGGATGGATAAATGGCTGAATGGAAAAGAATTGCAGATCTGTTTCCAAGGCTGATCGGCGCAATTCTGAAGCGGCTAATTAATTGTAGGACAGTCCAGGAAGCAATTGTTAGTGCCAAATGGATTTCTGACATCAGAGGAGCCTTGTCAGTGGGGGTTTTGACAGATTACATTCCGCTTTGGGAATTGATTTCTGGCATCGAGCTGCAGCCGGAGGTTGAAGACAGGCATATCTTCAGTATTGCCCCGAATGGTGTATACTCAGCCAAATCAGCATATGAAGGTCTGTTCCTGGGATCTGTGTCATTTGGACACTATAAAAGAATCTGGAAATCTTGGGTATTGCCCAAATGTCGCTTCTTCCTTTGGTTGGTTGCTCATAAGAGGTGCTGGACAGCTGATAGATTGGCAAAGCGAGGACTAAATCATCCAGATAAGTGTCTTCTATGTGATCAAGAGGAAGAAACTATAGACCACCTCCTTGTACAATGTTCCTTCTCGCGGGAATTCTGGTACCTTTTACTTAGGAAATTTGGTCTTCATTCACTTGCACCACAGCCAACTGCAAACTCCTTCCTGGAATGGTGGGAAGTGGTGGGGGGAGCAGTTACTGGACTCACAAAAAAGGGCCTTAACTCTCTCATCATTTTGGGAGCTTGGACTTTATGGAATCACCGAAATAACTGCAACTTTGATGGCTGCAATCCAAGTTTGTCCTTAAGTCTCAGAGCTGCGGATGAGGAAAGAAGAAAATGGGAAGTTGCTGGTGCAAAAGGCCTTGTTCATTTGGCTGCACCAGTGATAGAGGCTTAGGAAGTTTGAGTAGTATGTTTTTTGATCCCCTTATGGATCTTTATTTGTATGCCTGTTTCTGGCCTCCGTAAGGAGGTTTTTGTCTGTAAACTATTTTTTTTTCTATTTTCTTCTGCTTAATATATAATGGGGCGCAGTTCTCCTGCGCGTCTCGAAAAAAAAGAGGACATTGCCTGATAGCTTGGCCCAAGGTGACTTGGCCACTGCAATTGGGAGGTCTTGGTTTATCTCATTTGCAAAAAATGGGGTGGGCGGTGGGCCTTGAGGTTGCGCTGGTTATGGTTACAGAAAATAGTACCAGATAAGCCTTGGGCTTTCATCCCCTCCCAAGCTCATAAAGTAGTTAATTCCTTTTTCTCTATTGCTTTGAAATCAGAGATTGCTAACGGGAGGAATACCAACTTCTGTACTGATAGATGGTTGCAAGGACAAAGGATAGATCATCTTGCACCAAATCTGTTTGGGGCAATCTCTAACAGAGCCAGAAAAAGAACAGTCCATGATGCCCTCACTAATCAGCAATGGATTTCTGATATCCAGGGTGCTCTTACATTGGCTGTACTAATGGAATATTTGTTACTTTGGGATCTCTTACCAGAAGTTGACTTGCAGCCAGATGTTGAAGACATTCATATTTGGCAATTCTCACCTTCTGGGCAATACTCAGCCAAGTCTGCCTATGAAGCCTTGTTCAATGGATCCATCTCCTTCCAGCCTGGGGAAAGGATTTGACAAAGTTGGGCTCCTGGTAAGCATACATTTTTTATGTGGTTGGTGGCACATAAGAAATGCTGGACAGCTGATCGTCTTGCAACAAGAAATTTGGAGCACCCTGCGAGTTGTCCTCTGTGTGATCAGGAACCTGAAACAATTGTTCACTTGCTAGGCAGCTGTGTATTCACCAGACAAGTCTGGTTCAACAAATTTAGTAATATTGGTCTGCAAGCATTGGCCCCTCAAGTGGGCAATATTTCCTTTGATGACTGGTGGGAAACAATAAATAGCCGAGTGGAGGGTCAGATTAGAAAAGGGTTGAACTCTGTCATCATCCTCTGTGCTTGGTCAATTTGGACTCACTGAAACCGGTGTGTGTTTGATGGAGTGTCCCCAAATTTAAATGCTGTTTTGGCAGTGGTGGTCGAGGAATTGCAGAGGTGGAGTATGGCTGGAGCAAAAGGGATATCCTACCTGCTTGTTCTTTTTTTGAACTACGCAGGAGAACTGCGTGTCATTTCATTAAGGAAGAAAAAAAGTTACAAATACAAGGAGGCGGTTAACACCCCCAGGAACACTAGAACACTTTACACAATAACTGAACACGATCTCAACGACCACAGCCAGCCTATGGAGCCTCCCCATGAAGGAGCTTCTTAAGGTTAGAAGCACCAGCCAAGCCCCATGTGCAGGATGCAACAACCACTTGAGCGAAGATCACTTGAGGCTGAGGTTGAACTCCATCGAACACACACACATTTCTGTGCTTCCAAAGCTCCCAAATGACCAAGGAATTGAATCCTTTTTAAAATCTTTGGGGATAGCAGCGGTGGCTTTACACCACCAGGTCCAAACCTGGCTAGAGGAAATGGGGCGTGGGACCATATCAAGCCTAAGTTTCCTCAAAATCCCTTCCCAAATTTCTCTGGACAGCACACAGGAAACTAGGATGTGATTTATGGTTTCCTCCGCCTGGTCACAAAATGGGAATGCTGCTTGATGTGGTAACCCTCGCCTAGCCAACCGGGCTGAGGACTGAAGGTTAGCCAAGAAAGAATGTTACCTGCTTGCTAGGGCGGGGCAGATGAATGCTAGCTGAGTGTTATGTGTGGGTTAAGGTCGTGTATCCCTCTGTTTATAGAGGTGTAAATTGGTAGTTTTAGGCTATGCTTTAGGCTTCTTTCGGTTTTTCTGTAACCTTTAGTCCTCTTCTTCTTAATATAATTATACGCACCTGCGTGTTCGAGAAAAAAAATCTTGATATACTAATTGGCTAAAAAGGTGTTCCAAAATTTGTACATTGCCAATAGAAGTCCAATGGATACTGATCAATTGAACTGCAAACATGTGCCTTGATTTACTCATAGACATTTTAACAAAATGTAGATTACAGGTTAGCATATCGGTTGGAACATATCCAGATTGTCAAACAAGCTATTTCTTTGTGCATATTGATACATATATTGAAGTCTTTAGATCACCTTTTAATGGACTTTGGCCATGTAACACGTGTTCAGGTTCATTAACTCCTGAAGAGTTTAAAAGATTTCTGGAACAATTTATTTAGACATTCGATACATCTGCTTCAAATTCTTGAATTTTGTTTGGTTCAGTTGCTTGTGTTCTTCATTTTCTTAATTCTTCTCTGCTGATTATTCTGATATACTCCTACTTGTTCCAGGGTGGTTTATGCTTTGATCACAAAGAAATGGGTAGTTGGTATGTCAAAGCTGCTCAGTGCTACATGATCTTAGGGGACAAAAAAAATGCTATTCCTTATTTTTATAAAGGTTGTGTTCCATTACCTTAATGAAGCACTTTTTTGCTTGACATTAGTTATAGATGGATTCTAAAGGTTTATTGTCAGTATGAATTGCACCATAGTTTTGAGCATCAGTAATACCGGATAGTCGGATACCCTTAATTTTGGATGGCTTTAGGAAAGGGATTTTACTTCTGTGGCTACCTAATCTAGATGAGCTAGGTCCAGCTTATTTTCTATCATAATTTAATTATTATGATTCTGACTACAATAATAATATTTGACTATTCTATGTATTGTTGGAAGTGTGTAGACTGCAACATAGGATACATCGTATAATACTGTTGGGACGAAACACCCACTTAGTGCATAGTAACATAATTCAGTATCCAAGAAGGCGTGTGTTCTGCTGCATGTGATATGATCAAGTTTGTAATAAACCACCAAAGGTACTGCTGCACTCTGATGCAGTAAGATACAAACTCTAAGACATTGGATACAGAAACGAAGCAGTATCTGTGGGAAACCCTAACCCTTGAGTGGAGGTTGGGTGTAGTCTTAATAGACTCGGTAGTTGGGCCAGGTCCATTACAGTAGGGGCGAGAGGGTAAATACACAGGAGACAACCAAAACCCTAACGGGTACTCTAACAATGTCTCTAGTATGTTACATATTTGTTTTCTCACCTTGTAAATCCTATGTCATCACGAGAAGTTTGGTTTCGGATTATGAAATCTGTCGGGTTGCAGCACCTTGTTCCTAGCCATGAGAACTCTTCCTTTGAGGATTGGTGGGAAGGAGTTGCCGCAGTTCCTGTTGATCCAGCATATAAGGGGCTGCACAAGGGCCTGAATTCTTTGATCATACTTGGAGTTCGGGCCATCTGGAATCACCGCATCCGTTGTGTATTCAATGGTGTGCAGCCTAGTTCTAGCATGGTCATCAATTGGGTCAAAGAAGAGTTTCACCTCTGGTGTAGGGCTGGAGCCAGTGGTTTATCTAGCATCCTTATGCTCCAGCGAACCAATCGGTGATCTTTGTTTCAGGGTCTCCATGGTCATGGGTCTAGCTGTTTATATTGTTGTATTTCTACCTATAATCTAGTGTGTGTAGGTTTGTGTGGAGTTGTATGAGGTTTCTCTTTTTACCTCACATTTTCTTCTTAATATAATGATACACAGCTCTCCTGCATTTTCGAAAAAAACACACATTAAATGGGTATGTCACCATGCACTGGACTAGCCTTAAGATTAGTCTTTGTTAATTTCATCAATGATAGACCTTCTGGGGGTCGATGTTTTTGTGTTTTATAATACGATCTATACCGAGTTCTGGCATGTATATTTATCAAAATAATGAATAAATGCAATATGCTTTAGTTCTTTTTTTTCTCGAAAGAGCGCAGGAGGACTGCGCACCCATATATTAAAGTAGAGGGAAAATAAAGGGCCATAAGGACCCAGGTACAAAGCACTCATTATGGAGGCCAGAAACAAGCATACACAAAGCTATCCATAAAATTAGACAAAAACACTACAGCCCTAGGAGCTAGGTAGTTTGGCTGGCCAAAAAGGAAAGTCCCTTGGCACCAGCCAGCTGCCACATCTCCTGTTCATCGTCAGCAGCCTGAAGAAGGAAGGAGATAGAGGGGGTCCTTCCATCGAACACCACCTTGTTCCTATGATTCCAGATCATCCAGGCCCCTAAAGCAATAAGGGAGTCCAGTCCTTTCTTTCTCATGTTGAGGACCTGAGCCGAGGAATTCTCCCACCAACCAAGGAAGGAAGGCTCCACTTGCTGAGGGGATAAGCTGTGTAATCCAAACTTTCTCAAAAGCCTATACCAGAAAACTCTTGAGAACACACAGGAAACCAGCAGGTGATCAATGCTTTCAGGTTCTTGATCACAAAGAGGGCACCTAGCCGGATGGTTCATGCCTCTTTTCTGCAGCCTATTAGCAGTCCAGCATTTATTGTGTGCCACCAGCCACAGGAAGAAATGGCACTTGGGTGGCATCCAGGATTTCCAGATTCGTTTGTGGTGAAGAAAGGAGCACGATCCCTGGAAGAGCCCTTCATAAGCAACTTTTGCTGAGTAGTTACCATCTGGCGCTATGGAAAAAATGTGTCTGTCTTCAATATTAGGATGCAGCTGAAAATCCGTTAAAGCTTCCCAGAGGTGCAGAAAATCAATCAAGGCCCCTGCTGAGAGAGCGCCCCTAATATCACTAATCCATCTCCTATTGTCCATTGCCTCTTGCACTGTTCTTTTATTGGCAATTCTTTTTGATATGGTGCAGAACAGTCTTGGTGCAATATCAGCTACCTTTTTCCCATTAATCCATTTATCCACCCAAAAAAGAGTATTCGCACCATTGCCAACTTCTGACATCAACACTGCAGAGAAGGACCTGGCAATACTTGGGACCTGAATGGGTAGGTCCACCCATGGCCTCGAAGAATCAGTTTTTTGCAGCCACAACCACCTCATTCTGAGAGCCCAACAAAGCTTAGTCAGGTTAGAAATCCCGAGGCCTCCCATATGTAGAGGCCTACAAACCTTTTCCCAGGCTACCATACAGTGACCTCCTTTAGCATCCTTTCTGCCTCTCCATAAGAATCCCCTTCTAATTTTATCAATTGCATCCAAAGCCCATTTAGGAAAATCAATAGCCATTGCAGTATAAATTGTCATACTAGTTAGGACATGCTGCACTAGAATTCTTCTGCCAGCTTTGTTCAACAACTCTGCCTTCCAGCTTGGGAGAAGATCTGCAATTTTCTCAATAAAGGGCAGGAGCTGCTGTTTGGTTAGTTTGTGTAGAGAAAGAGGGAGACCCAAGTATTTGCAAGGTAGGGACTCCACCCCACAAGGTAACAAGCTTTGAACCTCCAGGATGGTCTGCTCCGAACATCTGATAGGATAAATACTGGATTTCTGCACATTGTTGTGGAGACCTGAGGCATTCCCAAAGATATTGAGAATGTCCAGAGTAGTGGAAATGTCATTCTGAGTTGGGAGCAGGAAGAGGGCCACATCGTCAGCATAAATAGAAATTCTATGAAGTTTCTTTCTGTTGGACAATTGTTGCAGCAACCCTGTCTCTTCAGCTTTGGCAAATAGAAGGCAAAGGACATCCATGACTAAAATAAATAACATGGGGGAGAGGGGATCCCCTTGCCTGAGCCCCCTTCTATGTTGGATTTTATTGCCAGAGCACCCATTGAGCAGCACTTGAGTAGTTGAGGAACCAAGTAACCCACAAATTATATTTCTCCAGATTTGGCCAAAACCCAAAGCCTGCAGCACCTCAATCAGAAAAGGCCATGAAACCGAGTCAAAGGCTTTTGTGATGTCGAGCTTAAAAAGAAGACATGCCTTATTTTGCTGATGTAAAAATCTTGAATTTTGCTGCACTAACATAAAATTGTCCTGTATAAATCTGCCTTTGATGAAGGCACTCTGATTTGGGGAGACAAGCTCATTCAGATGACCAGCAAGCCTATTGGCCAGGATCTTGGTTACCAATTTTGCAAAGCTGTGCACAAGACTAATCGGTCTGAAATCCTTCACCTGATCAGCCCCATCAAACTTTGGGATCATAGTAATATATGCAGAATTAACTTTATCCAAATTATTGAAGTTCCTACACCAAATTGCTGAAACTGCATTGAGTACGTCCACTTTGATGATGTTCCAACAAACCTTGTAAAACCTCCCAGTAAAACCATCTGGGCCAGGGGCCTTGTCAGCAGGTAGGTTCAAGACAGTTGCTAGAACCTCCTGCTCAGTGAAAGGGGCGTCCAAGATGGAGAGGTTATGAGCTGGGAGGCCGAGAGCAGCTAAATCAATGGTATTCTCCCTGGAGACCGACTGACCAATAAGGTTGGAATAAAACTGATCCACTAAATCCGCTTTGGCAGCATGGCTAGTAATAATATTATCACCGTCTTTCAGCAAGGTCACCAGATTTTTCCTTTTCCGATATCTAGCATGCATATGAAAAACTTGGTGTTTGCATCCCTCTCCTTAATCCTGGATATTCTTGATCTTAATCTTGCCATGGTACGCTTGAAGGAGGCCAGCAACAGGGACTGTTTCTTGAGTCTATTTTTAAGCCAGCATTCAGCCGGAGATAGGGTCCTGTGATCTTGAGCGATTTCGAGTTTATGCAGCAACTCCTTTGCCAGACAAAGCTGCGAGACAATATGCCCTACCTGCTTATCACTCCAGCTGCGTAACCTCATGGCTGTCACCTTGAGTTTCCTATCCAGGGTGATGAAGGGACAGCTGACCGGCTGTACAAAATTCCAAGCCTCCAGCACCACGTCCTGAAATCCATCCATTTTGGTCCAAAAGGACTCAAAATGGAACCTTCTCTTGCCAACAATATTGTCTTTTAGACCAAGAAGCAGCGGGCAATGGTCTGAATCTTGAGAGGATGAACTGAGCAGAAGCACATTTGGGAAGTAGGATTCCCAGTCAGCCGAGCAGAGTACTCTATCCAACTTCACAAGCACCGGGTTATCTTGTTGATTGGACCAGGTAAACTTTCTGCCATGTAGCTGAATTTCTTTAAGAGCTAGATCGTTGATCAGCGATCTGAACCGGCCCATCATGTCCCTGTTGAGGTTGGAGTTGTTCTTATCACTGTCCTTGTAGATTAGATTAAAATCTCCTGCGACCACCCAAGGGCCAACACAAGCCGCTCGGGTATCTCTCAGCTCCTGTAGAAAAATAATTTTTTCAGAATTCCCCTGAGCCCATAGACACATGTTAACCACCATGGCTGGCCGTCTTGTCTACAGAACTGCACTGAAACACAATGATTATCAATTCTCTGGAGTCCAGTATGACCAATATTCCTCTTCCAAGCCACTAGTATCCCCCACTGTTTCCTATCGAAGGCAGGAACACAAATTCTGTGAATTCGACGCCAAGCATGGATAGTATATCTCTTCTAGAAATAGATTGCATTTTAGTCTCTTGACAGCATACAACATCAATTTTAGCAGAATCAACCAGCATTCTCACAACATCTTGCCTGATCGAAGAGTTAAGTCCTCTCACATTCCAGAAAAGTATTTTGGAAGGATCCATTGGAAAACTAACAGAAAACGCCAACTGGACAGACCTAAGACCTTAAGTCTTCAGGTGTAGACCACCCAAACAGAGGAGCTAAGGCATCAACATGAGACTGGATAAGCGGGCATTTAAAAAGTAAAGCATACTCCATGATGGCATCAGAAGTAATCTTATCAGACTCATTGATAATATGTAAAGCCCTCATTGCTTTCCTGGATGCCTTGCTGCGCCAATCCTGCATGGAGAACTCCACGCCAATTCCAGCCACACGCCTACTGCGTCGAGGCATAGTCACAGTCAGGTCCTTTTGCCTCATCAGTCCAGCCCCGGGTGCAGGGAGGAGGTGTGAAGGCTTTCTGCTAATCATGTTGATGAGGGATGATGATGGAGTCGTCAGTTGTTCTGAGATGTCAGTGGCCGAGTTAATTTCCCCATCCGAAATGCCTTGGCTGGGTTCCTCACTGTCCTGAAGATCAGTGGTCCTTTCCATCAGCTGAGTTGTTCCACATTTTCTTCTTGAGTATACCTTGAGCAGTGGCTTACAAGAACTCTGCTTCAACTGGAGCTGGGGCGAGACTGGTACTGCACACTGGGTCTCGACCTGCCCAGTAAGGGTCAAGATCGCAGGCGCACTAACCGTCTCAGGCGGCCCAGACTCAAAAACAGAGACATCCCCTTCAAACCCGAGTCCCTGGGGCGAGACTGATCTGAGATTGTGTGTCTCCAGCGGCCCAATTATGTGGGGCGAGACCACAGACGGACTGACCATCTCCGGTGGCCCAGGGACGGGCCCAGTCGGGGGGAGAACAGGAGTTGGCGCATGGGGCGATCCCAGCCCATTTAATTCCAGCGGCCCAGTCACCATGGACTGGGGCGAAATATTCCTGGGAGGGTTCAGCGACCCGCGTGCCTCACTCATGAAGACAGTGGGGGCCATGCCTAGGGTACTGTTCGTCTTCCACCTTGGGTCCAGCCTTGATGCCTCGGGAATACCCAGGCAGTTAATTCCAGCCGCCGGCGCCAGGATATCTTCATCAGCCGACCTTGGGTCTAGAACTGTTGCCTCGGGAATACACAAGAGATCTCCTCTAGCCGCATCCTTCCCATTGTCCAAGGAATTTAAATGCCCCAGCTTCAGGAAATCAGCCGCATGTTCCCCGTCGTCCAAGATACTTAAATGCTCCGGCGCCAGGATATCTTCATCAGCCGACCTTGGGTCCAACCCTGTTGCTTCGGGAATACACAAGAGATCTCCAGCCGCATCCTTCCCATTGTCCAAGGAATTTAAATGCCCCAGCTTCAGGAAATCAGCTTGAGCCGCATGTTGTGCTCTGTCCAGGCTCATTGAATGCCCCAACGTTGTTTCCGAGGGGGTGGTGGTGGCAGGCGTGTTCAGCTCTCTGTTGGCACGCGAGACTCCTCCTCTTCCTTGTGGCGGCTGTGGTCCCAGCCTGGAATGGACCGACTGCCGACCAGCAGAAGGGGCACCCATACGAGGAGGACGAGGGAACATACTGTTGCCAATATCCTGATCTTCAAAATCTTCTGGCTGATGAGCGTCATCTGGGGGCGAGGGGTGCAGCCCCCCAAATCCGTGTCCTCAGGATTGACCATGGTTGCACTGATACTGATCTTGTATGATAAACAACCCTTGTCATTGCTCTGCAGCCCTCTCTCAATAATGTGTAGCGTCATCTGCCGTTGTAACTTTTTAAAATCAAAACACCATGCTCGCACTGTAAAGGATGAGAGACTCTTTTTCATCAGGGTATCAGAATGGATCTCAACAATATGACATGAATCGTCAAGAACAGCTTCCGCAGTGGAGCAAGACCATGCATGTTCAGGGATTCCCCGAATCTGCACATCCACTAAGTGAGACATGCGAGACATAGAAGCATGCGAGAAACGAGACCATCTTTTGAACAATAAGCAGAAACGAGGTCCAGTGAATAATCTGCCCCCATTGAAAATCCTGGAGGCAGTGTCCTCATCCGGCAGGAAAAGCAGAAAATCCTCCGACGAGGAATGTTGGATGGACATGTTATCAATACATACCCCAAAGCTCTGAGCCACCTCATCCAACACCTCCGATCCCTGTACCACAGGTCTAGTACCTGCGATGGTGACGAACAGGGCTTTTCGTAAATTGATCTCTTCCCTTGCCATCTCATCAGTGAACGTAAGAACACGTGAAGCTTCAACAGTTGGGGGAGATGCGGTATGGAATTCCATCCTCGACTGGGAGAAATGAGCTTCAGGAGATGAGGGAGGAGAATCTGAACACACACCAGAACCCGCAGCTTCAGCAGGACCTTTTCCTTTTTTGCTCTTGGACCTTCTTCTTTTCATCCTGTTGCGAAAGGAACGTTAATCAACAGCCGGGGCACAGTTGTTCAACATTGGAGGTGGCTGATCAGTCTTCTGGTCGGATGTTTGGGGTGCGGGAGAGATACGCACCCAAACTGACTTCTTCTTTGGAGGAGCAGCACTCCTAGCTCTGCATTGCGGGGGGGGGGGACCTTCTGAGAAGAAAGTCTCTTGAACACCGAGAGGCGTTTGCCGGGCTCTTCCAGACGATGCCAAACTGACCTCTTGCCCACCGGGTATGACCTGTCAAATTCCAGACGGTCACGCAAGCGACCTGGGGTCTTCAGCTGCAGAGGGCCGGCCTGAATGGCAGGGCACCGAGAGGCTTGATGTCCGAGCTTGAAACACCTAAAACAGCGAGGGGGGCACCGACACGAAGCCACGAGATGGTTTGGAGAGAAACAGTTGAAGCATCTCCCGCGGAGGTTCACACTGGTCCCTCTCCGCGCCGAAGCACAACGAGACTGCTTTCTGCTCTTCACCACCTGCCAACCATCCTCCTTGTCGACCGGCACCAGGTCTTCACGCCGGCACAGCCTCCTCTCCTTGTCACAGAGCTTCGGCCTTGCTATGGTAGAAGTGCGTACGTCCAACACCAGGGAGGTGGCGCCAGAAGAGGAAAGGAGGGCCTCTTTATAGGAGTGCACCGTACCACCAGAGGAGGAACCCGAAGCGTTGTCATCCCATCGTTGGAACTTGGACCGCCCCACCTGAGAGGCGCAGAAGCCAAGAGAACAGGGCAGAGGTGTGGTCGCCGTCGCCGGAGTAGCAGCCGTCGAGGGGCTGTGGTGGCTGGTGGAGGAAGGGGAGGGGTTGGGGTCGGGGGGAGGGGCTGGGTTAGGGGGAGAAGACATACCTTCAGTCTAGACTCATATGCTTTAGTTCTGTGTATTGTGTAATTGTTGACATAGTGTATATCTTCTCTTCTTTTTCCCCTTAGCGTTACAAAGCATGAAGGACAATATTGGTATACGATTGACCTTATCCTCCCTTCTTATTGATGACGACAAGACAGATGAAGCTGCCACTTTGCTTTCTCCTCCCAAAATTCCAGGTATAGTACTTATTAAGCTGCTTTATGCAACCAATTGGCGCATTTTCAGTGTTTTTTTATGCAGTTGTCACTTTACTTCATCCTCCTAAAAGTCCAGGTATAGTACTTTGCTGTTTTATCAACTAATGCTGTCTTTTGCAGAGTTGCAGTCTGCTAATACTCCAGACCAACAGAAACCTTGGTGGTGTGATGGGAAAGTTAAGATGGCGCTTGCAAAACTTTATTACAATAAAGGAAATTTGGAAGATTTTGTGGACACAATTTTTCATCCTATTCTAGAAACTTTGAATGTTGAATATGCTAATCGAAAGGTACATATGATATTATAATTTTTATTTTAACAACCTTACTTATAATGGATTCTGTCATCAACTCATTATGACCGTTGGTATTCTTAACAAAGAAAACTAGCATGTCAAATGTTGCAAATTCTAGTAATGGAACAATTTTAATGTTTTGCACAAAACATCATGAAGGTTGAACTTTGTGAACTATGTTGAATGGCCATGCTACTGAAGTGAGCATGGGAACTTGTGGTAAACATCAGAAAATTGGTTACTTATATTTTTTTTGTTAGGAGGGGAAAACCCTAACCCTAAATTTGGATAGGCATGTGTATATGTATTAAGAGTATATGGGCTGGACCTTAGCCCATTATAGGAGATAACCATATACAGTAATCCAACACCCCCTACAGTCGCAACTCTAGCCATAAGGGATGTTGAGACCAGACCGAAACTCCGAGAACGTCGTGGAAGGGAGGCCCTGGATGAAGATGTTGACGAACTGGGAGGTGGTCGGGACATGGAGGATGTGGACCTCACCGATAGCGACACGATCGTGTACGAAGTGGAGGTCGATCTCCACGTGCTTCGTGCGATGGTGCTGCACGGGATTGGCAGAGGCAGACCGCACTGACATTGTCGCAGTACACGAAGGTGGCACGTACGAGGGGGCTGTGGAGCAGATGATGGAGCCAGGATACCCTGGCCATGTCATTGGCCACAACATGATACTCGGCATTAGCGCTAGAGTGGGAGACAACGGCCTGCCGCTTTGAGGACGAGGAGACGAGGTTGGCGTATAGGAACACGATGTAGTCAGAGGTGTACCGACGTGTGTCAGGGCAGCCGACCCAATAAGTGTTGGTGTAGACGACCACCTTAGAAGTTGGAGAGGGCTGAAGAAGACAGTAGTTGAGGATGCCTCGTCCTGTGCATTAGCTCGTCGTTAAGAATGCCTTCCCTCCATGGCACTCTGACTAAGACGGTGTATTTTTTTTTTTCGAATACGCAGGAGGGCTGCGTATCATTAAATTAAAGTAGAGGGAAAAAGGGCCTGTGGCCCGGGACAAACAGAACACACACAACACAAACACACACTCTAAACACAAACACACACTCACCCTTACAAAGCACACACCACACAGACACATACGACACCCCAACACCCCCGTCTTTTAGTAGGCTATAAGACTTTCCTTTCTCTATCCAGGGTCAAAAAGAGAGCGCAAGTTCTTGGCTCCAGCAGAAACCCACAATCTCATCTCATCTTTAAATCCATCCTCTAAGGTATTAAGGCAGGGTCGAGCTCCTTCAAAAACACACCTGTTTCGCTGCTTCCAAATACTCCAAGCCCCAAGGATTATCATACTATTAAACCCCTTTTTTTTGCTCTTAGGAATCTTGGTTGAAGCCTTTCTCCACCATTCAGCAAAAACTGAATCTCTTCTCTTAGGACCCACAGAAGAGAGACCAATGGGGGTTAAAATATTATGCCAAAACTGTCTTGTGAAGACGCAATTAGATAGAATATGCTGCACAGTTTCGTCTTCCTGGTCACATAGAACACAAAATTCAGGATGCTGAAGTCCCCTTTTTTTAAGTCTGTCCGCTGTCCAACATTTGTTATTTATGGCCAGCCAAACAAAGGTCTTACACTTAGGCGCTGCCCAGCTCTTCCAAATTCTTTTCCAGGGCTCAAAGGATTATGCTCCAATGAATAAAGCTTTATAGGCAGATTTGGAGGTGTACAGACCATCGTTGCTAAATATCCACACATGCTGATCATTTGAATTTTGAAGCTGAAAAGATTCAATTACCTCCCATAATTGTAGATATTGCTCAATCTCAGCTAGAGAGAGATTCCTCTGGATATCTTGAACCCAGAAATGAGAGGTGAGGGCCTGCTGCACAGTCCTTACTTTTTTAAACTTCATCGGAACTGCAGCAGCAATAAGGGGAGCTATATCCACAATAGAATACCCATGAATCCACTTATCTTTCCAAAATAAAGTTGAAATACCATTACCAATGGTGGTAGTCACTGCTATCTGAAATAAAGCACGGGCCTGGGAAGAAATTTTAAGATCCAGGCCACTCCAAGGCTTCGAAGGAGCAGTTTTTTGTAGCCAAAGCCATCGCAATTGTAGGGCCCAGTTCATCTTTTGGAGATTAGGAATTCCAAGGCCCCCTAAATCAAGAGGCCGAGAGATTTTATCCCAAGCTACAAGGCAATTACCTCCTCTAGCCTCCTTTCTTCCTTTCCACAAGAAGTTCCGTTGAATTTTATCAATGGCTTTGATAACCCATTTAGGAGCATTAAGAGCAATAAATAAGTAAACTGGGATGGCAGAGAGGACAGATTTGATAAGAGTGATTCTTCCCGCAAGATTTAAAAGCTCAGCCTTCCATCCTGGAAGCTTGGCAGCAATTTTATCTATCCAGTGAGCGAGATCCCCAGCACAAAGTTTTTTGCAGCTTAGAGGGAGACCAAGATAGGTTGTGGGAAAATTTTTTGAGTCACATCCCAAGGTCTGAACAGCCAGCGCAGCCCTCTCAGTATTGCACTGAATTGGGTAGGAGAAACTTTTTTGCAAGTTAGTATGAAGACCTGAGGCAACACCAAAACACCTCAAAATTTCTCTGACTACCACAAAGTCCCCAGAAACTGGTTTTACAAACACAGCAACATCATCTGCAAACATTGAAACCCTTTGGCTAATGTTTCTGCCAGCAAGGGGGTGTAATAAACCACACTCATCTGCCCTGATGAATAGGCTATTAAGAACATCCATGACTAGGATGAATAAAAGGGGAGATAAAGGATCACCTTGTCTCAACCCACGCTTGAGATTTATAGGCTGTCCAGGCACTCCATTGACAAGAACTTGAGTGGAAGATGTCCATAGCAGGTTCAAAATCAGATTGCACCAACCCTGCCCAAAACCTAAGTGTCGAAGAATTTCCAGCAGAAATGCCCAATGCACTGAGTCAAAGGCCTTTTTAATGTCCAGCTTCAAGAAAATTGCAGGGATTTTTTTCTGGTGCAACATCTTGGCAGTTTGACTAACCATAATAAAGTTATCATTGAATACATCTTCCCCGAATGAAGGCACTTTGATTTGTGCTAACCATTTTATCCAGCTCAGGAGCTAACCTGTTAGCTAGAATTTTAGTGAGAAGTTTCGCAAAACTGTGAACTAGGCTGATTGGTCTAAAATCACCCGGAAGAATAGCCTCAACATGCTTTGGAATGAGAGTAATATATGCTGAATTCAACAAATCGAGCCTTCCAAGAGATCCTTGTTGGAGGAATAAGACTGCAGCCAGTAGGTCCCATTTGATTATGTCCCAACAACATTTATAAAAACGCCCTGTGTATCCGTCAGGTCCAGGGGCTTTATCATTAGGAAGACTTAAAACAGCAGAATTGATTTCCTCCAAAGAAATGGGATTATCAAAATGTGAGAGCTCCAAATTGCCTTTGTGAAAATTAGCAAGGTTAAGACTAAAATTTCGCTCAGACGCTTTACCAATCAGATCCTTATAAAACTGAAACATAGCCTGCTGTTTAGCCTCTTGAGAAGTAACAAGATTCTCGTCGACCATCAGTTTATGAATAAAGTTCTTCTTTTTCCTGAACCTGGCGTGCGCATGAAAGAAAGCCGAATTGGCATCTCCAGATTTGATAAATTTCACTCTAGACCTTAATCTAGCAATGGTTCTTTCCAAAGAAGAAAGATGCAGACATAATAATTTTAGTTTTTTCCGCAACCACTCTTCAGCCGTCCACAAGGATCTGCTGTCTTGGGCAATTTCCAGAAGATGTAGAGTCATCTTGGCCAAAGCAAGTTGAGTAGAAACATTACCCACAGATTTTTGGCTCCAGGATTGCAGGTCCTTTGCAAGTCTCTTAAATTTAAGGGATAATCTCTGCATGGGACAAGCAGCCAAAATAGAAGCATTCCAGGAACCAGCCACCACCTCCTGAAAACCTTGCATCTTGGGCCAAAAACTCTCAAAATGAAAACGCTTCTTTCCCTTAAAGGTCTCATTAAGCCTTAGGATCAGAGGACAGTGATCAGACATATTAGAGGCAGAACTCTGCAGAGAACAATCAGGAAATAAGTCCTCTCAATCAGAAGTGTAGAATACTCTGTCCAGCTTGACTAATGTAGGAACATCTCTTTGATTTGACCAGGTGAATCTTCTTCCAGTGAGAGGCAACTCCTTGAGGGAGTGATTATTAATCCAAATATTTAAACTGTCCATAAGAGTTCTATTGATATTTGAATTACTCTTGTCATCAGCGCATCTGATCATATTGAAGTCCCCTGCGATCACCCAGGGGCCAGGACAACTGGTTCTGACCAGAGAAAGCTCCTCTAAAAAAGCCAATTTCTCCTCATCTCTATGGGGTCCGTAGACACCCGAGAACCACCAAGCGGTGCTGTTTTCATTCATAAAACAGACTGACACTGAATGGTCATGAATTTTGGAGTCTATAGCAGAAATGAGCCCTCTACGCCAGGCTATCAAAATACCTCCTCTAGTACCACTAGAAGGTAAGAAAACAAAATCCCCAAACTCTGAGCCAAGACAGGAAGCAACATCCCAGTGAGAGATAGAATTCAGCTTGGTTTCTTGAATACATACAATAGTAGGCATCACACAGTTTACTAATGATCTGAGAGTATCCCTGCGATGAGGGTCATTCAAACCCCTCACATTCCAAACCAGTATAGCAAAATTATTCATTGAGAGATAGAATACGACCATGTGGGGTAATCCACATTACGAGGCTTGCAGCAGCCCATCAGCTGGACAAACGAGGAACTCCTCATCAGGGATCTCCCATCGGAACAAGGTAGCTAAAGCCTTTATCTGATTGACGGAAAGAGGCTTATCAAATTCTCTAGCGCAGCGATCTAGATCATCCGCAGAAACAGGAGCCTCTCCATTTTTCAACCCCAGCTTCAAACAAATAGTGTGAGCCGCTGAGTTCACCCTAAGGGGAGGAAGTTTGGCTACACGTCTTGATCTTCTTGGCACGAAGTTGGGCGGGATAGACTTTCTGGCTTTAAGCTTTGGAGATGAAGGAACCGGCAACACATTTGTGAGGGGCTTTACGATCTTGTTAATGAATGTCATAGCCACCTCCTCCTCTGAAGTTATACGACTTTGCTTGGGGAGTTTTCTTCGAGAATACACTTGCAAGACCTTGCAAGGCTGCTGGACCAGGGTAGGAGATGGCCACATAAAGTCCAAAGAGCTGTGAAGGTTATCATTCTGCTCAAAAGACAAATCATCAGAATCCACTGAGATCTGAGAACCGACTGTGTCCAGATGAGCCAATCCACCATTCTGAGCAGGTTCAGACACCATAAGAGCAGAAGTCAACGGGTCATGAGCTTCACCAATCTCTGACAGCACCAACGAGTCATCCACTATTGAATCTGCACGAGATGGCGCCAAAACAGCAGGCACCAAAGCAGAAACCAGGGAGCCAGAACTAGAAACCTCCCACAAGGTAGCAGAGTAACGAAATCTCTCCACCCTAGGCGTCATCCAACTAATATCCGAAGTCATTAATAGCACTGCCTGATTAAACATACGGGCCAGGGCATTAACTGCCGCCGCCCCACCCAAAACGTCCGTATTAAAGCATGCAAGGGGGGACGCCAAAGCAGCCGCCCTCCAGACAGAACCCGAGGAGCCATTCATCAATGAATCAGAGATAAAGGGACTAACCCCAGGCGCCGTCAGCTCAGCTTCCGAAGCAATCGGGAGAGCGAGGCTATCAACTGGGCCGCCCTTAACAGAGTACCAGAGGTCATTAACTGACATCACAACCGAGATACCCTCATTAAAGCATGCATGCGGGGGCGCCAAAGCAGCAGACAAACTGCCAGGACCCGAAGAGCCAATCATTAATGAAGCAGATATCAAGGGTCCCATCCCAGGCGCCATCAGCTCAGCGTCCAAAACAATTGGGAGAGCGAGGCTATCAACTGGGCCGCCTTTATCAGCACTAATAGAAACTCGCGGACCAAGGCGAGACTTAACCGAAGCACGAACAGTCAAGTCATGGAAACCGAACCGTCTCTTCCGCTGAACAATATCTCGATCATCATCAGACTGATCCGGCAGTGGTGGATGAGAAAGGATTGTCTCACGAACCAGCCGATCATCCAAACATGAAGCCAAAACGGAGATAGGATATACCAGTGATCGGGGATACGACGAATCCACCTCAAAAGCCACAGGTGGTTCCTCAACATGCAGATCTACAATTGAAGGCAACAATGTCGGTACAGGGCACCATGCACGAAGCTTGAAAATAGCCCTGTTGTTGTCCTCAAAAGAACTTGGAAGGATCTCATGAATCATACAAAGACCAAATAGAAGACTCTCCACTGTTTCAATCCTCCAAAGATGGGCAGGAATTCCATGAAGCTCTAATTCCATAAGTTGTGGTAAGGCTCCACCCCCTGAGGCCAAAGCATGACGAGACCAGCGCTTGATGTTCAGCCGGAGGGGGGGGGGGACAATCAGAGAATGCCCACCAGAAAGCACACGATCCGCTAGCTCGACACTTGAAAATTGAACAATGAAGTTGTTTGACGCCACCATGCGTAAGTCGAGCGCATCAGCCTCAAGGTTGAAACTTGAGATGAGCGCATCCAAGACATCCGTCGCGCAGAAAGAGCCCTCTAAAGCAATAACCGAGACAAGTAAAGCACGCCGAAGCTCTTCTTCAGCCTGAGAAATGCTCCTGGAGCGCTTGATGAAACACACCTGACGGACAGAGGCAGTGGCAGGAGCAGGGACAGGCGACGATGAGGAAGAGGTGGGAGGATCATCATGACCACTGCCCCTCCGAGAACTCCTCTTCCTCGGACCACGACGAGAACGCCTCCTTCCTCTGCCATCAGAAATTCCATCGACGAGACGCGCAGAATCCTCCATTCTGCACCCAATGACCTTCACGGGAGATGTCCCCTGGGAGACCGAACGCCACACTTGGGTACGACGATGACGAAGCGTCTCTGTCCTCCGGCGCGGGCACACGTGAGCACGGTGCCCAGGCAGCCGGCAACAGAAACACCGCACTTGATGATGACAAACGGCAACTCGATGAGATGGCGAGAGGCAATTAAAGCACTTTCCCCTCAGATCCATGGGCATCGAAATAGGGAGGGGCTTAGAATGGGAGGAGCTCCGCCGACGAGCACGACGGCCAAGAACTTGCACCCAGCCATCACCATCCTCCCGGCCAGAAGAAGGGAGAACAGAGCTTGTAGAAGATACCAGAACGTCCTTGTACGAAGCTTGCAGTTTGAAAGGCCTCTGGGGTACGTCAGAGGAGTATCCACCGTCTTCACTCCAGCGCTGCGACTTGGACCGACCAGCAGGGATGGAAGCAGGAGAATCAACCGGTGCCTGGAGAGAAAGGGATGTGGACGCCGGGTCCAGGATAGACGTCGGCGTGGGGTTGTGGGGGGCTGAGGCACCGGGGGGAGAGAGGAAAGGGAGGGGCGGGAGGGGAGGGCTACTGGTGGGCATCGCACTCAGCCGGTCGGCTTTCTGGATCCGGCGCATCCCGACATGGTCTGGAAGCTCAACCGATCTCTCTACGGCCTCAAGCAGGCGCCCAGAGTTTGGTACGGCCTCGCTTTGCCACCTCGAGTGTCGGCCCTAGGGCATGTTCCTCCACTAGCGCTAGTACACCGCCGACATCCTCGAGCGCGCTGGCATGGTTGATTGTAAGCCCTCCACGACTTTGGTGGACACTAATGGCACGGTCTCCTTCGACGATGGCCCTCCGGTGGCTGATTCGATCAGCTATCAGAGTCTCGCCGGGGCCCTGGAGTACGTCGTTCAGTAGGTGTGCCTCCATATGCACGCCTCGCGGGAGCCACATCTCACCGCTATGAAGCGGATCCACCGTTACCTTTGGGGCACCATCGACTTCGACCTCCTTCGACGCTTTGTGACCACCGACCTCGTCGTCTACACCGACGCCGACTGGGCTGGCTGTCCCGACACCTATCGGTCCACATCCAGCTTCGCCGTGTTTCTTAGTGACAGTCTTGTCTCCTGGTCTTCGAAGCGACAACCAGTCGTCTCCAGCTCCAGTGTCGAGGCTAAGTATCGTGTTGTGGCTAACAGCGTCGCCAAGGTGGTATGGCTTCGTCAGCTACTTCAGGAGTTGCACATTCCGCTGACGCGGAGCACACTTGTCTACTGTAACAACGTCACTGTCATGTACCTCTCCACCAACCCCGTCCAGCACCAGCGCACGAAGCATGTCGAGCTCCATGTCCACTTCGTTCGCGAGCGTGTCGCCATCGTGGATATGCGAGTTCTTTATGTCCCGACCACTTCTTGGTTCGCCGAAATCTTCACCAAGTGCCTACCTACGTCGGTGTTTGAGGAGTTTTGGTCTAGTCTCAACATCTGTCGTGGCTAGAGTTTCGACTGCAGGGGGTGGGGTGTTAGGGATTTTTTTTCGAACACGTAGGAGAGCTGCGTATCATTAAATTAAGGGCCCGTTTGGCAAAGCTCCAGCTCCAGCTTCTGTAGCTCCAGATCCTGATCCTCGTGAGGAGCTGATCCTCCTGATTCTCCTAGAGAATCAGAATCATTTTTAAAACTGTTTGGCAAGTAAATTGATTCTTGTCTGCTGAGAGTTGGTGGTCTGTGGCGATTGTCTGTTTTACCCTTTGCAGTTCAACTTTGTTACAAACCAATAAGTAGGATACATATACGAGAAAAAAATTATGAAACAATAACATATAAAATATTCCCATCATAGTAGTGCATAAAATGGTCTCAAATGTTTAATCCATAAATTGGCTCGTTATGTTTTTGTCCAATGGCAATTGCGGGTAATTTCGATCAAACTTTAAGGGGGTCCATATTTGGTTGGTTGAGGAGCTGTTTTAAGGGAGGGTGGAGCAGGTTTTTTTAGATCCCACATTTCTTCACAAAAACGACTCCCAATCTTTCGGCTCCACACGAGAATCAGTTTAAAAAAATACCCGTTTGGCACGGCTCCTCCAGATCCTCGCTTAGAATCAGGAGCTGGAGCTGTGCCAAACGGGCCCTAAGAAAGGAAGGGGGTGTTAGAGATACAGTGATTGTATTGTAATAAGACTGTGTGTAATGGGCTTAGGCCCAACATCTCTATTATAAATATATCACCCAACCCAGTTTAGGGTTAGGGTTTTCAGTCTCTAACATCTTATGCTGTCCAGCAGGTGTGCCATCATATGCACACCCCGCGGGAGCCTGGCCTCACCACTACTAACTGGTTTCTTCGCTACCTCTGCGGCACCCTTGACTATTGTCTGCTTCTTCGGCCTTATCCGACTTCTGAGCTGATTGCCTCCATCGACGTTGACTGGGCCAGCTACCCCGACACGCGCGGTCCAACTCTTGCTACGTCGTGTTCCTAGGCGCCAACCTCGTCTTCTGGTTGTTGAAGCGGTAGCCTGTCGTCTCCCGCTCCAGCGCCGAGGCCGACTATCACGCTGTGGCCAATGGCGTGGCCGAAGCGTCCTGGATCCAGGAGCTCCACAGCCATCTAGCGCGTGCCACCCTCGTCTACCGTGACAACGTCAGTGTGATCAACCTCCACTTCGTTCGCGACCGTGTGGCTGTCGTCGATGTTCGAGTCCTCCACGTCCCGACCACTTCACGATTCGCCATCATCTTCTCCAAGGGACTCCCTTCTTTAGTGTTCTCGGAGTTTTGGTCTAGTCTCAACATTTGTACAAGCTAGAGTGGCGACTGCGGGGGTGGGGGTTGTCTTTCTCAACTTCCATCAATATAGCTTGTAGGAAGGAAGAGATTGCGTATAATGTGTGGGATGTATTGGAGGGCAAGAAAGCTATTCTAGAGATTAGGAAGGTTATCATAGATATAAGGAAGGGTTATCCTAGGATTACAATCAATCCTAAACCAACCATATAAGGAGTTACCTAATATACTCTAACATAGTTAATGTACTCTAACATGCCTAATATACTCTAACACCCCCTGCAGTCGTAGCGTTAGCAATACGAATGGATAGACTACAAAACAATGGAGATATCCCCCCACAGTCGGAATGCGGGTGTGAATGCTGCAACTGGAGTAGCCCATGCAGATGATAGCCTTTTTGCCTATAATGTCGAGATAGCCGAGTAGGCGTCGAGCCGTTGTCGAGGTGTCTGATGGAATAAGTCATGTGGTCTTCGTGTGGAGGACAGTCCGCACAGCATCTCTGCTGTCCGCACAGCATCTCTGCTGTAGGACAGCAGCAACACAGCAGTTTTTGACTGCAAGGACTGCGGCAGACAGCACAGCAGCAGTCTTTTGACTGCAAGGACAACGTGTTGCAGCCTGCAGGCATCTCCTGCAGTCTTTTGACTGCAAGGATAGCGTGCTGCAGCCTGCAGGCATCTCCTTTTTCATTTTCAGCTCTTGGAGGACAGCAGCTTGCTGCAGTTTTCCTTTTGACTAGAGTACAACAACACCTAGTGGTTAGTGCAGTTTGTAGGACAACATATTCGCAACTCTAGGAAGCATATGCTGCAGCCCCTTGGGCTATAAATATGTATCCCAACCCTTAAACGGGTATGGCATTGTGTAGTGTTTGAGGAAATAAACAGAAAATTGCCCCAACTCATAGTGTCATCCTCTTGATGAGAGTTAGAGTCCCTCTACTTACAATTGGTATCAGAGCCAAACTATCCTGCAGCCTAAACATCTCTTGCTCATCTCCTTCCCACGCCTCTCCCCACACTCAGTCGGCAGCAAGAGCTACAACTGTTCCTTCCTCTCCTGCTCAGACGAGCAGCCTTTCGTCTGAGACAGCCTCTTCCACACGCAGCGACCCCTCACTAGCCCACCATGTCCCTACGCTCGGTCACTTCGAGTGCGCGGCGCCAGCAAGAGGCCGAGGTCGCCGCGGCACAAGAACGCGAGCGAGCAGCAGCGGCGGCTGCAGCGACAGCAGCGAGGGCAGCACGGTTGGTGGCGGCGGAACTGGCAGCAGCGAGAGCGGAAGTAGAAGCAGCGGAGGCGGCGGATGCTGCACGTGCGGCGGCAGCAGAGCTCGAGGTTCTGCGCGGCAGTAGAGCTGGCAACTCTGCTTCTGTCGACGACAACACCGACGAAGAGCTCAGGCTGGCGAGGGAAGCAGCGCGAGAGCAGGCGGCACAGTGGGCAGCCGCGCATCCCCATGGGGGCACGCGTGGCGGCAGCCCAGATAGGCGCCGACGCGCTGACGGCGCTCCAGGCGAGGGCGTACGTGGCGGCAGCCCAGACGGGCGTAGACGCGCCGGCGGTGCTCCCGGCGGCGGCGACCGAGTCGACGAAGATCACGGCCTCTACAGGCGGCGCGACTCTCTCTCCCCGGATCGGTACCATGGTCGCCGCATGGCCCAGGCCATTGTCAGGGACATCGGTCCCGGCGGTGGGTGGCCTACCCTCACCAAGACCAACTACGTCGAGTGGGCCGCGGTGATGAGGCTACGACTCCAAGTTCGCCACATGTGGGAAGCAGTTCGGTACGGCGACGTTGACTACCACGAGGATCGGCGGGCGTTGGATGCCCTCATTGCTGCAGTCCCGCCCGAGATGCAGTTTTCGCTTTCCCAGAAGCGGACTGCCAAGGAGGCCTGGTACGCCATCGCTGCGACCCGCATCGGCAGCGATCGTGCTCGCAAGACCACACTGCAGGCACTTCGCAAGGAGTGTGAGAACCTGGCCTTCAAGCCAGGTGAGGATGTTGATGACTTTGCTCTCCGCCTCAACACTCTGTTGCAGAAGATGGTGCAGTTTGGCGACGACACCTACGATGAGGAGAGAGCTGTTGAGAAGCTCTTCCGTTGCATCCCCGAGAAGTACAAGCAGATTGCTCGCTCGATCGAGTCTCTGCTAGACCTCTCCACGATGACGATCGAAGAGGCGATAGGTCGTCTCAAGGTGGTCGACGGCGACAAACCACAGGCTCCCTCTGGGCCTATCACTATCGGCGGGAAGCTACATCTCACTCGAGAGCAGTGGGAGGCCTGCCAGGGTGACAAGAAGAAGGGGGAGTCCTCGACACGAGGCCGCAAACGCGGCAAACCGCGCAAGGCGTGTGGAGGCGCCCAGGCCGAGGCGCGAGGACATGCTGAGGGTGGTGCCCGTGGAGATGCCCAAGGTGGCGCCGTCGGCAACAAGAAGCCGGCACGAGACGGCTGTCACAACTGCGGCAAGCTTGGCCACTGGGCCAGGGACTGTCGGCAGCCACGACGTGGCCAGGCCAACGTCGCACAGGCGGAGGTGGAGGAGGAGGCTCTGCTCCTAGCACATGCAAGCATCGAGCTATCTCCAGCGGCACCGGCCGCAGCGGCACTCCTCCACCTTGATGAGTCGAAAGCACGCGCTTTCCTCGGCGACGGTTCCAGCAAAGACATGATCGAAGGATGGTGCCTCGACACCGGCGCCACTCATCACATGACCGGTCGACGGGAGTTCTTCACCGAGCTTGACTCTAGCGTCCGAGGCTCCGTCAAGTTTGGGGACGCCTACGGCGTAGAGATCAAGGGCGTCGGCTCAGTTGTCTTCACCGCCGCGTCTGGTGAGCACAGGCTGCTCACCGGAGTCTACTACATCCCCACGTTGAGGAACTTGAGAGCACCTAGAGGGGGGGGGTGAATAGGTGATCCTGTAACACTTAAAAAACTTAAGCCACAAAACTTGGTTACTTGTTAGCACAGTAATATGCCAAGTGGCTAGAGAAGGATCTCAACACAACACAATAACCAAGAGATATCAATCACAGAGATGGCACAGTGGTTATCCCGTGGTTCGGCCAAGACCAACGCTTGCCTACTCCACGTTGTGGCGTCCCAACGGACGAGGGTTGCAATCAACCCCTCTCAAGCGGTCCAAAGACCAACTTGAATACCACGGTGTTGCTTTGCTTCTCTTAATCCCGTTTGCGAGGAATCTCCACAGCTTGGAGCCTCTCGCCCTTACACAAGATGTTCACGAAGAATCACAGAGCAAGGGAGGGATTAGCAACTCATACACAACACAAAGATCACAGCGAATACGCACACGCAAAATCAAGATTTGAGCTCAAGAGACTAGCACACTAGAACAGAGCTCAAATCACTAGAATGTCGAACAAGTGCGCAAGAATGAAGTGTGAGTGATCAATGATGCTCAAAGGATGCTTGGTGTTCTCCTCCATGCGCCTAGGGGTCCCTTTTATAGCCCCAAGGCAGCTAGGAGCCGTTGAGCACAAGTTTGGAAAGCCATTCTTGCCTTCTGTCATCGGGGGCACCGGACAGTCCGGTGCACACCGGACACTGTCCGGTGCCCGATTTCCTTCCTTAAATAGCGAAGCCGACCGTTGGCAGCCTGAGAGCCGTTGGCGCACCGGACATGTCCGGTGCACACCGGACAGTCCGGTGCCGTCTTCTAGCCGTTGGCTCGGCCACGTGTCCCGCGCAGATTGCGCGGCCGACCGTTGGCCCGGCCGACCGTTGGCTCACCGGACAGTCCGGTGCACACCGGACAGTCCGGTGAATTTTAGCCGTACGTCGCCGGTGAATTCCCGAGAGCAGCTACTTCGCTCAAGCCAGCCTGACGCACCGGACACTGTCCGGTGCACCACCGGACACTGTCCGGTGCACCACCGGACAGTCCGGTGCTTGCAGACTCAGCAGATTCTTGGCTGCTCGAGCCAAGACATTTCCAATTGGATTTTTCCTGTTTCCAGCACTTAGACACAATACATTAGTCCATAAAACAATGTACTAAGTCTGAGAAACATACCTTAATTCTTGATTTGTACCTTGTCCACCTTTTTACACTTAGTTACTTGTGTTGGACACTAAATCACCAAAATACTTAGAAATGGCCCAAGGGCACATTTCCCTTTCAATCTCCCCCTTTTTGGTGATTTATGCCAACACAACATAAAGCAAGTAGAACAAGTACAAAATCAAATCAAATAAGAACTCAAAATTGTTTTGATTCAATTTTGACATATATGGATCACTCTATGCCACCACTTGGTTTGTTTTTGCAAATCAAACTCAAATTTCTATCTCTAAGTCAAACACACATGTTAAGACATAAAGAGAGTCATTCTAAGAGAAATTGATTTAAGATTTCAAAAACTCCCCCTTTTTTTCCATAATCAATACTTCTCCCCACAAGAAGCCAACTTTTGACAAGAGAGACAACAAAAAAAATTTTGACAAACCAAAAGCTCTATTCTACTGTTTTCAAAATCTCTCAAGTGGTAGCTGATCCATTTATCGCTTTGGCCTTTATTTTCTCCCCCTTTGGCATCAAGCACCAAAACGGGATCAATCTTGGCCCTTTAACCCCATTGCCTCACCAAAATCTTCAAATAAGAACACAAAGGCAATAAGAGTATGAAGATGAACTTGGAAAAGTTACTCTTTTCATCGGAGTGCAGTGGAAGTCTTGCATGGTCCAAGTCCACCTTTTCCCTTTCAATTTTCCTTGGAGACTAAAACAACGAAACTCAAGTACATGGTTAGTCTCAAAGGGTCAAGTTGTAGCACAGCTCCCCCTAAATATGTGCATTACTTGCAAACAGGACTTGTGAGGTCCAGGGAGTGTTTGTACAACTTGAGCACCACAATAAGCAACAAAATGCAGAATGAACATGATCAAAGGCATAAACACATGTATGCTACATTTCAATCCAAGTTCCGCGAATCTAAGATATTGAGCTCACTACGCAGCCTGCAAAAGGTCTTCTCATCTAGAGGCTTGGTAAAGATATCGGCTAGCTGGTTCTCGGTGCTAACATGAAACACTTCGATATCTCCCTTTTGCTGGTGGTCTCTCAAAAAGTGATGCCGGATGTCAATGTGCTTTGTGCGGCTGTGCTCAACAGGATTTTCCGCTATTCGGATAGCACTCTCATTGTCACATAGGAGTGGGACTTTGTTCAGATTGTAGCCAAAGTCCCTGAGGGTTTGCCTCATCCAAAGTAGTTGCGCACAACACTGTCCTGCGGCAACGTACTCGGCCTCAGCGGTGGATAGGGCAACAGAGGTTTGTTTCTTAGAGTTCCATGACACCAGGGACCTTCCTAAGAATTGGCACGTCCCCGATGTACTCTTCCTATCGACCTTACATCCAGCATAGTCGGAATCTGAGTACCCAATCAAGTCAAAGTTAGACCCCTTTGGATACCAGATCCCGAAGCAAGGCGTAGCGACTAAATATCGAAGAATTCGCTTCACAGCCACTAAGTGACACTCCTTCGGATCGGATTGAAATCTAGCACACATGCATACGCTAAGCATAATATCCGGTCTACTAGCACATAAATAAAGCAAAGAACCTATCATGGACCGGTATGCTTTTTGATCAACGGACTTACCTCCTTTGTTGAGGTCGGTGTGTCCGTCGGTCCCCATTGGCGTCTTTGCGGGCTTGGCGTCCTTCATCCCAAACCTCTTTAGCAAATCTTGTGTGTACTTTGTTTGGGAGATGAAGGTGCCGTCCTTGAGTTGCTTCACTTGGAACCCAAGGAAGTAGGTCAACTCGCCCATCATCGACATCTCGAATTTCTGCGACATCACCCTGCTAAACTCTTCACAAGACTTTTGGTTAGTAGAACCAAATATTATGTCGTCGACATAAATTTGGCACACAAAAAGATCACCATCGCAAGTCTTAGTAAAAAGAGTTGGATCGGCTTTCCCAACCTTGAAAGCATTAGCAATTAAAAAGTCTCTAAGGCATTCATACCATGCTCTTGGGGCTTGCTTAAGTCCATAGAGCGCCTTAGAGAGCTTACACAGGTGGTCGGGGTACCGTTCATCCTCGAAGCCAGGGGGCTGCTCCACGTACACCTCCTCCTTGATCGGCCCGTTGAGGAAAGCGCTCTTCACATCCATTTGGTACAACCTGAAAGAATGGTGAGCGGCATATGCTAGCAAGATACGAATTGATTCTAGCCTAGCCACAGGAGCAAAAGTCTCCTCAAAGTCCAAACCTGCGACTTGGGCATAACCTTTTGCCACAAGTCGAGCCTTGTTTCTCGTCACCACCCCGTGCTCGTCCTGTTTGTTGCGGAACACCCACTTGGTTCCCACAACATTTTGCTTGGGACGAGGCACCAGTGTCCAAACTTCGTTGCGCTTGAAGTTGTTGAGTTCCTCCTGCATGGCCAACACCCAGTCCGGATCTAGCAAGGCCTCTTCTACCTTGAAAGGCTCAATAGAAGAGACAAAAGAGTAATGCTCACAAAAATTAACTAATCTTGAGCGAGTAGTTACTCCCTTGCTAATATCACCCAATATCTGTTCGACGGGATGATCCCTTTGAATTGTCGCTCGAACTTGGGTTGGAGGTGCCTGAGGTGCTCCTTCCTCTTGAACATCCTGTGCTCCCCCTTGATCATGTGCCTCCACTTGAGGTACCTGTTCGTCATCTTGGGTTGGGGGATGCACCATAGTTGAGGAAGACGGTTGATCTTGCTCCAAATGGTCCTGAGGCCGTACATCTCCAATCGCCATGGTGCGTATCGCGGCCGTTGGAACGTCTTCTTCATCTACATCATCAAGATCAACAACTTGCTCTCTTGGAGAGCCATTAGTCTCATCAAATACAACGTCGCTAGAGACTTCAACCAAACCCGATGATTTGTTGAAGACCCTATACGCCTTTGTATTTGAATCATAACCTAATAAAAATCCTTCTACGGCTTTGGGAGCAAATTTGGAATTCCTACCCTTCTTCACTAGAATGTAGCATTTACTCCCAAAAACACGAAAATACGATACATTAGGTTTGTTACCGGTTAGCAGCTCATACGACGTCTTCTTGAGGAGGCGGTGAAGGTAGACCCTGTTGATGGCGTGGCAAGCCGTGTTCACGGCTTCCGACCAAAAGCACTCGGGGTCTTGAATTCTCCAAGCATAGTTCTCGCCATATCTATGAGCGTCCTGTTCTTCCTCTCTACCACACCATTTTGCTGTGGTGTGTAGGGAGCGGAGAACTCGTGCTTGATCCCTTCCTCCTCAAGAAACTCCTCCACTTGAAGGTTCTTGAATTCGGACCCGTTGTCGCTCCTTATCTTCTTCACCTTGAGCTCAAACTCATTTTGAGCTCTCCTTAGGAAGCGCTTGAGGGTCCCTTGGGTTTCAGACTTATCCTGCAAAAAGAACACCCAAGTGAAGCGGGAAAAGTCATCAACGATAACTAGACCATACTTACTTCCTCCTATGCTCAGATAGGCGACGGGTCCGAAGAGGTCCATATGTAGCAGCTCCAGGGGTCTTGATGTTGTCATCACATTTTTGGTGTGATGAGAGCCTCCCACTTGTTTCCCTGCTTGACAAGCTGCACAAGGTCTATCTTTTTCGAAATGAACATTGGTTAGACCTATCACGTGTTCTCCCTTTAGAAGCTTGTGGAGGTTCTTCATCCCCACATGTGCTAAGCGGCGATGCCACAGCCAGCCCATGCAAGTCTTAGCCATTAAGCATGCATCTAGACCGGCCTCTTCTTTTGCAAAATCAACTAAGTAAAGCTTGCCGTCTAGTACACCCTTAAAAGCTAGTGAACCATCACATCTTCTAAAGACAGACACATCTACATTTGTAAACAAACAGTTATATCCCATATTGCATAATTGACTAACAGATAACAAATTATATCCAAGAGACTCTACTAAAAACACATTAGAGATAGAGTGCTCATTTGAGATCGCAATTTTACCTAACCCTTTTACCTTGCCTTGATTCCCATCACCGAATATTATTGAATCTTGAGAATCTTTATTCTTGACGTAGGAGGTGAACATCTTCTTCTCCCTCGTCATATGGTTTGTGTATCCGCTGTCAATAATCCAGCTTGAACCCCCGGATGCATAAACCTGCAAGGCAAATTTAGGCTTGGGTCTTAGGTACCCAACTCATGTTGGGTCCTGCAAGGTTAGCACAAATATCCTTAGGGACCCAAATGCAAGTTTTGTCTCCCTTGCATCTTGTCCCTAATTTTCTAGCAACTATCTTCCTATCCTTTCTACAAATAGCAAAAGAAGCATTTAAAGCATGATATATTGTAGAAGGTTCATTAACTTTCCTAGGAACATTAACGACATTTCTCCTAGGCATATTATAAATAACATTTCTCCTATCAACATTTCTATTATGCACATAAGAAGAACTAGAAGCAACCATGGCATGAGAATCAAAGGCATTATATACATTACAACTCCTATAAGCATTTCTAGGTTGTCTTCTATCATAGTACATAAAGGCATGGTTCTTTTGCACACTACCAATCGTGTAGGCATTTCTAGGTTGTCTTCTATCATAGCCATAGGGGCCTTCCCTTTCTCCTTGGCGGAGATGGGAGCCTTATGGCTTGTCAAGTTCTTGGCTTCCCTCTTGTAGCCAAGTCCATCCTTAATTGAAGGGTGTCTACCAATCGTGTAGGCATCCCTTGCAAATTTTAGCTTGTCAAATTCATTCTTGCTAGTCTTAAGTTGGGCATTAAGACTAGCTAATTCATCATTTAATTTGGAAATTGAAACTAAATGATCACTACAAGCATCAATGTCAAAATCTTCTAGCTACTTCTAGTTTAGCATTTAAATCATCATTAAAACTTTTTAACTTAGCAATAGTTTCATGACAAGAAGATAATTCACTAGAGAGCATTTCATTCCTCTTAATTTCTAGAGCAAGAGATTTCTGTGCTTCTACAAATTTATCATGTTCTTCATACAACAAATCCTCTTGTTTTTCTAAAAGCATATTCTTGTCATTCAAGGCATCAATTAATTCATTAATTTTGTCTACCTTGGTTCTATCTAATCCCTTGAATAAGCATGAGTAATCTATCTCATCATCATCACTAGACTCATCTTCACTCGAAGAGGCATAAGTACTAGTATGAGTGCTTACTTTCTTCTCTCTTGCCATGAGGCAAGTGTGACGCTCGTTGGGGAAGAGGGATGACTTGTTGAAGGCGGTGGCGGCGAGTCCTTCATTGTCAGAGTCGGAGGAGGAACAATCCGAATCCCACTCCTTTCCGATATGTGCCTCGCCCTTGGCCTTCTTGTAATGCTTCTTTTTCTCCTTGTTCCCTTGGTCCTGATCACTATCATTGTCGGGACAGTTAGCAATAAAATGACCAAGCTTACCGCATTTGAAGCATGAGCGCTTCCCCTTGGCTTTGGTCTTGCTCGGCTGCCCCTTGCGACCTTTAAGCGCCGTCTTGAAGCGCTTAATGATGAGGGCCATCTCCTCATCATTGAGTCCGGCCGCCTCAACTTGCGCCACCTTGCTTGGTAGTGCCTCCTTGCTCCTTGTTGCCTTGAGAGCAATGGGTTGAGGCTCATGACTAGGACCGTTCAACGCGTCGTCCACGTATCTTGCCTCCTTGATCATCATTCGCCCGCTTACAAACTTCCCAAGAACTTCTTCGGGCGACATCTTGGTGTACCTGGGATTTTCACGTATATTGTTCACCAAATGAGGATCAAGAACGGTAAATGACCTTAGCATTAGGCGGACGACGTCGTGGTCCGTCCATCGCGTGCTCCCGTAGCTCCTTATTTTGTTGATAAGGGTCTTGAGCCGGTTGTATGTTTGTGTCGGCTCCTCGCCCCTTATCATCACGAACCGTCCAAGCTCGCCCTCCACCAACTCCATCTTGGTGAGCAAGGTGACGTCGTTTCCCTCATGAGAGATCTTGAGGGTGTCCCAGATCTGCTTGGCATTGTCCAAGCCGCTCACCTTGTGATACTCGTCCCTGCACAAAGAGGCTAGCAACACAGTAGTAGCTTGTGCATTTTTATGAATCTGTTCATTAATAAACACAGGGCTATCCGAGCTATAAAATTTCATTCCACTTTCTACAATCTCCCAAATGCTTGGATGGAGAGAAAACAGGTGAGTACGCATTTTGTGGCTCCAAAATCCGTAATCCTCTCCATCAAAGTGAGGGGGCTTGCCAAGTGGAATGGGGAGTAATTGAGCATTTGAACTATGCGGGATGCGCGAATAATCGAAAGAAAAGTTTGAGTTAACCGTCTTTCGTCTATCGTAGTCGTCGTCGTCCTTTTGGGAGGAGGAAGATTCGTCGCTGTCGTAGTAGACAATTTCCTTGATGCGCCTTGTCTTCTTCTTCCTCCCGTCTTTTCTTTTGTGGCCCGAGCCTGAGTCGGTGGGCCTGTCATCATTGGGCTCGTTGAGGAAGGACTCCTTCTCCTTGTCGTTGATCACCATCCCTTTGCCTTTAGGATCCATCTCTTCAGGCGGTTAGTCCTTCTCTTGAAGAGAACGGCTCCGATACCAATTGAGAGCACCTACAGGGGGGGGGGGTGAATAGGTGATCCTGTAACACTTAAAAAACTTAAGCCACAAAACTTGGTTACTTGTTAGCACAGTAATATGCCAAGTGGCTAGAGAAGGATCTCAACACAACACAATAACCAAGAGATATCAATCACAGAGATGGCACAGTGGTTATCCCGTGGTTCGGCCAAGACCAACGCTTGCCTACTCCACGTTGTGGCGTCCCAACGGACGAGGGTTGCAATCAACCCCTCTCAAGCGGTCCAAAGACCAACTTGAATACCACGGTGTTGCTTTGCTTCTCTTAATACCGTTTGCGAGGAATCTCCACAGCTTGGAGCCTCTCGCCCTTACACAAGATGTTCACGAAGAATCACAGAGCAAGGGAGGGATTAGCAACTCATACACAACACAAAGATCACAGCGAATACGCACACGCAAAATCAAGATTTGAGCTCAAGAGACTAGCACACTAGAACAGAGCTCAAATCACTAGAATGTCGAACAAGTGCGCAAGAATGAAGTGTGAGTGATCAATGATGCTCAAAGGATGCTTGGTGTTCTCCTCCATGCGCCTAGGGGTCCCTTTTATAGCCCCAAGGCAGCTAGGAGCCGTTGAGCACAAGTTTGGAAAGCCATTCTTGCCTTCTGTCATCGGGGGCACCAGACAGTCCGGTGCACACCGGACACTGTCCGGTGCCCGATTTCCTTCCTTAAATAGCGAAGCCGACCGTTGGCAGCCTGAGAGCCGTTGGCGCACCGGACATGTCCGGTGCACACCGGACAGTCCGGTGCCGTCTTCTAGCCGTTGGCTCGGCCACGTGTCCCGCGCAGATTGCGCGGCCGACCGTTGCCTCACCGGATAGTCCGGTGCACACCGGACAGTCCGGTGAATTTTAGCCGTACGTCGCCGGTGAATTCCCGAGAGCAGCTACTTCGCTCGAGCCAGCCTGACGCACCGGACACTGTCCGGTGCACCACCGGACACTGTCCAGTGCACCACCGGACAGTTCGGTGCTTGCAGACTCAGCAGATTCTTGGCTGCTCGAGCCAAGACATTTCCAATTGGATTTTTCCTGTTTCCAGCACTTAGACACAATACATTAGTCCATAAAACAATGTACTAAGTCTGAGAAACATACCTTAATTCTTGATTTGTACCTTGTCCACCTTTTTACACTTAGTTACTTGTGTTGGACACTAAATCACCAAAATACTTAGAAATGGCCCAAGGGCACATTTCCCTTTCAGAACTCTATCATCAGCTTGGGACAGCTGGATGAGAACGGTTCGCGCGTGGAGGTCGAGCACGGAGTCATGAGGATCTGGGACCCCTCTCGTCGCCTTCTTGCCAAGGTACGCAGGAGTCCAAATCGGCTATACATCCTCAATGTGAAGGTGGCACAACCTTGCTGCCTTGCTGCTCGTCGAGACGACGGGGCATGGCAGTGGCACGAGCGCTTCGGGCACCTTAACTTCGAGGCCCTGAAGCGGCTCAGTGCCAAGGAGATGGTACGAGGCCTGCCGTGCCTTGACCATGTGGAGCAATTCTGCGATGTCTGCGTGTTGACAAAGCAGAGACGACTCCCCTTTCCCCAACAGTCGAGCTTCCGAGCCAAGGAGAGGCTCGAGCTCGTGCATGGGGACTTGTGTGGCCCAGTGACACCAGCCACACTAGGAGGACGACGCTACTTCTTGCTGCTCGTCGACGATCTCTCCCGCTACATGTGGGTGATGATCCTTGGCAGCAAGGGAGAGGCTGCGAACGCCATCAGGCGTGTGCAGGTCGCTGCGGAGGCGGAGTGCGGCCGCAAGCTGCGCGTGCTGCGCACCGACAACGGCGGCTGAGTTCGCGTCGTACTGCGCGGATGAGGGCGTTCGGAGCCACTACTCCGCGCCGTACAGCCCGCAGCAGAACGGCGTCGTCGAGCGACGCAACCAGACGGTTGTGGGGATGGCTCGGGCTCTCCTCAAACAGAGGGGAATGCCGACTGTCTTCTGGGGAGAGGCGGTGGTTACAGCGGTTTACATCCTCAACCGCTCGCCCACCAAGGCTCTCAACGGGATGACACTGTACGAGGCTTGGCATGGGCGCAAGCCGGCGGTCTCTCACCTACGGGTCTTCGGCTGCCTCGCGTTCACCAAGGAGCTTGGCCACATCAGCAAGCTCGACGATAGGAGCACCCCGGGGGTGTTCATTGGCTACGCGGAGGGCTCGAAGGCCTACCGCATCCTTGACCCAGGAACACAGCGTGTGCGCACGGCGCGCGACGTAGTGTTCGACGAAGGGCGAGGATGGGCGTGGGACAAGGCGGTGGACGACAGCACGACTCCGACGTACGACGACTTCACCATCGAGTACGTCCACTTTGAGGGAGCTGGGGGAGTAGGCAACTCTTCTCCGAGCAGGTCTACCCCAGCCCCCAAGTCTCCACCGACTTCACCACCACGCACTCCAGCCACAACTCCGGCTACAGCGAGCTCTTCGCCACCACGTACTCCAGCACCGACGATACCCTCTCCGGGAACGTCCTCTCCGACACCAGCTCGTGTCGAGCACGACCCAGTGGAGCTCGTGACCCCGCTCTCCCACGACGAGGAGCGCGTCGACGCGTGCTACGACGGCGAGCCGTTGCGGTATCGTAGGGTGGAGGGCCTTCTCATGAACCCGTCGGTGCCGGGCCCGACGTCTCGCATTCTGGCAGGAGAGTTGCATCTTGCATGCGACGATGGTGAGCCTCGGTCTTTCGTGGAGGCCGAGAAACATGCGGCTTGGCGTGCTGCGATGCAGTCGGAGATGGACGCGGTTGAGACGAACCACACTTGGGAGCTCGCTGATCTCCCTCATGGTCATCGCACGATCACCCTTAAGTGGGTGTTCAAACTGAAGAGGGATGAAGCCGGCGCCATCGTCAAGCATAAGGCTCGCTTGGTGGCACACGGTTTCTTGCAGCAGGAGGGGATCGACTTCGACGATGCCTTCGCCCCTGTGGCACGGATGAATCCGTGCGACTCCTCCTCGCGCTGGCAGCCCAGGAGGGCTGGCATGTTCATCACATGGATGTCAAGTCGGCGTTTCTTAACGGCGACTTAAAGGAGGAGGTCTATGTACACCAGCCGCCAGGTTTTGCGATCCTTGGCAAGGAGGGCAAGGTGTTGCGCCTACGCAAGGCCCTCTATGGCTTGCGACAGGCACCGAGGGCGTGGAATGCCAAGCTGGATTCCACGCTCAAAGGAATGGGCTTCACGCCAAGCCCGCACGAGGCGGCCATCTATCGGCGGGGCCATGGAGGAAGTGCCCTGCTGGTGGGTGTCTACGTCGACGACTTGGTGATCACCGGCGCCAAGGATGCAGAGGTGGCAGCGTTCAAGGAAGAGATGAAGGCCACCTTCCAAATGAGTGACCTGGGGTATCTCTCCTTCTACCTGGGGATTGAGGTGCACCAGGGAGACTCCGGGATCACACTTCGCCAGACCGCCTATGCCAAGCGCATTGTTGAGCTGGCTGGGCTCACCGACTGCAACCCAGCTCTCACTCCGATGGAGGAGAGGCTGAAGCTAAGTCGCGACAGCACGACGGAGGAGGTGGATGCTACACAGTACCGACGTCTTGTGGGGAGCCTTCGCTACCTCGTCCACACACGGCCGGGCTTGTCATATTCCGTCGGCTACGTTAGTCGGTTCCTGCAGCGACCGACGACAGAGCACGAGCAGGCTGTGAAGAGGATCATCCGCTATGTTGCGGGGACTCTCGACCACGGCCTCTACTACCCGAGGTGCCCTGGGGAGGCACACCTTATCGGGTACAGCGACAGCGACCACGCCGGCGACATCGACACTAGCAAGAGCACGAGCGGGATCCTCTTCTTCCTCGGTAAATGCCTCATTAGCTGGCAGTCGGTCAAGCAGCAGGTGGTGGCCATGTCCAGCTGCGAGGCCGAGTACATAGCGGCCTCCACCGCTTCGACTCAGGCGCTCTGGCTGGCTCGACTGCTCGGTGATCTCCTTGGGAGAGACATTGGAGCAGTGGAACTCCGGGTGGACAGCCAGTCCGCCCTGGCGTTGGCCAAGAACCCCGTGTTCCATGAACGGAGCAAGCACATCCGGGTGAGGTACCACTTCATCCGTGATTGTTTGACAGAAGGAAGCATCAAGGCGCGCTACATCAACACCAAGGATCAGCTTGCGGATCTGCTCACCAAGTCCCTTGGGAGGATCAAGTTCCTTGAGCTTTGTTCTAGGTCTGGAATGACTCAACTTTCCCACAAGGTGGCACACAAGACTTAGGGGGAGAATGATGGAATAAGTCATGTGGTCTTCGTGTGGAGGACAGTCCGCACAGCATCTCTGCTGTAGGACAGCAGCAACACAACAGTTTTTGACTGCAAGGACTGCGGCAGACAGCAAGGACTGCGGCAGACATCACAGCAGCAGTCTTTTGACTGCAAGGACAGCGTGCTGCAGCCTGCAGGCATCTCCTGCAGTCTTTTGACTGCAAGGACAGCGTGCTGCAGCCTGCAGGCATCTCCTTTTTCATTTTCAACTTTTGGAGGACAGCAGCTTGCTGCAGTTTTCCTTTTGACTAGAGTACAACAGCACCTAGTGGTTAGTGCAGTTTGTAGGACAGCATATTCGCAACTCTAGAAAGCATATGCTGCAGCCCCTTGGGCTATAAATATGTATCCCAACCCTTAGACGGGTATGACATTGTGTAGTGTTTGAGGAAATAAACAGAAAATTGCCCCAACTCATAGTGTCATCCTCTTGATGAGAGTTAGAGTCCCTCTACTTACAGTGTCGTGCGTCGGGTAGCTGTGGTCGATGTAGCTGTCGAGAATGTAGAAAGGAAGAATGGAGTGAATCACCACGCACCCATTGAGGGTGGGGAGCCTGTCATATATAGCCAATAGGCATGCATGGAAGGTACATGTATGGGAGGCTATTCCCTGTACAAGGAAACAGACCTAGGCTATAGATAGAAGGTAATCCTAGACTATACAAGGCAGCTAGCCAATCTAGGGGATTACAATCAATCGCAATCAGGCTCTGATTGATCCTGATATATACATATCCTAATACCCGCCCGCAGTCTGAGCGGGAGAATCACAGACGCAAAGACTGGTCCGAAAATCAGTGAAGAGCTGTACGGGCAGACCCTTGGTCATGATGTCGGCAAACTGGTGCGTAGACGGAACATGAAGAACACGGAACTGCCCCAGAGCTACCTTCTCACGGACGAAGTGGATGTCGATTTCGATGTGCTTCATGCGGCGGTGATGGATTGGGTTGGCTGCCATGTACACAGCGCTCACATTGTCACAGTAGACCACGGTCGCACGCGGGATGGAGATGTGCAGCTCATGTAGTAGCTGACGCAGCCAGCAGCACTCGGCAACAGCATGGGCCATAGCACGGTACTCATCTTCGGCGCTGGAGCGAGATACAGTCGTCTGACGCTTGGACGACCATGACACCAGATTGTCGCCGAGGTAGACGCAGAAGCCGGAGGTGGAGCGACGCGTGTCGGGGCAGCCGGACCAGTCGGCATCGGAGTAGGCTGTGAGTTGATCAACGGCGCCGGGTCCCAAGTGCAGACCTGCCGATAGGGAGCCCTTGACATAGCACAGGATGCGCTTGATTAGCGCAAGATGCGGCTCGCGAGGGTCGTGCATGAAGAGGTAGACTTACTGGACAGCATAGGCCAGGTCCGGCCTGGTCAGAGTGAGGTACTGGAGAGCACCAGCGAGGCTCCGGTACTCCGAGGGGTTGGCGACTGGAGCGCCCTCGGAGGCAGACAACTTGGTCCGGGCATCCACCGGAGTAGCTGTCGGGTGGCATTCAGACATGCCAGCGCGCTGGAGGAGATCAACGGCGTACTGCCGCTGAGAGAGGAACAGTCCACTACTGTCCCGTGTCACCGAGATGCCGAGGAAATGGTGGAGATCCCCGAGGTCCGTCATGGCAAACTCCGACGATAGGCGGGAGGTGACGTGCTGGAGAAGAGCCGGTGATGATGCGGTGATGATGATGTCGTCGATGTAGAGGAGGAGATAGGCCATGGCGTCTCCAGTCTTGTAGATGAACAGGGAGGCATCCGTTTTGGAGGTGGTGAAGCCAATACTGCGGATGAAGCTGGAGAAGCGCTGATTCTAGGCTCGTGGTGCCTGCTTAAGCCCATACAGGGACTTCTGCAACAGGCAGACAGAGTTAGGTGTAGCGGGGTCGATGAATCCTTTCGGCTGCTCGCAGTAGACAGTCTCCTCGAGGTTGCCGTGGAGGAAGGCATTCTTCACGTCGAGCTGCCGGATGGGCCAGTCTCGGGACGCAGCAATGCTGAGGACGGTGCGGATCGTGGCCAGCTTGACGACTGGGCTGAATGTTTCGTCGTAGTCGACGCCTTCCTCCTGGGAGAAGCCACGAACGACCTAGCGTGCCTTGTGCCGGGCGAGGGAGCCGTCAGAGTGGAGCTTGTGTTTGAACAGCCACTTGCCAGTGACAATGTTCGCACCAGGCGGCCGAGGTACAAGGCGCCAAGTGCCGTTGTCGATCAATGCCTTGTACTCGTCCGCCATCGCAGCACGCCAATTTGGATCGGCCAGGGCACTGCGATAGTTCGCCGGGATTGGCGAGGCGACGGAGGCAGAGAAGCCGAAGCGCTGGACAGTGCTGGCAGCGAGCGATGGAGGAGTGCTTGCTGGTGCCGTCGAGGAGGTGAGGTCCTGCATCAGAAAATCAAGTGACGACGGCATGGAGCCCGCCGATGGTGCAGCCGAGAATGGGAACACGGACTCATCAAAATGACATGGCGCGAGGTAATGATGCGGCGAGTGGACATGTCAAGACAGCGATAGCCCTTGTGGGAAGATGGGTATCCGAAGAAGACACAAGGAGTGGATCGAGGGGCGAGTTTGTGGGGGGAGGTGGCAGTAAGGTTCGGATAGCAGAGACATCTGAAGATGCGAAGGGAGGCGTAATCTGGGAGTGTGCCGTGAAGTATTTGGTGAGGTATTTGGTTTTGTATGGAGGAGGGGCGCCTATTGAGGAGGTATGTTGTTGTTGCGAGGGCCTCAGCCCAGTATGGAGGTGGCATGAATGCATGGAGCAGCATGGTGCGGATGGTGGCTGTTACATTGATCGTCGCATAGGGGGCGACAAACACAGCGGGGGCAGGAATGGTGGCTGTGTCGGTCATGGCGACCTGGGAGGGAGAAGAGGCGGCGCAGCAGGGAGGTGATGGCGCTGCGGCACAGCAGGGTGGGGATGGTGCAGCAGCAGGGAGGGAAGCGCAGGATCTAGAGAGCTCTGATACCATGTAGAAAGGAAGAATGGAGTGAATCACCACACACCCATTGAGGGTGGGGAGCCTGTCATATATAGCCAATAGGCATGCATGGAAGGTACATGTATGGGAGGCTATTCCCTGTACAAGGAAACAGACCTAGGCTATAGATAGAAGGTAATCCTAGACTATACAAGGCAGCTAGCCAATCTAGGGGATTACAATCAATCGCAATCAGGCTCTGATTGATCCTGATATATACATATCCTAGTAGAGAACGCTGAAAAAGACAAGCCGGGCAAGACGCCGGCACAAGCGCAACACGTGGGAAGGCCTGCGATGCGCCAGGAGGTGCCAAGGTGACGGTGGCACAGGAGGGCGCCATATACAAAGTTGGCGACACAGTCGTGAAGGAAGTAGCCGTTGACGAGGACGATGATGTCAAATCGCCGTGGACGAGGCCTGCTCCATGTTTGCCATGCCTAGAAACTCGTCGTAGACGAATGCACGTGCCGATGTTGCTAGTACCGCACGTACCAGGTAGAAGGCCCCAACCAAGTGTCAACGTATGAAGGGACCAGCAGAGAAGACCTCCACAACGGTTGTGGTGCGATAAGGCAGGAGTACTGTCACAACTCATGGTTATCAGAGCGGAGCAGACAAAGTAGTCGAAGATGAGACGACAATGTTGGCAACAAGGTTGTGTTGGAAGAAGGCGAAGAGGTAGGCATGGCGACGCATCGAGGATGCTAGAGTCGTGGCGGTGAGAGCCACGAGACACAATAAGAAGAGGCTCGACGACGCCAGTGGAGCGCGACAGCGGTACTTGAAGAACTCGATGACGAACGTGGTGCAAAGCAGTGATGGAGGGTGTCGACGCAGCATGCAGGTGCATCGTAGATCGATGGGTGTGCTGACGCAGCTCGCAGGGGTCGAACAGCTCGCAGACTGTGCGCATGGGACGTGCACCAATGGAGTCAACGACGAACGATGACGCTGCTGCCCGAAGAGGCGACACAGCGGCAATCTTCGTGCTTGTTTAAGAAACTCGCGGAAGACGACAGGCATCACGGGAGGGTGAGATCGCACGGGATCAGTTGGCCAAACCGATGACATGCAAGGTGAAAACGACGATGGTGATGTCGATGGCAGAACCTCCCGATCAGTAGTGGCGACGATGAACTGTCAGAGATCGACGTGCCGGCGAATAGGCACAGAAACAACATGCGGGCGTCCCCTAGCAAAGCGCTAGCTGCGGCATGTAGTACTGTCGGAGAAGATGAAGGAGCCGGTGTTGTCGAGGTCGACGTCGATGACGCGCGAGGCGATGGGCGATGGAGATGCAAACCCAATCTCTGATCAGGAAAAAGAAAAGTCCTAACAACAACAGATCTGGTACATCATTGGGGTACCCTAGTGGAGGGGTGGCCACCAGCGCGGGGAGAAGACGAAGGGCGGCGCGGCACCATGGCCGCCGCGAGCGTAGCATAACATGGAACCGGGGTGGAGCGAGACCCAACCCATCCTCCCCATGACGTGTCTGTCTCAAGGACTGCCCAGCCGTGGTCCAACCGATAGCGGAGGTCGCATCCGCCTCCATGGCTGCCTGCGATATTGCCGGCGACGGGGAAACAACCCCATCATAGCGGCCACCACGCCGGCGTGCAATGGGCTAGATCCGGTTGGGGAAGTCGATGGGAAGGTGGACAAAGGCCGTCGAGGGGGCCTTGATGGTGAGTTCCATTCTAGTGCTGTGCTTGACGACGCGACGACGAACGCAGTGGATCAGATGGATCCGCGGCGCATCCTCCGAGCGCGATGCCCTTGGCGGAGAGCGATCTCCCCGGGGGCGGCACAGCAGCGGAAGACCAAGACCTAGGGTTTGAACCTAGACTTGTGATACCATGTAGGAAGGAAGAATTGCGTATAATGTGTGGGATGATATTGCATTGAGCCTCTAGGGAGAATATATAGGAGTACATGACTTGGAGGGCAAAAAGGCTATCTTAAAGATAAGGAAGGTTATCATAGATATAAGGAAGGTTATCTCGGGATTACAATCAATCCTAAACCAACCATATCAGGAGTTACTCTAACATGCCTAATATACTCTAACATAGCTTACTTCTATTTGAGCAGGTCAAGTCAATGAGAAAGCTTCCAAACACTGTTCTGCATGAAAGAGTCAAAGTATTGGGTGAGCAACGGCCAGATAGTGTATTTCAAGGATTAAGGCCAATAGCATCACCTGATGAATTGTATGTACAATGTTTGTTCACGTCCGTTTCTTATGTTTAGTTGATAATATTAATTTTATGCAAGCATAGTTAATACTGAGTGTTTATGGCATGATTCCTAGTACATGATGCAGGGCATGGTTCGTTGTTTCCATGGATTCCACAATTGCTTATAACATTTTTTTTGCATAAACCAGTGATTTGGTGGATATGAGAGGCAAATATATCTGCATTATAGAGTGCAGTATCTAGTAACGATAAGCACTTCATCATGAACTATCCATGAATGCTGTTGTTCTTTTGATTTTGGTCTCCACAGTATGGGACTGTGGACCATGATATTTTGCGTCAGGTTATGGTACAGTTTAGAACTACTGGAACCATATATCATGCATTTCTCATAATTTTGCAGGAAGGACATATGCTAGGAATTAGAACTTAAAATACCAAATTCAAATTTGAATATTGTACTCCTATGATTGGTACAGATAGAAGGGCAGACCTGGTAGTGGTGAGAGCTGTCTCACTGAGTCATCAGGTTGTGGGTTCGAAGCAGAAGCAGCGATTTGTGTGTGTGTGAGGGGGGGGGGGGGGGGGGGGGGGAGACTAGGCTTGCCGCAGTTTATCCCTTCCCCATACCCACTCATGCTAGAGCCCTGCCATTGGGTCTGCTCTATGATCGGTACAAATCCATATAACCTTACAATATAGAAGCTGAACTGAGGCACATGCACGGAAAACCAGAAAATAATTGTCCATGTATTTAAATTTTCAGTCATGTACTCTTGTAGCAGAATGCACTTGTGCATATTGTGGCAATTGGTTACTTATTCTGAATGATGTTACTTTATAAACAAAATAAGTAGCCTTCTACTGTTAAAAGTCTAATATTGCATGTGTTGTTCTATAGATATGGCTATAGTAGCGACGTGTGATCATATTCCTGTGTTGTTCCATGCACATAATAGAAGTGTTGCACATGTTCTTTTTTCTTTGTCATTGCATAGTTTTTCTGCTATAATTAACAGTCTTAATCTCTTTCAATCTTATATGTTTGACTCTGTTCTATCTCTGATTTTTTTTTATTTGTTTCACTTTTACTATTAATGTTGCTGATATGCTGTTAAATTCAATAGACAAAAGGCAAACAGAGCAAAGAAATTAATTGAGAAAAGGACCGCTGCAAATGAAGAGTTAAAACATGATTATCTGGTATTTTCTTTTCTGCTGTTCTTTGCAATATTATAGGTAGTTTCCTCAATAAGATCTAAAAAACTACCTTGTTCAATGTTTTTAGCCAAGAACAAAGCAAGTTCCTCCTGTTCCTGGTCTACTGACAAATGTGGAGCATCATCAGCTTGTGTTAAATGTTTGTATCTTCCAGATTCTCCTACCCTTTTTTACCTAGCTTTCGTCTTCACAGTTTCCTATTGTACATTACATTAGCCAATGATCATACAATTTGACTAAATTACACAGAGGTTTCTAAACAAGTTTGGCAGCTGAAACTAACATATAAACATTGCCTATGCTGTGTCAGAAACATTCATCCATTGGATACCTCAACACTCAAGTAGAGGTCTCGGTGGGATGGGGTGGGTCAGGAATGTTTCTTCATAACCAAAAAATAATTTTATTAATAAATCAACACCTCCTGTTAAATTAGCCAATGTTCCTTTTTTTGGTCACATTTTTTTGTTGATTTTGCTTATTGGTACTCTTTTTTAGTATTATCCTAACTATTAAGTGTTCCCTTTTCTGTCTTTTATCTTTTCAGCTTTGTCGAACATTAGCTTTGCTGCAGCGATATTGGGATGCACTGCAGATTATAAACCGAACCCTCAAACTTGGAAATGACGCACTCACTGGTGACAAAAAAGAGGAACTCAGATCCTTGGGTGCTCGTAAGATCTATTCACCTTACCGTAGTACACGAACAACATCGTAAAATTGGATCCTTAAGGAACACCATCTTGTGCTTTCAACCTGAAACCAGATATTCTCCATTTTGGAAAGGGTTTTGGACTTACTCCATCTGTTATTGACATTATAACAATATTTTTCACATCTTTTGAGGACTGAAAGTAAAAGAAAGGTGCATAGGAAAGAGCAGATGGAGTAAAAACCACCAGCTTTTTAAATTCGCTAATATACAGTCTGATTTTGCAGAAATAGCTTATAGAGCTCCAGATCCCAGTCATGGCTTTAAGTATGTCCGTTACGTTGTTCAGCAGCACCCATATTCTCTTGCCGCATGGAATTCCTACTATAAGGTGGTATCAAGGTGACTAGTTAGAATACACATTGTTCTGTATTATGTATTACAGTAATGATGAGACATTTATGGATATATGTACAAAAAATTGGTTTGGCTGATATAGTAACTTCTTATAGCCTTGCACATATTATGTATAAGTTGACTCACTAATTCTTTAAGATCCAAATTTACTAGGAGGTTACTTCAACTGCTGGTATAGTATTGTTGAAAGGCTGATGGCTCATTCCCCAATCTTTGAATTTCGAAGTTAAGAGTGAAAAGAACCCACCCCAAACACTTGCATAATAATATATATTGGCCCAATGGTGACTGCACTGTTCAACTTCCAAATTTCCGAGACAAAATTTCCCAGACAAAAAATGGTAAAAAAATTCAGTAACAGGAGAGTTCTTTGGCCAATTATGGAATTTATAAGCATAGAAATGGTGTGGTCTTCAATGGTTCCTCCCCAAGCCTGGTGGTGGCCGTTCGGCTGGCCAGGGAGGAAGCTACTATGTGGTCCTTGGCTGGAGCTAAGGGGGTGTCCTTCCTCCATGATCAAAATCGTGTGGGATAGTCTATCTGTTGTTATTATTGTTAGGGTGTCTGCCAGCTGACAGGCACTCTGGCCCTGCTCTGGCTTGGCTGGGTGGGGTTTTTCTTGTATGCGTGTGTGTCTTCTCTTTGTAATGTTAGTTCTGGGGTCTTTCCCCTTTTCTTCTTAATACAATGATACACAATCCTCCTGCCTGTTCGACAGAAATAAATGTTTCACCTGATTTTCATGTCAATGCAATATATTCGAGGACCCTCACATTTGCCTCTTAATTTTCAGTGGCATTGAACTAATGTTCATATATTTCTAGCTGTGGGAGAAAAGCAAATGAATGAACATAGTTAGCTTTTTAAAATTTAAATTTTATTTGGCATTTGCTTTGCAGAATAGAGGACAGGTTTCCACATCATTTCAAATATCTTCTTCGGACAAGAGAAGCGAATCCTGACTGTGTGCCTCCAATAATCATATCCGGGCATCGATTTACTGCTATAAGTCAGCATCAGTCAGCTGCCCGGGATTACCTTGAAGCTTATAAGCTGGACCCAGAAAACCCTCTTATTAATCTATGTGTAGGTATGTCACCGATCACCATAATTGTTGTCAATATGCATCATTATACAGGATATCAATTATGTTGTTCAATCTTTTCAGGCACTGCCTTGATTAGTTTGGCCCTTGGCTTCAGGCTTCAGAATAAGAACCAGTGCATCGTCCAAGCTTTTGCTTTCCTGTACAGATACCTTCGCCTTTGTGATAACAGTCAGGTTTGTCACTAAATTTCTGATGTTTCCTGTGGATAACGCTCTTCCCTTCAGTCTTGGACATAGTGGCCAGGAACTTGGAATGATGCCACATTCTTGTTCTGGGAAAGTCGATCCAGAAACAATTATATTCCTTTAGTGTAAAAACCTTCGGCAAGTATTGTACCATGTTCCTCGATCCAAGTTCCCCCACCCTGTTCATCTAGGAACTTTTTAACTAAAGGTCCCAGGAATAGGGATGGGACTTGATGTTTCCATACTGATTTAACGTGTTGACTTAGCATGTTCCTAGAATGCCAACAAGTTCTTGAGTTACAGCGGTATTGTGTTTTGGTCTTGTAGGAAGCCTTGTACAACATTGCTCGAGCGTATCACCACATTGGCCTGAATACCTTGGCAGCTGTTTACTACGACAAGGCTTTGTCAACCGAGGAGAAGGATCATCCCATCCCCAAGCTTCCGTACGAGGCTGGTTCACGTGCGCCAGAGGATCTGAGGCCAGGGTATTGTGATGTGCGAAGAGAGGCAGCGTTCAATCTGCATCTAATCTATATGAAGAGTGGAGCTACCGATCTTGCGAGACGGATCCTAAAAACTTACTGCACTGTCTAAAAGCTGGTATCGGGCAATGTTGTTGGGATCGGATATCAGATCCTTCAGGGCTCCTTGCATTAGCTTAGGATCAAGCTAGTCTATAAAGCTAGAACATTGGTGTAATATGTCACTAGTGACTTTAGATGTGTAGCTGAAGAGTTAACAACGTGCTTGATCCAGATTTAAACGTATATTCTGGTTTCACAATGCTGTGTTATAGTCAAATGGTTCAGCGATGCTTTGCTTCATGTGATTGATTGGCAATTCATTATTTTTTTCTCTCGAACGCAAAGAAGGACTGCACGTCATTATATTAAGAGAGGAAAAGGTCTAGGAGGACCAAAATACATTGCCCATAGGGCAAGCCAAAACACTTGTCCAAAAAGGAAAAAAACTAGTCTAGACCCTACTATTAATAGTAGGAAGACTAAAACTTACTAATTGCTTAGTCTTAGCTCTCTTTTAACAACTTAACTTATTTAGAAACAAACTTTTAACAGAGCTTAAGGAAAGATTCACTCCATCGAAGACATCTTTATTTCTAGTAAGCCATAAGAACCACGACCCCAAAATTATGAGGCTATTGAAGCCTTTCCTTCTGTTTTTATGCATCTTCTTAAGCACCTTTTTCCATCATTCAGGAAAGGATATTTCATCAGCAGCAGGGGTGAGATACTCCAGACTCAAGGGAAAAAGGATATCATGCCAAAATTGCCTGGCAAAACTGCAAGTACACCGGAGATGTTGTACTGTTTCCTCCTCTTGGTCACATAGAACACAAACAACAGCGTATTGCAGCCCTCTTAGTCTATCAGCAGTCCAACACTTATTCCTTATCGCCAACCAGAGGAAAGACTTGCATTTTGGGGGAGCCCAAGATTTCCACAAACGTTTCCATGGCTCAAATAAAATAGAACCCATGAAAAAAGTCTTATAGCAAGACTTCGAGGAGAACTGCCCAGAAGAAGAATGCATCCATACATGTTTGTAAGCATATTGAGAAAGCATAACTCATCCCAAAGTATCCAATAACAACAAATATTGCTGCAACCCTCTCAAGGAAAGAGGACCACAAATGTCGCTGACCCATTGCCAATTATCCAGAGCCTGCGGAACAGTTCTGGAAGAATACGCCCTGCGGCTAACCATATTGTCGGCGTTTCGAGACCGGGGGGTCCCTAAGCCGACGAGTGAGTGTGCCGCGTGCCCCAACCCAGATGGGTCGAGCGCGTGGGCGAGCGTGAAGGGGGGAAAGCGAGGTGGCCGGAGACGAGTCGTGAGAGAGGTGGGAATCCCGCGGCCTTCGTGTTCGACCCGCGCCCAGGTCGGGTGCGCTTGCAGTAGGGGATTACAAGCGTCCACGCGGGTGAGGGAAGCGAGCGGCCCCAAGAGAGCGCCTGCCCCGTCCTCGTCCCCGCGCGGCCAACCTTCTCTAAGAAGGCCCTGGTCCTTCCTTTTATAGGCGTAAGGAGAGGATCCAGGTGTACAATGGGGGTGTAGCAAGGTGCTACGTGTCTAGCGGGGGTGAGCTAGCGCCCTAAGTACATGCCAATGTGGCAGCCGGAGAGATCTTGGCACCCAGCTGGTGTGGTGTCGTGGCTGTCGGAGGAGCAACGGAGCCTGGCGGGGGGACAGCTGTCGGAGCGGTTAGGCCCTTGCTGACGTCCCCCTGCTTCCGTAAGGGAGCTGAGAGCCGCCGTCATCATGGGTCTGGCGGGGCGCCATCATTGCCTATCTGACGGAGCTAGCCAGATGGGACGCCGGTCTTGTTCCCTGCGGCCCGAGTCGGCTCGGGGTAGGGTGATGATGGCGCTTCCTGTTGACGTGGCGGACTTGTGTCCTAGGTCGGGCGACGTGGAGGCTCCTCCGAAGCCGAGGTCGAGTCTGTCTTCCATGGCCGAGGCCGAGCCCGAGCTCCTGGGTCGGGCGAGGCGGAGGTCGTTTGGCAGAGGCCAGGGCGGAGTCCGACCCCTGGGGTCGGGCGAAGCGGAGTTCGTCGTCTTCAGGGGCCTAGCCCGAGTCCGAGCCCTGGGTCGGGCGGAGCGGAGTTCGCCGTCTTCCGGGGCCTTAGCCCGAGTCCAAGCCCTGGGTCGGGCGGAGCGGAGTTCGCCGTCTTCCGGGGCCTTAGCCCGAGTCCGAGCCCTGGGTCGGGCGGAGCGGAGTTCGCCGTCTTCCGGGGCCTTAGCCTGAGTCCGAGCCCTGGGTCGGGCGGAGCAGAGTTCGCCGTCTTCCGGGGCCTTAGCCCGAGTTCGAGCCCTGGGTCGGGCGGAGTGGAGTTCGCCGTCTTCCGGGGCCTTAGCCCGAGTCCGAGCCCTGGGTCGGGCGGAGCTTCCTATGGCGCCTTTGGTAGGGCCTGACTGCCTGTCAGTCTCACTCTGTCAAGTGGCACTGCAGTCGGAAATGGCACAGGCGGCGCTGTCCTTCTGTCAGACCGGTCAGTGGAGCGGCGAAGTGACGGCGGTCACTTCGGCTCTGCCGGGGGGCGCGCGTCAGGATAAAGGTGTCAGGCTACCTTTGCGTTAAATGCCCCTGCGACTCGGTCGGTCGGCGCGGCGATTTAGTCAGGGTTGCTTCTTAGCGAAGGCAAGGCCTCGGGCGAGCCGGAGATGTGTCTGCCGTTAAAAGGGGGCCTCGGGCGAGACGGAAACATCTCGGGGTCGGCTGCCCTTGCCCGAGGCTAGGCTCGGGCGAGGCGTGATCGAGTCGCTCGTATGGACTGATCCCTGACTTAATCGCACCCATCAGGCCTCTGCAGCTTTATGTTGATGGGGGTTACCAGCTGAGAATTAGGCGTCTTGAGGGTACCCCTAATTATGGCCCCCGACAGTAGCCCCCGAGCCTCGAAGGGAGTGTTAGCACTCGCTTGGAGGCTTTCGTCGCACTTTTTTGCAAGGGGACCAGCCTTTCTCGGTTGCATTTTGTTCCGGTGGGTGCGCGCGAGCGCACCCGCCGGGTGTAGCCCCCGAGGCCTCGGAGGAGTGGTTTCACTCCTTCGAGGTCTTAATGCCTTGCGTAATGCTTCGGCTGGTCTGGTGGTTCCCTCATGCGAACTGGCCGTAGCCCGGGTGCACGGTCGGGGCCCAAGTTCTCGGGCTGGTATGTTGACGCTGTCAGCGGTTTGGCCGGAGCCGGGTTTGCGAGAGCAGCCCCCGAGCCTCCGCACAGGGCGAGAGGGCGATCAGGGACAGACTCGGCTTTTTACATACGCCCCTACGTCGCCTTTCCGCAAGGAGGAGGGGGGGGAGAGAGCCATGTTACCCTCGATGGGCACCGAACATGGTGTCTCCGGTGAGCTGCAAGCGGGTAATCCGAGTGGACGTCCGTGCCCCGTTCGTTGGGGGTCGGCTAGGGGCCCAGAGGCACGCCCAAAAGTACCTGTGGGTGATCTGCCGGACCCGGTCCCCTGGCGACGGGGTCCGAGGGCTCGATGCCTCCCTCCGATGGGATTCCGTTACAAAATCGCTCCCGCTGGTCTCAGAAATGTCCTAGGGTACCTCGGGAGCGCAGCCCGAGCCTCGGTTATGTATCGAACGTACCCCTGGTCATCCCTCGCTCGGTGTCTGAGGCGACTGTGAACCCTTTGGGGGCCAGCCTTCGAACCCCTGATCAGTAATGGGCGCGGAGCCCGAGTAGCCTGAGGCGGCCGTGGAACCCTTCGGGGGGGCGGCCTTCGAACCTCTGACCAGTAGTGGATGTAGGGCCCACGCGATCTGAGGCGGCTGTTGAACCCTTCGGGGGGCCAGCCTTCGAACCCCTGATCAGTAAGGAGGCTCGGAGCCTAGTTCCTTCACAGGGAAGGATCCCTTTCGGGGTATCCCCCTTTCCCGGTCCCTGTCGCAAGAGATAGAGAAAGAGGAAAAAAAGAAAAGGGATACGAAACCGAACGACGCGGCGTACCTTTTTTGGCGTGGTTGTTTCGGCGAAGGCGAAGCGTCGCCCGCTGCTCCTGCCAGAAGCGCCGCCTGTCCAGCCGCGGAGTTGATGCGACGGGGTGAGTAGTTGGCGGGGCTGCCGTTGCGCGTGCGCGAGCCGTTCGAGGAACGGACCACGGGCGCGTTGTCTTCACGCCGTGAGAGGGGGTTCTCTTGCTGCCCCCGGATGGGACGTGAGCTTGGCTGACGACGTGTCCGCTGCTCCCGCGCGCCTGCCACCGTCATTACTGCCGGCTCGCCTTTGGCCGCGTTGGCCGCCTTGCCAGGCCGGCGCCGCTGGGTCGCGCGCTGGGCCGCCTCGAGTCGCGGTATTGGTTCCGCAATCGAGGAAGCGCGGTGGTGGCACAGGCGGTACAGTTGCTTGCATGCAGCATCCAGCGCGCCGGTCGCGCGACGCGTGGGCCTAGGCCTCCGTGCTGGCGTGTCGGGAGTCGGAGAGGCGCGCCCACTTGGCGCGATTGCATGCCGCCTGCATGGCTGCCCGCCCCTTTCGCCCGTTGGTCTGGGCAAAAGTGGAGGGTCACTTGTAACTGCTGGGCGGTTGCGTGCACCACGCGTGGCGGTTTGGCTTCTTCTGCTCGGAGCCGGTCTGCATGACATGCGGGACCCAGCCCCCGCGCCGCAGGGGAGGGCTTTGGAGCGTGTTGGAGAAGACTCAACCCATGACGGTTGGGGGCGCAAGCAGAGAGAGTCGCCTTTAAAAGGAGGGCGACCCCTTCCGTAAGGCGACCATGTCTTCTTCCTCCCTGATGCACCGTGTCTTTCCACCTTCCAAGCCCCCGGATGGGGGGAACCGCCGTCTTTTCGCCTCATCGTTGGAGGAACGCAACTCCGTGGGAGTTGGTACCTTTCAGCCATCGTTCGGCTTCAAGGATTTTCATCATGCAGCCCGGCTGCACCCCTCCACCGGCGGTCACCCAAGATGGTGACCTCCGGCTTGATGGTGGGGGAAAGCGAGCCGGGCTGCGGCCTCTGCCCCTCCCTCAGCCTCAAGGATTTTCATCACCAGGGCTGGGGAGGGGAGTGCGCCGAGTTGAGGTCGGCCCCCGTGTGGGCGGCGACCCGCTCCTTCACTCAGTGATCGGAGGGAGGAGCGGTTGTCGTCCATGGCGCTGGCATCTGCAGTGTGCCTGGCCTTCGGACGCGAGTGGCTTCGGAGCCGCTCGCGGCGTCGGCGTCTGCCACGGCAGCTGGAAGAGGTTCTTCCGCCGGCGTGATAGCCAAGGCTGGCCACGGACCGACCTCCAACTCTACGGCCTTCTGCCCGTCCTTGCCTCTCGAGTTCGGGCATGGGCGGGGGCCTCCCAGCAGCAGCATCCACCCTGAGGTCATCACTGCTGCTATTCGGCCCCCTGGGACAGAAGTCTTCATCGTCGTCGCTGTCGGGGCGGGCGATGACATGCCGTTCGTCGGTCTTCTGCTGCTCCACAGGCCCACCCCTATCGAGTGGGGTTGTTCGTACCTACGGAGGGGGAACCGAAGTTCCGTTTGTAATGGCACTTCGAATGCCAGGATTTTTTGTTCATTACGGCTTTCGGGGCCTGAACATGTATGTAACTTCGGCACGGAGCCGTGTTTTTTCCTCATTCTTGAGCACTAAGACTCGTCTGTTGACTATCTGAACCGCTTCACCAAGCATGAGTCGCCCCGTGTCAAGGTGACGAGTGAGGTATCCGTATCCCGGAGGCGTAGGAGTCCCTCGGCTCGGTCGGCCCTGCTGTCCGAGGTTCCTCTAGCTTAGTTAAAGAGACCCCTAGGCCGCTCTTCGACGAGCCGAGGCCAGGGGTAGCGATTTCAGTATGAACAGATGCGGAGTTGGCTCGAAAATGAAACCTGGTTGGCCGGAGCCTAGCCGGGTTGTCCGTTGGCAGGATCGACGTCGGAGTTGATCAGCCGAGGCTTTGGACCGGGCTGGCGCCCTCGGAAGATGGTTGGCCGAGGCCCCAGGGGTGACCGGCTGAGCCGCCTGCTCGGGCCGGATTCCCGGAGAAGTCCCTGGCAGCGATTGCCCGGGCGTGGTGATGACGTCGTCCTTCGGGGCGGAGACCCTCGGACCACGTCACCGTCCGAGGCTAGGTCGGGCCTCGCCGAAGGTGCCGTCGATGCCGAGGGTGTTGCTACCCCCTTCCAGCGTCAAGACCCGAGCCTGCAGGATCAGATTGTCTTGTAGCGTGTGCCTTGTGCGGCCGTCGAGGCCAGAACACACACCCTCGCTACGTTGTAAAGCTGCGTCTCTTTTCCTCTTGTTTCGAGTATCTGGACTTTTTGTCGGTGACAGGGATGTTTGTGCGAGCGAGAGTTGCTTCTCGCGGAAGGTGATGAGTGAGGTATCCGTATCCCGGAGGCGTAGGAGTCCCTCGGCTCGGTCGGCCTTGCCGCTTACGCGTACTTTCACCCGTCCATGAGGCCCTGTCACCGACTCGGTCGATAAGGCTCGAAGGATCGCTTCGGCAGAAGGGCTTCCGAACGTAAAGACTTGTTCGATCCGCGGAGTCACTTTATCCGACGCAAGTTACTTATCGCAGAAGGTGATGAGTGAGGTATCCGTATCCCGGAGGCGTAGGAGTCCCTCGGCTCGGTCAGCCTTGGCTGCTTACGTGTACTTCGTCGTTTCCAGGACCCACTTTTCGAAGTAGTCAAAAAGCACGAAAGATATTCTGGTAAAAGAGATTTTTTTTTTCGAGGAAAATTTTGACGCAGAGGGGGTTTCCCCCCTTTTAGCCCCCGAGGGAGGGTCGGGCTTTGCCGAGGCGAGGCCGACCCTTCCTTGTTGACTAAACTTTGCGTGGGTGCGGGGTATATGAACAACTTGGAAACATCTTAAGGGTAGAAGCAACGTAGCTGTTGGATGTTCCAAGCGTTGCCGTAGACCTCGCCTTGACTGTTGGCCAGCTTGTATGTTTCGGGCTTCAGAACTTTGGCGATGACGAATGGCCCCTCCCAGGGGGGCGTGAGCTTGTGCCTCCCTCGGGCGTCTTGCCGCAGCCGAAGCACCAGGTCGCCCACCTGGAGGTCTCGGGGTCGGACCCCTCGGGCGTGGTAGCGTCGCAGGGACTGCTGATACCGCGCCGAGTGTAGTAAGGCCCTGTCCCGAGCCTCTTCCAGCTGGTCCAGCGAGTCTTCTCGGCTAGCTTGGTTGCTTTCATCGTCGTAGGCCCTCGTCCTCGGGGAGCCGTATTCCAGGTCAGTGGGCAAGACGGCCTCGGCCCCGTAGACCAGGAAGAACGGCGTGAAACCCGTGGCTCGGCTCGGCGTTGTCCTCAGGCTCCAGACCACCGAGGGGAGTTCCTTCATCCATCGCTTGCCGAACTTGTTGAGGTCGTTGTAAATCCGAGGCTTGAGCCCTTGTAGAATCATGTCGTTGGCACGCTCTACTTGCCCATTCGACATGGGATGAGCCACGACAGCCCAGTCCATCCGGATGTGGTGATCCTCGCAAAAATCCAAGAATTTTCTGCCGGTGAACTGGGTGCCGTTGTCGGTGATGATGGAGTTTGGGACCCCAAAGCGATGGATGATGTTGGTGAAGAACGCCACCGCCTGCTCGGACCTGATGCTGTTCAGGGGTCGGACCTCGATCCACTTGGAGAATTTGTCGACGGCGACCAGCAGGTGCGTGTAGCCCCCGGGCGCCTTCTGCAGAGGGCCGACGAGGTCCAGACCCCACACAGCGAAGGGCCAGGTGATGGGTATCGTCTGTAGAGCCTGAGCGGGCAGGTGGGTCTGCTTCGCATAGAATTGACACCCCTCGCAGGTGCGGACGATTCGGGTGGCGTCAGCCACCGCCGTCGGCCAGTAGAAGCCTTGCCGGAAAGCGTTCCCGATGAGGGCTTGGGGCGCTGCATGATGGCCGCAAGCCCCCGAGTGTATCTCTTGCAGGAGTTCCTGACCTTCGGCGATGGAGATGCATCGCTGGAGGATGCCCGAGGGGCTGCGGTGATAAAGCTCCTTCTCATCGCCCAGCAGGACGAACGACTTGGCGCGTCGCGCTACCCGCCGAGCCTCGGCTTGGTCGAGTGGGTAGCTCTCCTTGGCGGAGATAGTGCAGGTACGGGGTCTGCCAATCTCGATCAGGCGTGACCTCGCTCCGCTCCTCCTCGATGCGCAGCGCCTCGCCCTTGGGGGCCGAGGGTACCTCGGGCTGAACCGAGGACGCCTCGGGATGGGCCGAGGGTACCTCGGACTCGGGCGTGTCGTCGATCTTGACGGAGGGTTGGTGCAGGTCCCGGGAGAAGACGTCCGGGGGAACCGTCGTTCGCCCCAAGGCTATCTTTGCCAGCTCGTCCGCAGTCTCGTTGTAGCGCCGGGCAATGTGGTTAAGCTCGAGCCCGTAGAACTTGTCTTCCAGGCGCCGAACCTCATCGCAGTAGGCCTCCATCTTCGGGTCGCGGCAGTGGGAGTTCTTCATGACTTGGTCGATGACGAGCTGCGAGTCGCCGCGAGCGTCGAGGCGTCGGACCCCTAGCTCGATGGCGATTCGCAATCCGTTGATCAGAGCTTCGTACTCAGCCACATTGTTGGATGCCGGGAAATGGAGGCGCAGCACGTAGCGCAGGTGTTTCCCGAGGGGCGAGACGAAGAGCAGGCCCGCGCCGGCTCCCATCTTCATCAGCGACCTGTCGAAAAACATGGTCCAGAGCTCCGGTTGGATCGGAGCCGTCGGCAGCTGGGTGTCGACCCATTCGGCTACGAAGTCCGCCAATACCTGGGACTTGATGGCCTTCCGAGGGGCGAACGAGATTGTCTCGCCCATGATTTCCACCGCCCACTTTGCGATCCTGCCCGAGGCCTCTCGGCACTGGATGATCTCCCCCAGGGGGAAGGATGACACCACAGTTACCGGATGAGACTCGAAGTAATGCCGCAACTTTCGCCTCGTCAGGATCACTGCATACAGTAGCTTCTGAACTTGTGGGTAGCGGACCTTGGTTTCGGACAGCACCTCGCTGACGAAGTAAACTGGCCTCTGAACGGGCAATGCATGCCCCTCTTCTTGCCTTTCGACCACAATCGCGGCGCTAACCACCTGAGTGGTCGCGGCGACGTAGACCAAGAGGGCTTCTCCATCAGCTGGGGGTACCAAGATAGGCGCCTTGGTGAGGAGCGCCTTCAGGTTCCCGAGAGCTTCCTCGGCCTCGGGGGTCCAAGTGAAGCACTCGGCCTTCCTTAAGAGGCGGTACAGAGGCAGGCCTCTTTCGTCGAGGCGTGAGATGAAACGGCTCAAGGCCGCGAGACATCCCATGACCCTCTGTACGCCTTTTAAGTCCTTGATGGGCCCCATGCTGGTGATGGCTGCGATTTTCTCTGGGTTGGCTTCGATGCCCCGCTCGGAGACGATGAACCCCAGGAGCATGCCTCGGGGCACCTCGAAGACACACTTTTCGGGATTGAGCTTGACATCCTTTGCCTTGAGACACCAGAATGTCACTTCAAGGTCGGAGAGGAGGTCGGAGGCTTTCCTTGTCTTGACTACGATGTCATCGACGTAGGCCTCGACCGTGCGACCGATGCGTTCGCCGAACACATGGTTCATGCACCGCTGGTACGTCGCACCCGCGTTCCTCAAACCAAACGGCATGGTGACATAGCAGTACATGCCGAAGGGCGTGATGAAAGAAGTCGCGAGCTGGTCGGACTCTTTCATCTTGATTTGATGATACCCTGAGTAGGCATCGAGGAAAGACAGGGTTTCGCACCTAGCGGTGGAATCCACGATTTGATTGATGCGAGGTAGAGGGTAGGGAACCTTCGGACATGCTTTGTTGAGACCAGTGTAGTCTACACACATCCGCCATTTCCCCCCTTTCTTTCTCACAAGCACAGGGTTGGCAAGCCATTCGGGATGGAATACCTCTTTGATGAACCCTGCTGCCATTAGCTTGTGGATCTCCTCGCCTATCACTCTCCGCTTCTCCTCGTCGAATCGGCGCAGAGGCTGCCTGACCGGTCGGGCTCCGGCCCGAATATCCAGCGAGTGCTCGGCGACATCCCTCGGTATGCCGGGCATGTCCGAGGGACTCCACGCAAAGACGTCGGCGTTTGCGCGGAGAAAGTCGACGAGCATTGCTTCCTATTTGGGGTCGAGCCCGGAACCGATCCGGACCTGCTTGGAGGTGTCGCCACTGGGGTCGAGAGGGACGGCCTTAACCGTCTCCGCTGGCTCGAAGCTGCCGGCGTGTCGCTTCACGTCTGGCACCTCTCTGGAGAGGTTCTCCAGGTCGGCGATGAGGGCCTCGGACTCGGCGAGGGCCTCGGCGTACTCCACGCACTCCACGTCACATTCGAACGCGTGTTTGTACGTGGGGCCGACGGTGATGACCCCGTTGGGGCCCGGCATCTTGAGCTTCAGGTAGGTGTAGTTGGGGACGACCATGAACTTCGCGTAGCATGGCCTCGCCAATACCGCGTGGTAGGTTTCTCGGAACCCGACCACCTCGAACGTCAAAATCTCCCTTCGGAAGTTGGAGGGTGTTCCGAAGCAGACATGAAGGTCGAGCTGTCCGAGGGGCTGGACGCGCTTCCCAGGAATGATCCCGTGGAAGGGCGCAGCGCCTGCTCGGACGGAGGACAGATCGACGCGCAGGAGCCTGAGGGTCTCGGCGTAGATGATGTTGAGGCAGCTGCCCCCATCCATCAGGACCTTGGTGAGCCTGACGTCGCCGATGATGGGATCGACGACGAGCGGGTATTTCCCTGGGCTCGGCACGTGGTCGGGGTGGTCAGCTTGGTCGAAGGTGATGGGCTTGTCGGACCAGTCTAGGTAGACTGGCGCCGCCACCTTCACCGAGCAGACCTCCCGACGCTCTCGCTTGCGATGCCGAGCCGAGGCATTCGCCGCATGCCCTCCGTAGATCATGAAGCAGTCGCGGACCTCGGGGAACTCTCCTGCTTGGTGATCTTCCTTTCTGTCGTCGTCGCGGGCCCTGCCACCCTCTGTGGGTGGCCCGGCCCTGTGGAAGTGGCGCCGAAGCATGACGCACTCCTCGAGGGTGTGCTTGACGGGCCCCTGATGGTAAGGGCACGGCTCCTTGAGCATCTTGTCGAAGAGGTTAGCACCTCCGGGGGGCTTCCGAGGGTTCTTGTACTCGGCGGCGGCGACAAGGTCTGCGTCGGCGGCGTCGCGTTTCGCTTGCGACTTCTTCTTGCCTTTCTTCTTGGCGCCGCGCGGAGTAGACGCCTTGGGAGCCTCTTCCGTCGGGCGGCCCTAGGGCTGCTTGTCCTTTCAGAAGATGGCCTCGACTGCCTCCTGGCCAGAGGCGAACTTGGTGGCGATGTCCATCAGTTCGCTCGCCCTGGTGGGGGTCTTGCGACCCAACTTGCTCACCAGGTCGCTGCAGGTGGTGCCGGCAAGGAACGCGCCGATGACATCTGAGTTGGTGATGTTGGACAGCTCGGTGCGCTGCTTCGAGAATCGCCGGATGTAGTCCCGAAGAGACTCTCCCGGCTGTTGCCGGCAGCTTCGGAGGTCCCAGGAATTCCCGGGGCGCACGTACGTGCCCTGGAAGTTGCCGGCGAAGGCTTGGACCAAATCCTCCCAGTTGGAGATCTGCCCCGGAGGCAGGTGCTCCAACCAGGCGCGAGCAGTGTCGGAGAGGAACAGGGGGAGGTTGCGGATGATGAGGTTGTCGTCGTCCGTTCCACCCAGTTGGCAGGCCAGGCGGTAGTCTGCGAGCCACAATTCCGGTTTCGTTTCCCCCGAGTACTTGGTGATAGTAGTCGGAGGTCGGAAACGGGCCGGAAACGGCGCCCGCCGGATGGCCCGGCTGAAGGCCTGCGGACCGGGTGGTTCGGGCGAGGGACTCCGATCCTCCCCACTGTCGTAGCGTCCCCCACGCCTGGGGTGGTAGCCTCGGCGCACCCTTTCGTCGAGGCGGGCCCGACGGTCGCGACGATGGTGCTCGTTGCCGAGGTGGCCCGGGGCCGCAGGCGCGGTGTTGCGCGTGCGCCCGGTGTAGACCGAGGCTTCCCGCATGAATCGGGAAGTCGCGGCATGAGGTTCCGAGGGGTACCCCTGCCTTCGGGAGGCAGAGCTCTCGGCCTGCCTGGCCGCGGCGCCTTCCAGGAGATTCTTGAGCTCTCCCTGGATTCGCCGACCCTCGGTGGTTGATGGCTCCGGCATCGCGCGGAGGAGCATCGCTGCGGCTGCCAGGTTCTGACCGACCCCGCTGGATGCGGGTGGCGGCCTATCCCTGACATCGTTGGCGACGCGGTGCTGGAAACCCTGGGGCAGGTGACGTATTTCTCCGGCTGGGGGTTGACCCGCCCATACCTGCCCGACGTCCCGGCGGATCGACTCGAGCGCTCCTGCTCCCTCGTCGAGCCTGGCCTGCGCCCCGCGGACTTGCTCGAGCTGTGGGTCGTGACCCCCCGCCGGAACGGGGACCACAGCTAGCTCCCGCGGGATGTCGGCGTGAGGCGCCGGCCTAGGGAGATCGCCATCCTCCGACATGCCGAGATGGTTGCCTTCGGAGGGATCCCCTAGCTCGACGTGGAAACATTCGCGGCTCGGGCCGCAGTCCTTGTCGTCAAGGCTGCGGCTGCCGTCGGAACAGTCGGAGAGGCAGTAGTCACATGCGGTCATAAAGTCCCGCATGGCACTGGGGTTGCCAAATCCAGAGAAATCCCAGCAGATGCTGGGATCGTCATCTTCCTTGGACCCAGAGGGCCCGTAGGTCGAGACATCCGTCAATCGGTCCCAAGGTGACCGCATACGAAACCCCAGAGAGGTTGCACTCGCCTCAACGTGAGCGCCCGCCAAAGCGAGGTCGCTAGGCGGGTTGAGGTCGAGTCGAAACGACGTAGGATGGAAATCAGTCGGTACCTTTTGGTCGACGAGGAGCGACATAGTCACGTCGGGGACTGATTGCGCCGTCGTCTTGGGTACGAGGGCGACGTCCTGCAGGCCCTCCGCGAGCATGCTGGCGTCGTCCACTTGCTCGGGATTGGCGTGTCGCAGGGGGACGGCGCTCGCCTTCGTCTCAAACGCGAGGTTGACGCCCGACGCGCCCTCCGTTGGGGCGCTGGGGACGTCGGTTCGCTCGACAGCCGACGGAGCACGGCCTCCCGCTCGGCCCTGGTTGCCCCGCCTCCTCCTCCGATGGCGGGGGAGAGGACGGGGCGAGCTCGAATGTTGTTCTTCCACCATGCGGGGAAGACGTCGTCGATTCCGCCGCCGGTGGGCGGGCTGTCGGCCGCCATTGTCGTCGTCGCGCGGCGGTGGAAGGAGTATCATGTCGTAGCCGCCGTCGAGAGACATGAACTCGAGACTCCCGAAACGGAGCACCGTCCCGGGTTGGAGAGGTCGTTGGAGACTGCCCATCTGGAGCTTGACGGGAAACTGCTCGTCAACACGCAGCAGGCCCCTACCTGGCGCGCCAACTGTCGGCGTTTCGAGACCGGGGGGTCCCTAAGCCGACGAGTGAGTGTGTCGCGTGCCCCAGCCCAGATGGGTCGAGCGCGTGGGCGAGCGCGAAGGGGGGAAAAGCGAGGTGGCCGGAGACGAGTCGTGAGAGAGGTGGGAATCCCGCGGCCTTCGTGTTCGACCCGCGCCTAGGTCGGGTGCGCTTGCAGTAGGGGATTACAAGCGTCCACGCGGGTGAGGGAAGCGAGCGGCCCCAAGAGAGCGCCTGCCCCGTCCTCGTCCCCGCGCGGCCAACCTTCTCTAAGAAGGCCCTGGTCCTTCCTTTTATAGGCGTAAGGAGAGGATCCAGGTGTACAATGGGGGTGTAGCAAGGTGCTACGTGTCTAGCGGGGGTGAGCTAGCGCCCTAAGTACATGCCAATGTGGCAGCCGGAGAGATCTTGGCACCCAGCTGGTGTGGTGTCGTGGCTGTCGGAGGAGCAATGGAGCCTGGCGGGGGGACAACTGTCGGAGCGGTTGGGCCCTTGCTGACGTCCCCCTGCTTCCGTAAGGGAGCTGAGAGCCGCCGTCGTCAAGGGTCTGGCGGGGCGCCATCATTGCCTATCTGACGGAGCTAGCCAGATGGGACGCCGGTCTTGTTCCCTGCGGCCCGAGTCGGCTCGGGGTAGGGTGATGATGGCGCTTCCTGTTGACGTGGCGGACTTGTGTCCTAGGTCGGGCGACGTGGAGGCTCCTCCGAAGCCGAGGTCGAGTCTGTCTTCCATGGCCGAGGCCGAGCCCGAGCTCCTGGGTCGGGCGAGGCGGAGGTCGTTTGGCAGAGGCCAGGGCGGAGTCCGACCCCTGGGGTCGGGCGAAGCGGAGTTCGCCGTCTTCCGGGGCCTTAGCCCGAGTCCGAGCCCTGGGTTGGGCGGAGCGGAGTTCGCCGTCTTCCGGGGCCTTAGCCCGAGTCCGAGCCCTGGGTCGGGCGGAGCGGAGTTCGCCGTCTTCCGGGGCCTTAGCCCGAGTCCGAGCCCTGGGTCGGGCGGAGCGGAGTTCGCCGTCTTCCGGGGCCTTAGCCCGAGTCCGAGCCCTGGGTCGGGCGGAGCTTCCTATGACGCCTTTGGCAGGGCCTGACTGCCTGTCAGTCTCACTCTGTCAAGTGGCACTGCAGTCGGAAATGGCACAGGCGGCGCTGTCCTTCTGTCAGACCGGTCAGTGGAGCGGCGAAGTGACGGCGGTCACTTCGGCTCTGCCGGGGGGCGCGCGTCAGGATAAAGGTGTCAGGCTACCTTTGCGTTAAATGCCCCTGCGACTCGGTCGGTCGGCGCGGCGATTTAGTCAGGGTTGCTTCTTAGCGAAGGCAAGGCCTCGGGCGAGCCGGAGATGTGTCTGCCGTTAAAAGGGGGCCTCGGGCGAGACGGAAACATCTCGGGGTCGGCTGCCCTTGCCCGAGGCTAGGCTCGGGCGAGGCGTGATCGAGTCGCTCGTATGGACTGATCCCTGACTTAATCGCACCCATCAGGCCTCTGCAGCTTTATGCTGATGGGGGTTACCAGCTGAGAATTAGGCGTCTTGAGGGTACCCCTAATTATGGCCCCCGACACATATACACCACCTCAAGGGCAATGTCCTGGATAGTATTCCCATAAATCCATCTATCCGACCAGAAGAAAGTAGTAGCCCCATCCCCTAGATGAGGGGAACGGTAGAGGGCGCAGTGGGATAGGGATTTGGGAAGCCTTGGCATCGGCGGCAAGTGGGAGGTGGAGAATGGGCGAGGTACATGGTGGCCGGTAGGACTGGACGATGGAGAATGGGCGAGGTATTGTTTTTTTTCTTGTAGTGCTATTACTGCCTGACATTGGCAGTGTGACATTAGAATTAGGCCCCGTTTATTTCGTTGGAATTGAATTCAATTTTAATAATTATAATTTAGACAAAACTAATTTAAATTCATATATTTATATATGTAATATATTTGTATATTATTCTAAATCGTTTGAGAGAGATAGTTATATACTATATTTATGGTATAACGAAGCAAGTAGAAGAGTGTTGGGGACTTGTTCTCAAGTGCTATGAATTAAGAACAAGGCAACACAAAAAGGGTTAACGATTAATGCCCTTCGTCCTTCAGAGCATTATCTCCTTTAGGATATAATGATCTTTAGACGAAGGTCATGAAGGACGTACCTTCGACATTACAGTATATCTCAATGAAAGGAGAAGCATATGAGAAATAACATGAATAATCATATGTCATCATTAATATCATTTAATCATATGGTCATGAATGCACTTGAACAATATTGAATTACATTTTTACCTTCGGCTTGACAGAAGGCAAAAGTCCAAGCGTGACGCGCGAGTGAATACAAGTCAGCGTGGACAGTACGGGGGTACTGTTCATCTATTTATAGACATAGGACACAGCCTGTGACAAATTACAATTATGCCCCTCATAAAAGTTTACAACATTGACTCAGACCTTTATGGATTAAAAGGTCATTCTATCTCTATGTCGGTTTGTAATGCCGAAGCTTCATGAAGAGGAACCTTCGGCCATCTCCTGGGGACAACTTCAGCCGAAGCTGCTTCTTCGTGTAAGACCTTCGGCGCAACGAAGCATGGCCCCAACAGTAGCCCCTTTTGCGGCACTAGATCGTTTTTCGTAACGAGCTTGATCCGTGAAAAAAGTCTCTCAAGCTTCGGGAAGCCGAAGGTCCAAAAAACACCTTCCCTGAGCTCGTTGCCGAGAAACGATTCAATTTCCGAGCGCGTCGGACCCACCTTGCAGAGTTACTGTTTGATCTTTGCGGTCCACCGCGCAGCGAGTGCAAGTGACTGCCCGCCTGGTGTAAAAATCCTGGCGCTTCGCCTTCTCACCTGCAGCACTATATAAACAGACGAGTAGGTGTGAAGTTACCACAGCATTCATTGCTATTTGCACTGTTTTGCTGCCAAAATTTTTAACCATAGCCGAAGCTTGACACTCAGAACCGAACGAAGGTCCACCTCGAAGTCTTCTTCGTCAGAAAGAAAGGCTTCGGGAGAAAAAAGAAAAAAGTATTCAATTTCCCCAAACTCAGAATCAAATGGCCAGAGTGCGATCTACTGCCAGGGTTGAGCGTGAAGGAGACGAAGCTGAAGGTTCGGAGACTGTTCCGATCTCCGAAGCAATGCAACGATCCGGACTGGTAACCGCAGAAGAAATCCCCGCTGCCGAAGCAGACCCGACAACTGCCGAAGGAGAAGAAGAGAACATTGAAGAAACTGATCCCGAAGCCTTGCCATGCCCAGCAAGCCCAGCCACTTAGACTTCGGAAAGTCGACCATTTCGAAGGCTGATCTCTCCAAGATGGTAAAATCTGGTTATTTCAGTGAAAATCAGAAGAAACTACTTCGCTTCGGGGGAGAAGAGACTACCCCGAAGCCAGAGAAAAACGAGATAGTCATTTTCAAGAGCTTTTTAAAGGCTGGGCTGAGATTCCCCCTTCATGGTATTATTGCAGATGTATTGAAGAAGTTTGGAATTTACTTTCATCAATTGACTCCTAACGCTATCGTTAGGCTTAGTGTTTACATCTGGGCCCTTCGAAGCCAGGCTGTGGAACCGTTTGCCGATAGTTTTTGTCGAGTTCATGAGTTACATTACCAAACAAAGGCCAGAAAAGATGGATTACATGATAACTTTGGTTGCTACAATTTTGCCTACCGGAAAACAACAAAGTTTCCTGTTATCAGCTACCGAAGCAAATGGCCAGCAGGCTAGAAGTCTGAGTGGTTTTATGTGAAGGTTGACGAAGATGAAGAGAAGTTGGTACAAAGCCCACTTGAATTAATCTTCGGAGAGACAAGGCCGCGATGCCACATGACATTAGAAGGTCCCACCTGGGCTGCACTGGGTGAGTTTAAAATTATTTCAGAGCATATCAGTACCAGGGATCTGGTTCAAGAGTTCTTGGCGTTCAGGGTTTTCCCTACTTTAAAAGAATGGGAAATGCCGAAGCTGGAAAGGGAGAAGAAAGAGGGAGAACTAGTCCGGCTTCCTTACCATTTCAAATTCAAGAAATACTTTAAAAAACCTTGCCAAGAATGGCTGGACACAGTTGAAGTGATGTGCAATGAAATTCTTGGAAATTATTCCAAAAAAGAAGATCAGCTAATGACTGCGGCCTTCGGCACCCGTCCGAAGCGAAGACTAAACCGAGTGTTTGATGCCCTGGGTTTCGAGTACCCTGACTATGAACGGTTAAACAAGGGTGCTGAGGGCCAAAAAAGGAAAAGAGTGGCCGAAACTTTGAACAAAGATGAGGAAGAACCACCAAGAGAGAAGAAAATTCCAAAGAAGAGAAAAATATCATCTCCAAAGCGAAAATTATCCGACGAAGAGGGGACTCCTGCATCACCCTCTACCAGCGACGTGGAGGAAATCTTAAAGGTAATGACTGAACCCCTGCCCGCGAAGCTAAGTCCATTAGGGCCTCAACTGACGAAGCTTTTTCGAAAGGTGGAGAAGCCGGAAAAAACGAAGATAACCAGAACAAAAAGGCAAAGAATTATTGCAGTGACCGAAGTTATTGACAAGACGCCACCGAGGGCTTCAACTCGGAAAACGCCAGCGGTTGAAGGCACAACAAATGTCGAAGTCGCACCTTCGGAGGTCGCGACTACCGAAGCCGCTTCAGCCGAAGATTTGAACTTGGAAACTACAATTGAAGACATCGACAAAATTTTGCTAGACATGGCTGCAGAAGAAGCTGCCACTGCTGCTGAAGAAACCATGGCCACAGTGCCTGGAAAGGGAAAGGAAATAGCCGAAGATACTTCGGAAGACGAAGCCTACATATTTCAAAATTTAGTTGGGCAAGAACTGTCGAAGGCCGAAATAGAAGAGCTTAAAGACTATGCCAAATCTTGCGGATATAAGCCAGGAGCTCTTCTTTTCGGAGGTGTCGATGATGAAAAATTAGGCTGCATCCGAGATCAAATTGGAGCTAAGGTCATCGGTACTCTATCAAAGAGTATCGGTTTTCCGAAGCTAGAAACAGATATCAGCCGCTACCGACGACAACATATCGTCGGCAGCTTATTTTATTCCAATTTCAAGGTAAACAACTTTTCTCTGACTTCTATTGTTTTTTAATAATGGAAATATTCCTAACGAAGGTTGTTTATTTGCAGAGCATGCTACTAAGCAAAGCTTTGAGGATGCAGCAAGATCTAGAGGATAAGAAACACGAAGCTATAATCGAAAATCTAGAGAGCAAGATAAAAGAGCAATCAGCTATTATTGAAAAGAAAGACTTTGAACTCCAAACAACTGAAGGCTTGCTGGCAGAGACTGAAGCTAAAGTATCAGAATTGAATTCGAAGCTTATCTGCCAATCAAAACAATTTGAACAAGAGAAGCTAGAGCTTAATTCAAAACTTGAGGCCGAAGTCCAAATCAACTCAGATTTGAAGAAATCATTAACAAGCCTTCAAGACAAATGTTTGAAATTTAGTAACAGCTGTATTCAACAATTAAAGAAGATCTTTTACTCAGTTGGAGCCAGCAGTGGAAAGTTCACCCCTGCTGCTGAAAATTTGCCAAGAGCCTTCGAACATATTGAAGCTGAAATTGAAGAGCTTGACGAAGTTATAGCCGGGCACGGTGACTTCTGTGCCTGGGTAGCTTCTCGAGGCACCGCTGCAGCGTTCCTGAAGGCCGGCTGTGAGCATGGAAAAATCGTCAACAGGCCGAATTTCACTCTGTCTCCATCAATTCTAGACGATATTCCTGACCTCGCCCGAAGCATTTCAAACAGATTTATAAAAATGATATGGACAAAAGGCGGGCGAGAGAAGGCTGGAGACGAAGCTCGAAGTCATCTTGAACCAGTAAGAAATCATACCTTGTACTTACCTTCTCCTTCACACTTGATTTTTACTCACAATACCTTGATTCATGTAGGATGACGAAGCTGAAGGTGATGCTTAAAAAATATGCCGCCGAAGCTGAAGCTCGGTGGAGATCAGTAGGAGTACTTTGTAGAAAAAACTCAGTAGACTTGTGCAACAACTTTTGTAAATACAGCTGAACTGTTCTTAATGAATTCTATCCATACCTTGTAATATATCCTTACCCTTCCATTGAGGTGCTTTGATGTGGACGAAATTAGTATTTTGAGCTGAAGGCGAAAAAACACCTTCCCTTCTTTTCGTACACGACGAAGCATAAAAGACCGCTTCTTCTTTTTTGCCGAAACCTCCCTTTTTTATACACAACGAAGCATAAAAAACCGCTTCTTCTTTTTTGCCGAAACCTCTCTTTTTTATACACAACGAAGCATAAAAACCGCTTCTTCTTTTTCGCCGAAACAACCACTTATGCCATGAATGAATGTTTATGAATGCAAATGCTATGATGCCATGTGATGTGCGAATGAATGTCCAAACACATATCCGAAGCCATACCCTCAGCCATTATTTCCTTAGAAACAATCACACATTAGCTCTGCATCCCCTTAGGAACGACTTTTGAGCTTCTTCGCCTTTTACTTTTGGCGGAATCAGCGTTGACTTTTCGCTGTAAGCTCTGCATTCCCTTAGGAACGTCTTTTGAGCTTCTTCGCCTTTTACTTTCGGCGGAATCAGTGTTGACTTTTTGCTGTAAGCTCTGCATTCCCTTAGGAACGTCTTTTGAGCTTCTTCGCTTTTTCAGTTTCGGCACTCGATGGTGCGTTCTCAGATTTTACATTTACATTCTTTGGGGGATTTTGCTCTTATAAAACTAAAAAGGAAATTACATGTGATGGCCCCATTAAAAACCTTTCTCCCCCTTTAGAAAGGAAAAGGGTGCCATGAAAAAGAAAAGAAAAAACATAAAAAGTTACATCAAGTTATACATAATATCGCCGAAGCTCATCCGCATTCCAAGATCTTGGAATTTCGTTGCCGTCCATGTCCTTCAATCTGTACGAACCAGGCCTTGACGAAGATACTACTAAGAAAGGCCCTTCCCATTTCAACTGTAGCTTGCCCACTGTGTCTGGGTTGGCCACTCTCCGAAGCACCAAGTGTCCCGGCTCAATATTTTTTAGCCGGACCTTCCTATCTCGCCATTTGACTGTTTCAGCTTGGTATTTATTGATATTCTCCACAGCTTGAAGCCTGGTCCCTTCTAAAGCATCTTTTTCCACAAGACAAGCATCTTCAGGACCTGATTCTGCCGAAGCTACTACTCTTATTGATCCAGCTTTAGCTTCTTCCGGAGTTATTGCTTCGTCACCGAATAATAACTTGAATGGAGTAAAGCCTATAGACCTTGATGTTGTTGTATTGTGGCTCCACACCACTTTGGTTAACTGATCTGGCCACTTTCCCCTGGGTTGATTGAAGATTAACTTCATTATTCCTGTCATTATAATGCCGTTGGCCCTTTCAACGAGCCCATTTGACTCCGGATGCCTGACTGATGCAAAATGGATCTTCGTACCAATTTGATCACAGAAATTTCTGAAAGCTTCGGAGTCGAACTGCGTTCCATTATCCACAGTGATGGCCTTCGGTACCCCGAAACGACAAACAATATTCTGCCAGAAAAATTTTTGGACAGTGGCCGAAGTTATTGTGGCTAATGGCTTCGCCTCAATCCATTTAGAAAAATACTCCACAGCCACTATAACATATTTTAGATTCCCTTGGGCCGGTGGTAATGGACCTAACAAGTCAAGGCCCCACCTTTGCAATGGCCAGATGGGTTGTATCAGCTGTGTCAAAGACGAAGGTTGCTTTTGATCTCTTGCACATTTCTGACAACCTTCGCACTTTTGAACTAACTCCGCTGCATCCGAAGCTGCCTTCGGCCAATAAAACCCTTGGCGGAAAACTTTTCCAAGTAACGGCCTAGATCCAATGTGGGATCCACACAGGCCTGCATGTATTTCTTTCATCAACTCTATACCTTCGGTTCTAGATAAGCACTTGAGCAACGGAGCACAAACTCCATGTTTGTATAACTCCCCTTCTATCATGACATATGGACGAGCTCTTGCCTCTATCCTTTTATTATAAGCTTCGTCATCTGAAAGGAACTTACCCTGAAGGTAAGAGATGATCTCAGTTCTCCAATCTTCACTATAAACAGGAGATATGTTGAGGACTGCTCTTTCAAGAAGCTCCACTGAAGGTGCCTTTATTGTTTCGAAGAATACATCCGAAGGTAACGGCAGCCCCTGTGCTGCTGACTTTGCTAACAAATCAGCATGCTCATTTTGTCCTCGAGGGATATTCTTGACAGAAAATCCTTCGAAGGAAGCTTCGATTCTTCGGACCGTGTCTAAATATTTTTCAAGCTTCAGATCTTTAGCCTTGCAACTTTTGTCAATGTGACCCGAAACAACCTGGGAATCAGTTTTAAGAATCGCCCTTCTGATTCCCATTGCCTTTAATTTCCGAAGGCCCAGGAGCAGGGCTTCGTACTCAGTAATATTGTTTGTACAGCTGAAATCAAGTCTTGCCGCATAACAAGTTTTAACCTTGGAAGGTGAGATCAACACAGCAGCCGCTCCTGCTCCGAAGGTTCCCCAAGAGCCATCACAGAATACTGTCCACACTTCGGCATCTTTATTTGCTTCTTCGTCCTGAGCCCCTGGCGTCCAATCGGCAATGAAATCTGCCAACGCTTGAGACTGGATCGAGGATCTATGCACATAATCAATGTAAAATTCATTGAGCTCTGCAGCCCATTTTCCAATCCGTCCAGTAGCTTCTCTATTTCTCATGATATCCTTCAACGGCTGCGAAGAAGGAACAACAATATTGTATGCTTGAAAATAATGCTGAAGCTTCCTGGATGCCATTAAAACGGCATATAATACCTTCTCCAGTTCCGTATAATTTTTCTTTGATACACTAAGGACTTCAGATACAAAATATACTGGAACCTGCTTCTTGACTTGGCCATCAAGCTTCTCCTGGACAAGTGCTGCACTTACTGCCGAGTGCGAAGCTGCCACATATAACAACAAAGGAGCCCCTGGCGTTGGTGGAGTTAATGTTGTTAGATCTATCAAATATTGCTTCAGCTCTTCGAAGGCTTTTTGTTGGCTTGGTCCCCATTGAAAGACTTCAGCTGACTTCAGCACCACGAAGAATGGTAAATTCCTTTCTGCTGATCTGGATATGAATCTATTGAGGGATGCCAGCCTTCCTGTCAATCTTTGGGCCCCCTTTCTTGTAGTTGGTGGCTCCATTCGGAGTATAGCTTCAATTTTATTTGGATTAGCTTCAATTCCCTTTGTTGAAACCAAGCATCCAAGAAATTTCCCCTTCTTTACTCCGAAGACACATTTTTCTGGATTCAGCTTCAAACCAGCTTGCCTGAAACTGGCGAAGGTCTCCTGCAAATCAGCAATATGATTTTCCTGCTTCGTGCTTTTTACAATGATGTCATCGACATAAGTTAGCACATTTCTGCCTATCTGAGACTGGAGAACCTTCGCAGTCATTCTGCTGAAACTTCCTCCGGCGTTTTTGAGCCCCTCAGGCATCCGAAGATAGCAATATGTGCCACTTGGGGTTATGAAGCTAGTCTTCGGCTCATCTTCCTTCTTCATCCAGATTTGGTGGTAGCCTGAGTAACAATCTAGCAGACTCATGAGCTCTGAAGAAGCTGCTGCATCAACTAAAGAGTCTATTCTTGGCAATGGGAATTCGTCCTTCGGACAAGCCTTGTTGAGATCTGTGAAATCGATACACATTGTCCACTTGCCATTGGCCTTCTTCACCATAACAGTGTTAGCTAACCACTCTGGATACTTTACTTCTCTGATAACTCCTGCACTGAGGAGTCTTTTTACTTCATTGCGAGCCCCTTCGGCTTTATCATCAGACATTTTCCGAAGCCTCTGCTTTCGGGGTCTGAAGGATGGGTCAACATTGAGCGAGTGTTCAATAACATCCCGATTTACTCCACAGAGATCATTAGCTGACCATGCAAAAACATCTCTGTTGTTGAACAAAAACCTTATCAAGGTTTTCTCCTGGTCTTCGGATAATTGCGAGCCCAACAACACCTTCTGCTCTGCTATGTCCTCACACAAGAGCATGGGCTTCGGCTGATCTGCTGAAGCTGCTTTCTCCCTTCTGAATTTGTACTGTTCACAAGCTTCAGCTCCATCTATGTTATGGATTGCTTTGGAGTCAGTCCAGCTTCCTTCGGCCCTTCTAGCAGCTTTCTGGCTTCCATGAATAGCGATAGGCCCTTGGTCCGAAGGTATCTTCATGCAGAGGTAAGCTGGGTGAAGAATTGCTTCGAAGGCATTGAGAGTACCGCGACCAATGATAGCATTGTAAGGATACTCCATGTCAACAATATCAAACACAATTTGCTCAGTCCTTGTGTTGTTAACAAATCCGAAGGTTACTGGCATGGTAATTTTCCCAAGTGCTGCAATCTGCCGTCCTCCGAAGCCACAAAGAGGGTGCGTAGCATCATGGACCTTGTCTTCAGGCTCTTGCATTTGTCTGAAGGCCTTAGCAAATATGATATCAGCTGCACTGCCTGTATCAACTAAGACATTGTGGACCAGAAATCCTTTGATCACACAAGAGATAACCATGACATCATTGTGAGGATAATCCTTAAGCTGAAGGTCTTCCTGAGAGAAAGTGATTGGAATGTGGGACCATTTTGACTTGATGAAGGGTCCCTGTACTCCAACATGCTGCACCCTTCTCTGAGCCTCCTTCTTTTGCTTCCTGTTAGCCGGCTCTGAGCAAGAACCGCCTGTTATCGGGAGCACCAGCTTCGAAGCCGAAGCAGCTTCAGCTTGATTGTTGAACGAAGCCATCAGCTCAGAAAAGTGGAAGTGAGTTTACCGGAGGTGGGCGCCAATGTTGGGGACTTGTTCTCAAGTGCTATGAATTAAGAACAAGGCAACACAAAAAGGGTTAACGATTAATGCCCTTCGTCCTTCAGAGCATTATCTCCTTTAGGATATAATGATCTTCAGACGAAGGTCATGAAGGACGTACCTTCGACATTACAGTATATCTCAATGAAAGGAGAAGCATATGAGAAATAACATGAATAATCATATGTCATCATTAATATCATTTAATCATATGGTCATGAATGCACTTGAACAATATTGAATTACATTTTTACCTTCGGCTTGACAGAAGGCAAAAGTCCAAGCGTGACGCGCGAGTGAATACAAGTCAGCGTGGACAGTACGGGGGTACTGTTCATCTATTTATAGACATAGGACACAGCCTGTGACAAATTACAATTATGCCCCTCATAAAAGTTTACAACATTGACTCAGACCTTTATGGATTAAAAGGTCATTCTATCTCTATGTCGGTTTGTAATGCCGAAGCTTCATGAAGAGGAACCTTCGGCCATCTCTTGGGGACAACTTCAGCCGAAGCTGCTTCTTCGTGTAAGACCTTCGGCGCAACGAAGCATGACCCCAACAAAGAGTATGTTGTAAGTTGTAAATCGGAAAAATAACATGTAAATATATAGAATCAATTTCCATCTCTCACTCAATGAATTTGAGATAGGCTTATATGATAACTTTGGAAAGTGATGGAATGTAACATTCTAAAAAAATAGACTATTCAATTAGTAAGATTCCAATTCCTCAAAATGAAAAGAAACAAACGAGACCTTACAGTTTTTCTACCTATAAAGAGTAGGATTATTTCAAGGGTTATTCAAATTACTGAAATTCATCTAGAATGAGAGGGTTGCTCTTCTGTCTTTCGCAACCACAGCTTTATAATTTTTTGAAACCTGTTTGACCTCTTTTTGTAGTAACTAACATAGACCAATTTATTTAATTTCTTGTGCTCTAAACATTTCCCCATTCTGGTGTGGAATTGACATAGACCGAAGGAGGATGGAGGAGGGCAAGAGATGCAGCTGCACACAGCAACTGCAGCCGACGCCTGGAGGCTGCGGGTGAGGAGTGAGGACTGAGGAGGCGAAGAAAAGAGTGTGAGAGGTATAAAAAAAGAAACCCTAATGGTCTTGGCTCAAACAGAGCTTCCCCATGCTGAAGCAGCACATCTGCCTATTTCAAGTCTTGTCGGTCAGGTCACCTGGTCGGATGATTTATCGGCATAAGTCAACGATTAATTGGACGGCCAGGTTTCTGATAACTCTGATCGAATCAGAGTGCCTAAACGAGTGCTAGGTATGATTAATCGTGATTAATCAGACGATTCGATAACATTGGACACAAACAAACTATTTGATAGATGATTTCACGTTGTGTACAAGGGATGGTGAGTTCCTATCATTTATATAATATTGCCTCTAAATGTCTAGAATTTTGTTAATACACTGAGATATATGTTTTGAAAGGATGTTTCCCTACGAGGGTTCTGGCTCCAGAAGTGGCTGAACTCTCTTCCTCATGGTCCTTGTGCATGAAGGCAAACTCAAATACTAGTATGTCATGCTGATGTTGTTCTGTTGTTGAGTTGCTTTCAGATCTTGTTGGCATGCTCACATCTAGACTGTAAAGGGGAAAAATTAAGTGTCTTTGGAAACACATTAATTTTGTTTGTAGGATGGAGTCCATTTCTTTCGGTGAGTTCAGCTTGGCTCTGGAGAAGGCCCTGGGGCCTGGGCAAACATGGAAGCCAGCCGAAGCAAGTTATCAAGTTCTGGGACCAGGGCGGTTTAGAGGATCTGAGAGCATGCGATTGCCATCGATCTCTATCAATGATGAATCCAACAGTTAGCTAGTGCCAGAGTTTTAAATAAGATAAAGTAAAGGCAGCAATCTTTAATGGAATTGTGAAATCTGCAGCTTAGCTATATTTAAGCGCTAAGTTGATTTTCCAATGAAATGCTAAATGCTAAGTGAGTGAAGGATCCCTGGTGGCGGTGGGCGGTTGTACTTGTACACATGGGTTGTGCGTTAATTATTTTTCTTTCCGATGAAATGCAAGGCAGCTATACTACAGCCGGGTCACCCGTTTGTTTTCTCTTGCTAAGTGAAATTTGGTGCTAGTTAGAAATATTAAATATTGTTTAATTATAAAACTATTACACACGATAAGAAGAATCTATTAATTTAATTAATTAGTTTATGGTTCGATCACGTAATGCTACAGTAACATTTGCTAATGATGTATTAATTAGGCTTAAAAAATGTCTTATCATTTAGTCTTCAACTATGTAATGACTATATTTAATACTCGTAATAGCTATTTAAATATTCGACGTGACGTGACGTGTACTAAACTTTAGTCTCAAATAAAAAACAACTAATTCCTTTTGCAGCCACAGCTGCAGAGCATACCGTAAATTCTGGATATGTCAATTCGTATCCATCATCAATAGTTTCTTTAAATACGAAGCGGAACAATGAATTATGTATTAGAACTATAAAATGTTGAAGAAATTTACGGAATTATATGAAGGACTGAAGGAGTGACGCCAGCTTACTGGAGCTAATGTCGCTTGTTCACCGATGAAATGCCCTGAGTACAAACAAAACAGAGCAGGTATTTTTGGGTGATATAATTGAAGTTCTGAACTTAGTCATATTCATTATGCAAATAAACAATATTTCTTACTATAAGAATATCGCAACTCATGGTGGAATCATGCTGGGATGCACGATTCGAAACCTAAATATAAACAAGTGGAGTGGGTAGGCAAATGGAAGTGAAGAATCAGTTGCGTAGCAGCACGGGGATATTCTAGGGAAAAAGTAAAGTGGAATCTATTAGGCTGTTCGCTGCGGCTGGATTAAAGCCGTTTGGACTGCTGCAGCTGCAATCCATAGAGAGAAAAATACTGTAGAAGCCGCAGCCGCAGCCGGATTAAAGCCGCAGCGAACACGCTCTATAGCACTGAGCCAAAAAGCGGCGGCAACTTGCATTGTTTGTAACCATATTTCTCACCAGCATCACGTTGTGAAGCCACTAATCCCGACTTTTTTTCTATTTGTCGCCCACCATGCTCTCCAAGCAATTGAAATTCCATATAGTGAAGTGCCATTTAATTTATGCTTATAAAGTAGTAACAAATTTGAACACAAAATAAAAAGTTACTGCATTGTTTGGAGTAAACTACTTAACATCTAAATACATCTATACCACTATATAATCCACCGCTTTAAAATTTACAAAACTCACCTAACCAAATCACCTCACACTAATGACCTCTATTAAATCCAACAAACAAATTGCGCTCAAACTTAACACACAACCAACGGTTCAGATCGCTAGATAACCTCATCTCCTTTATTCACTCAAATCTAATTTACAATATTGTTTGGATCATCCTCATCGCTGGATAACCTCGTCTCCCTTACACATAACCTGTTTGCCGACGCATCAATAGTTGTGGAGTCGGGACTCAGCCTTCTCCAAATTTTACACTTGCCAGGATAATCGTCTTTTACATGCATAAATATGTATCCTTGCTAGCATGTTTGATTTTCACATGCATATATAATTTAGTGGTCCACACAAAACCATTTAGTCTGTTTAAACTATCTAAATGATATCAAGTAACGACCAATTGTTTACCGTTTTATTTTAGAACAGGTATATGCCCGGGGTTGTCACGATAGTTAAAAATTAGTATACAGCATAGATACGAAACGAAAAATATTACTATGACTTGCAAATTTCATGTGGCAAATTATCATCGCAACACTAATATTATATTGACGATAAAAATATCTAATCTAGTACAATGTACGTACGTTACAATGACGGTACAATAAAATGTTAGTATACAATGATTACGTAAAAATGAACACATATGACCATGGCTTCGTGCAAATGGCGACGCAAGTAAAAACGGACACATATGACCATGGCCAAATGACGACGCAAGGAAGGACCAGGTAACTATGCACGCTCAATAATCAATATGACTAAGATGTTGCCCAAGTAACGACCACATGCCTGAAAACTGTTGAAGCTAAGAGGAGAGAGATGGTTTGATCTGCTGCTAACATATTAATTTGTACATTTATAACCCAAAGGTTCATCAAAATTCTTCAGTATCTTACGGACTGCATTGGCATTGATATCAACAAACTTGAAGAGCTTTACAACATCCAATCCAACTTCCTTGTAGTTGTAGGCTTCTCTTATTTAGATATCTCCTGTAGAAGGGGCAATTCTTGAAGTCTTGCCTCTTTCTTCCCTAAAACTTCAAGCCATGTTGCAAATAGTCATTGTTGTTCCATCATAAACTACACAATATTTTCAATCTGACAAGGACAATTAGATCTGATGTGCATTTAATTTGTTCATTTTTCAACTGAAATGACTATATGGAATTGTTGGTGGGATTGTGAAACATACCTTATCATCAAGTAGCTTTGAGAACAACTTGAAAACAAGTCGGCAGTCGCCCTCCTTAGACCTGAAAACAGAAGTTACTTAAAGTGGGAGCCAAAGATTGTTGTGTCCATGCCTTACTGCTTTGCCATACAAATTAAAAATTGTCAAAAACAATTAATAAAAAAAAGATCCACCAGATCTGAGGCCTGAGCCTGGATGTCCCGACGAGCAACGCCTGCCACTGCCATGAAACTTTTTGGCAGTTGGAGCACTGTTGGTGCTGAAGAAGCTAGACCTTAGGAAGTTTAAATGTTAAAAAAAAGAACGAAGTAAATATTAAATATTCTATAAACATGTTGCTATGTCTCTCCACAAATTCCTATCATGATAAACAAAAAATAGCACCCATAACAAGGTAAAACAATGAACAAAAATGAATGGAGTAAACATTACTCTTCCTCCACCATTGCCATGTGATTATGTGAATACTTACTACATTATCCATATGAACCAACTTGTAAGCTTCTAGATGTTTATGAACATTATGATTTACACGCAAATTTTATTTCATACAAATAGAAATGTGCGGTGTGCTCTAAAACAGAAGCAAACAATTACTTGTCGACTTTGGCTTCATTAATCCCTTTAATTTGCAAAAGGTATTTCCTCGAAGAGTGAGAGCACCTAGAGGGGGGGTGAATAGGTGATCCTGTAAAAACTTGAAACTTAAAGCCACAAACTTGATTAAGTGTTAGAGCAATAAAGCCAAGTGGCTAGAGAGGAGTTCTTGCTAAACACGATAACCACAAAGAAATCAACACAGAGAGGCACAGTGGTTTATCCCGTGGTTCGGCCAAGTCCAACACTTGCCTACTCCACGTTGTGGCGTCCCAACGGACGAGGGTTGCACTCAACCCCTTTCAAGCGGTCCAAAGACCCACTTGAATACCACGGTGTTTTGCTTTCGTTTACTATCTCCCGTTTGCGAGGAATCTCCACAACTTGGAGTCTCTCGCCCTTACAAATGATGATCACAAAGAAACACGGAAGTAAGGGAGGGAGAGCAACGCACACAAGACACAAAATTAGAGCACAAACATGCACACAAGTCACCACTTGAGCTCGCAACACAACTCGAAGAGTTCTATACTCAAATGGAGCTCTAGTTGCTATCACAAAGAATCAAATGCGCGGAAATGGAGTCTTGGTGTTTAGAGTTGATCAAAGAATGCTTGGTGTACTCCTCTATGTGCCTAGGGGTCCTTTTTATAGCCCCAAGGCAGCTAGGAGCCGTTGGAAGCAATCCAGGAAGGCAAATCTTGCCTTCTGTCGGGTGGCGCACCGGACAGTCCGGTGCACCACCGGACACTGTCCGGTGCGGATTGCTTTCCTAATCTGGCGTAGCCGACCGTTGAAGATTTAGCGCCGTTGGCACACCGGACACTGTCCGGTGCACACCGGACAGTCCGGTGCCCCCATCTGACCGTTGGCTTGGCCACGCGTCACGCGCGGATTGTGCGGCCGACCGTTGGCGCGCCCGACCATTGGAAGATTCTTTAGGTACACCAAAAGAAACAACATTTTAAGGCATAAATCTCCTAAGCCACGATACTACCAATGAAATGCAAGAACACAGCTATGATCACTATCAATGGAACTTCAAGATATTCAATAAAATTGCACAGTTCCATTTTCCATACCTTTGCCTTTATGAGAGCACTTGTTATCACCAATTCAGGGCTCCTTTTGCTCATGCACCTCATAGCTCAAAAGGGCACGACATGGATTTGAAATTCACACAGTACCAAACTAGGGTAATCATGTGAACATGGACTAAACAAAATGTCATAATTGCACATAGCATGACTTACAAAAAGTTACAGGTTTATCCATATACACCAAGAGAGTTAATCGTTGTGGATATAACACATGAAAGAGCTACCCATGAATGATTCAAAAGATATATCCTATATAGCACCAGTCATGATTAAGCAAACATCATTATGATTCATTAAACACAGGCAATCATAAAGCATAACTACTCCAAAGACAGGTAGCACAACAAGCCAACTTAAGAGCAATACTAAATTGCAAATATGTACTTAAAATATACGGGTACCATCCTTTGGAGAGCAAGTTGTAGATTCTCATCAAAGCCCTTTACTTGATTCACCAATAATGATTCAGGACCTATACACCTTATTTCACTTGAGATGAACATGGGATTAGTGTTTCACAATAATTCAACCTTGGGTCAATAACCACCAAAACTATTAACAGATTAAGCATAGAGTTTTAGATAACCGTCTTAAGCTCTCCCATGGTCTCCAGTCCATCTCAAGGCACCTGCATGGTCTAGTTAGCACAGTTTGGTACCCATCTCGGGATGGGTCCATAATGATCATCTAAATGTGCCTTTGGTACCCAAATTGCCTTTGTGCTAGTTCTAGGTGATCTCGTTATAGATCTAGCACAAGTGTATGATTTGGGTCTCCTACGCGAATAAGATTGACACAAATTCACTTGCTTAGGAATCTTACCTTTATAACATACCTTGGATAGATGACCCTGCTCACCACACTTGTAGCAGAAGCGTCGCTCAACCTGACATGACGCTTGCTGTGTGTCATTTTCCTTGGTGAGGGTCACCTTGGAGGATGCACATCCTTGATTCTTCATGACCGGACATGAAGTGATCGTGTGGTCCTTATTGTTGCATCCAAAACAACTCCTTGTCCCTTCATTCTTGTCTTTGTACGGACAAGACGCGATGAGGTGGCCTAACTTCTTGCACTTGAAACACCTCCTTTTTCCTTTTCCCTTTTTGTACTTGAATGACATGGAGAGAAGGTCAGTGCAAACAACATGATTAATTGAATCTTTACCTTTTTCCAAGCTCATGTTGATTTCTTCATCTTTAGGAACATTTTTCTTATTGAGCTTGACACTTGCTACAGTTTTTCTTTTCTCAAGCTTCTTCACCACGCGCCCGTGGATATCTTGAGAGAGTTGAGCAATGTGTCTTCTCCTCAGTTGTCTTTGCTTCTTGTTCCCACAGAATTTCTTTTGTGACCCTAAAAATTGCTCAATCAATGATTGGCTTTCTTTTGAGCAATAGGGGTTAGCACATGATGATATACAATTCAAATGCGCACACGTGCGAGAATGAGGTTCACATGAATTTAAGTTTGCAATTATAACCTCATGAGCAACATTAAGCATGATATGGTCACCAACTAATTTATTATGAGAATATGACAACATATCATACTTTTTACCTAGAGCACGTTTTTCTAAGTCCATTGTTTCTACTTGACTCTTAAGCATAGAATTTTCCGTTTTAAGTTGAGCAATATTAGATAATGCATCATGACTATTTCTTTGCTCAATTAAAACATATTCATACCTTTGGACCAAATCATCATGAGAGCGCTTTAGCTTCTCATGTTCTTTGGTCATCTTCTCCAGGCTGTTGTCGGTTTTGATGAGGGACTCCTCTAGCCTGAGAAGCGTCTCGCCTTGTTCCTTGTTCCTTCTCAACAGCTTAACCAAGAGTGCCTTGTCCTCTTTGTTGAGATGGATGTAGAAACGGCGAATCTCCTCTTCTTCCACATCATCGGTCTCATTTTCCCTGTCATTAATGTCAGTGGAAGCCAAATAGGAAAATGTACCTTGAGGTGATGAAGATTCATCCTCGCTATCATCCTCATATTCCTCCTCATCATGGCTTTTGTCTCCACTGTCATTGTTAGCAATAAAACACTTATTATTAGTGGAGACCAAACCTGTCGATGAGGTGGATTCATCGTTGGGTGCCCATCGTTCTTGATCTTCTCCCTTTGAAAGGTTAGCATCACAAGCAATATAGGGAGTACAATTTGCCACACAATATTTTACTTTAATTCTATTCCATAAATCATGAGCATCAACAAATAAATCATTATCACTACTCATGATGGCAAAATAAGCACCTCTAGAAAGAGAATCAACTAAGATGTTGCAAGCACGGTGATTGAGAGATAAACATCTTAGTTCATCATTAGAGGGATTTTTACTAATATCAGATGGAAAAATACTTCTACTAAAGATCTGTCTCAAATTAGGATCAACACTCAAGAAAGCATTATAAATAGAGACAGACCAAGATTTGTAATTAGAGCCATCACCTAAAAGAAGTTCTACAGTTACCTCTTGTGACGACATCGTTATCTCCGGACGGCTAAGCCCACACTGGAGAGGCCTAGCTCCGATACCAATTGAAAGTTCCCTTTGACCCAGGAACAGGATCTGGATGTCGCCTAGAGGGGGGGTGAATAGGTGAATAAAACTTATTACTTTAAAACTTAAATTCTTACTCTACTCGAAGACTTAATACGCAGTGGAGTGAGAAGACTCTTCGAGTAGGTTGCAGCGGAATAGAAGATCCTGTCTCAAAATGTCCTGCACTTCAAATAAAGCTTATACCACAGATAAGTATTGAAGTGCAGATATAAAGACAAGTAAGGCAGAGAGTCAGGATACAATACAGAACAGAGCACACAGACGCAAGGATTTATCCCGAGGTTCGGCCAAGCCTGAAATGCTTGCCTAGTCCTCGTTGGAGTTAGCCACACCTGGGCTTGGAGTCTATTTCAACTCCTTCCTCCGTTTGCTCAGATCTGTCAGTATGACAGATAGAGCCTTTCACTATTGAGTTGAGTTACAACAACACCGTGGCTGCTTACAACTTTCTCGGCAGCACCTCGGTAGAGTAACGATACGCTCAAGACCTTGCTCTAGCTCTTAGCAACACTTCTCCTCTCTCTAAAGGCTTATAGCTGTGCCTTCTACACAAACTATAGAGTTACACACAAGAGGGAGAGTGAGAATTGATTCCAGTGAAGTCTACACTTGTTGGCTGTGCTTATTATCCTCTTGGAGGCGCCTAGGAGTCCCTTTTATAGACCCAAGGGGCCTAGGAGCCGTTGGAAGCAATCCAGGAAGGCAAATCTTGCCTTCTGTCGGGTGGCGCACCGGACAGTCCGGTGCACCACCGGACACTGTCCGGTGCCTGATCTCCTTTCATAAATAGAGCAGTCAACTGTTGCAGTCCTGGAGCCGTTGGCGCACCGGACACTGTCCGGTGCACACTGGACAGTCCGGTGCCCCCATATGACCGTTGGCTCGGCCACGCGTCACGTGCGGATTGCGCGGCCGACCGTTGGCCCAGCCGACCGTTGGCTCACCGGACAGTCCGGTGCACATTGGACAGTCCGGTGAATTATAGTCGTACGTCACCAGACACCTTCCGAGAGCGACCTTTTCGCCGGAGTTCAATCTGCACCACCGGACAGTCCGGTGTGCCAGACTGAGCTGAGTCTTGGTTGTACACAGCCAAGCCTTTCGCACCTCTTTCCTTTTCTTCTTCTTTCTGTTTCTAACACTTAGACAAGTATATTAGTCCACAAAACCAATGTACTAAGTCTAGAAATATACCTTCTCTTAATTATTACATCTATAGCATTTCACATGCTTGAGCTTTGATGTTGGACTCATAAATCATCAAGTCGGCTTGACTTGATCTACATTGACATTTCTTGGCTCCAACATCCTGCAAAGGTCACATAGAACATCTCCAAACATAGGAACAACCCAAACTAAAGATCAAGGTGAACTTAGCTCTTTTGGGCTGCTTCTAGTTCTGGTTTTGACACTTGTTCTCCTTCTAGTGACTTTGTTCTCCTTCTTAGAGCTTGATCTTGAGCCTTATGACTTACGCCACATAATTGTAGCTGTTACCTTATTGGTTGTAAGTCACGTCCTTATGTAGTGATCCTTGATGTGCTATATCTCTTCTCAACTTGATCACCCTTGACTTTGCAAGCCTTCTTCTTCACCCTTGGCTTTGGGTTCCTCAGCCTCCTTGACCTTCTCCCGTGCACTTGGTACCTCGAAGCTTCTCTTGCCTCCGTCCTTGGCTTGATCAGTTGTCTCCGAGCTACGCACCCGAGTCTCACTTTATGCAATGTCCATCTTACTTGTGATGTCCATTATGTATCCATAATCCAGTTCTTGGACCATCACATTTGTTTTCTTGTGTTGAACCCTGTTGGCTTTACCTTAGACACCTGTTCAACACTTAGTACACTTGTTAGTCCTTTAATTGAGTTGTCATCCAAACACCAAAACTCACAAGAGAGCTTTCAGGTTCTTCATCCCCACATGTGCTAGACGGCGATGCCACAGCCAGCCCATGCTAGTCTTAGCGATTAAGCATGCATCTAGATTGGCCTCCTCCTTCAAAAAATCAACTAAATAGAGTTTGCCGTCTAGTACACCCTTAAAAGCTAATGAACCATCACTCCTTCTAAAGACAGACACATCTACGTTTGTAAATAAGCAGTTGTAACCCATATTACATAATTGACTAACGGACAACAAGTTATATCCGAGCGATTCTACTAAAAACACATTAGAAATGGAATGCTCGGAGGAAATAGCTATTTTTCCTAGTCCTTTAACCTTGCCTTGATTCCCGTCACCGAATATAATTGAGTCTTGGGAATCTTTGTTCTTGACGTAGGAGGTGAACATCTTCTTCTTCCCCGTCATGTGGTTTGTGCATCCGCTGTCGATAATCCAGCTTGAGCCCCCAAATGCATAAACCTGCAAGGCAAATTAGGCTTGGGTTTTAGGTACCCAACTCTTGTTGGGTCCTACAAGGTTAGTAACAATAGCCTTAGGTACCCAAATGCAAGTTTTATCTCCCTTGCATTTTGCCCCCAATTTCCTAGCAACCACTGTCTTATTTTTACATGAAAGTACAAAATCAGTGTTGCAGGCATGAAAAATAGTAGCAGATTTATTTTGCATTTTCTTAGGTACATGATGAACAACATGGTTCCTAGACATGTTTCTACCATGCACAAAGGAAGAACTTGAACCAAACATGGCATGTGAATCATAAGCATTAAAACTCCTATTACGATGAGCATTCCTAGAATATTTCCTATCATGATACAAGAAGGCATGATTTTTATGAACACTATTAGCCATAGGGGCCTTCCCTTTATCCTTGGTGGAGATGGGAGCCTTATGACTTGTTAAGTTCTTAGCTTCCCTTTGAAAGCCAAGCCCATCCTTAATAGAGGGGTGTCTACCACTAGTGTAGGCATCCCTTGCAAATTTTAGTTTATCAAAATCATTTTTGCTAGTCTTAAGTTGGGCATTAAGACTAGCTACTTCATCATTTAATTTAGAAATGGAAATTAAATGTTCATTGCAAGCATCAACTTTAAAATCCTTACAGCTATTGCAAATTACTACATGTTCCACATGAGAACTAGTCTTATTTGCTTCTACTAATTTAGCATTTAAATCATCATTAGTGCTCTTTAAACTAGAAATAGTCTCATGACAAGCAGAAATTTCACATGAAAGCATTTCATTTCTTTTAACTTCTAAAGCAAGAGACTTTTGCACACTTACAAATTTATCATGTTCTTCATATAAAAGATCCTCTTGCTTTTCTAAAAGTCTATCCTTTTCGTTTAGAGCATCAATCAATTCATTGATCTTTTCTACTTTTGCTCTATCTAATCCTTTAAACAAGCTAGTGTAATCAATTTCATCATCACTAGAGTCCTCATTACTAGAAGTAGAGTACTTAGGAGTTTCTCTAGTGATTACCTTCTTTTCCTTTGCCATTAGGCAAGTGTGGCGCTCGTTGGGGAAGAGCGACGATTTGTTGAAGGCGGTAGCGGCGAGTCCTTCATCGTCGGAATCGGACGAAGAACAATTCGAGTCCCACTCTTTGCCAAGGTGTGCCTCTCCCTTAGCCTTCTTGTACGCCTTCTTCTTTTCCCTCTTCCCGCTTTTCTCTTGTCCCTGGTCACTATCATTATCGGGACAGTTAGCAATAAAGTGACCAGTCTTACCACACTTGAAGCAGGAGCGCTTCCCCTTTGTCTTGTTCTTGTTGGGATGCTCCTTGCGACCCTTTAGCGCCGTCTTGAAGCGCTTGATGATGAGGGCCATTTCTTCCTCGTTAAGCCCCGCCGCCTCAACTTGTGCCACCTTGCTAGGTAGCGCCTCCCTGCTACTTGTTGCTTTGAGGGCAACGATTTGAGGCTCGTGGATCGTCATTGGGCCATTTAGCGCCTCATCAACATATCTTGCCTCCTTGATCATCATTCGCCCGCTAACAAACTTCCCAAGTATTTCCTCGGGCGTCATCTTGGTATACCTAGGATTTTCATGAATAGAGTTAACAAGATGAGGATCAAGGACAGTGAAGGACCTTAGCATAAGCCGGACGACGTCGTGGTCCGTCCATCTCGTGCTTCCATAGCTCCTTATTTTGTTGACCAGGGTCTTGAGCCTGTTGTATGTTTGGGTTGGCTCCTCCCCCCTGATCATTGCGAACCTCCCTAGTTCGCCCTCCACCAACTCCATCTTAGTGAGCATGGTGACATCATTTCCCTCATGCGAGATCCTGAGGGTGTCCCAAATCTGCTTGGCGTTATCCAAGCCGCTCACCTTATGGTACTCTTCCCTGCACAAGGATGCTAATAGAACAGTGGTAGCTTGTGCATTTTTGTGAATTTGTTCATTTATAAACATGGGATTATCCGAACTATCAAAATGCATTCCATTCTCTACTATCTCCCATATACTTGGATGAAGAGAGAACAAGTGACTACACATTTTGTGACTCCAAAATCCGTAGTCCTCTCCATCAAAGTGTGGAGGTTTACTAAGAGGAATGGAAAGCAAATGTGCATTTGAATTATGCGGAATACGAGAGTAATCAAAAGAAAAGTTTGAGTTGACCGTTTTCTTTTTCTCGTAGTCGTCGTCGTCCTTTTGGGAAGAAGAAGACTCGTCGCTGTCGTAGTAGACTATCTTCTTGATGCGCCTCTTCTTCTTCCCGTCTTTCTTTTTGTGACTCGAGCCAGAGTCAGTGGGCTTATCGTCTCTTGGCTCATTGAAGGTGGACTCCTTCTCCTTATCGTTGACCACCAATCCCTTTCCCTTAGGATCCATCTCTTCGGACGATTAGTCCCTTGCCGTGAAGAGAACGGCTCCGATACCAATTGAGAGCACCTAGAGGGGGGGGGGGTGAATTGGTGATCCTGTAAAAACTTGAAACTTAAAGCCACAAACTTGATTAAGTGTTAGAGCAATAAAGCCAAGTGGCTAGAGAGGAGTTCTTGCTAAACACGATAACCACAAAGAGATCAACACAGAGAGGCACAGTGGTTTATCCCGTGGTTCGGCCAAGTCCAACACTTGCCTACTCCACGTTGTGGCGTCCCAATGGACGAGGGTTGCACTCAACCCCTTTCAAGCGGTCCAAAGACCCACTTGAATACCACGGTGTTTTGCTTTTGTTTACTATCTCCCGTTTGCGAGGAATCTTCACAACTTGGAGTCTCTCGCCCTTACAAATGATGATCACAAAGAAACACGGAAGTAAGGGAGGGAGAGCAACGCACACAATACATAAAATTAGAGCACAAACACGCACACAAGTCACCACTTGAGCTCGCAACACAACTCGAAGAGTTCTATACTCAAATGGAGCTCTAGTTGCTATCACAAAGAATCAAATGCGCGGAAATGGAGTCTTGGTGTTTAGAGTTGATCAAAGAATGCTTGGTGTACTCCTCTATGCGCCTAGGGGTCCTTTTTATAGCCCCAAGGAAGCTAGGAGCCGTTGGAAGCAATCCAGGAAGGCAAATCTTGCCTTCTGTCGGGTGGCGCACCGGATAGTCCGGTGCACCACCGGACACTGTCCGATGCGGATTGCTTTCCTAATCTGGTGTAGCCGACCGTTGAAGATTTGGAGTCGTTGGCACACCGGACACTGTCTGGTGCACACCGGACAGTCTGGTGCCCCCATCCGACCGTTGGCTTGGCCACGCGTCACGCGCGGATTGCGCGGCCGACCGTTGGCGTGCCCGACCGTTGGCTCACCGGACAGTCCGGTGCACCACCAGACAGTTCGGTGATTTTTAGCCGGACGCAGTTGACTGGTTTCCCGAGAGCGGCGACTTCGCCGCAGACGACTCACCGGACAGTCTGGTGATTTATAGCCGTACGCCGCCGTCGAGACCCGAGAGCAGGCTATTCACCGGGACTGGTCCTGGCGCACCTGACACTGTCCGGTGCACCACCAGACACTGTCCGGTGCAGCCAGACCGAGCGGCCTTTTGGCTGAACACATCCAACTTATCTTCAAAGCGATTTCTCCTGTTTCTAGCACTTAGACACAATACATTAGTCTTTAAAACATTGTACTAAGTCTAGAATCATACCTTTAATCTTAATTTGCACTTCTTGAGTCTTTGGCACAAATATCACTCAAGGCTTTTGTGTTGAGCACTTAATCACCAAAATCTTATAGAAATGGCCCAAGGGCACATTTCCCTTTCAGAGAGTATGCTACTTATTCCACTGTGCAGAGACCAGCATCTTTGAGTTTTTTCACATCAAGTGCAACTATTCCATATACCTACACAACAAAGTTTACAGAATTTAAGCGACGATTCAGCTCAACATGAGTCTTTTTTCTCTAACATGAAAAGTCTCCCAATTCCAACTGAGATAACACATTACATCCTGGTCAACAGTTCACTGAAGCCTGAACAAATTCTGCAAAGGAAGGTAGCCGATGTTGCTGATGTGCATCTTAATACATACTAAATTGTAATGCTAACCCATAGAAATCATATTTTGAATAACATATGGATATTTTTTCATTTGTGCACTGCAATGGTAAATCTATTTGATCATAACAATTCAATAACGTAGCACATGTACCTGTTTTCTGCATTCAATTATACAAGATAAAATAATATCCTTAACATTTTAGATCTCAAAGAACTACTTGTTACTCAATGGTACATTATGGTCCACGATTAAACCAACAGAAATGCTCATGATCAATACTCTACAAATAGATTCTGACTTGAAAAAATAATTAAAGAGATCCAACCCGGTACTCATAGGCCATGTTGCGAAGAGACAAAAAAGAATAGGAATTGGCAGCAAGAGCGCTAAAATCAGAGACATGGTAGGCTGAGTAATCAGTAATAAACAGAATCACCAATTGTAAAGTAAGGAAAACTATAATAGAGGATAATCTTACCGGCCATCCTAAAATTCCTGGAAACTCAGTGACATCAAGCCCATGATTAATGAGTGGTTTCACAGTCATCTACAAATAAGGTGTCTCCATAAAATAGTCTTACAAGGCCCAGAAAATGGCCAACTATGAACAAACTTCATACCAACTAAAATCTACAAAAATATGTTCATTTTGTTGAGTACAATTGAACAAGGTAATAATACATATAGAAAAGAACTGTTTTCTTTATCTAATGATGGTTTTCTGAATTAAAACTAAAGTTTTATTTACCATATGCTTTCCCATAGAATAAATATGCATATTTTCATTGTATTGCTTAACACAGTTACAGATCAGTGGGATCTCCAATTTGTCAGAAAAGAGAATATGTATAGGCCCTTTGTTGACAAGGAAAAAAAATCAAAAAGAAGTGATCACTCTATCCCAAATCCACCCATCCTAAATTAGTTTAGGTTTTAGATTTCAAACGTGCGAATTTAGAAGCAAAATGTGCGGTGCGGAAAAAACAAGAAAGAGAGAAATAGAGATAGAAATGTGTTGCTAAAAAAGATGTATTGTTAGAAGAGAGATATGCATCGGAAAAGTGAGAATGACAACTATTTAGAGACAAAATTTAATCATATAACGTTAATGTAAGTGCAATCAACCCTAATTGAGGGTTTTGGTGATTAAATGACAAAACAAACAAGGTTTCTAACAAGTTTGCTCCTAGCATGTACACAATAATTTTACAGACAAGAGAAGCACAGATCGTACGAGCATAAAAATAGAAAGCACAGCGGATTTAAAATTCTACATCAAATGGCGTGCTCCAAATGCTTGGAAACAACAGGAGTACTCTTTTTATAATTCTTGAGTTATAGGATTCACTATTCAATTAAGAGGGATCCGCAATGGTTAAGTAAGTTTTGCATTGAGCTAAGTTCAAAAACCTTCAAAATCATTTTTGAGAACACTTTTCCATATCATGAATGCCTTAGGAAAAACCATTTTTCACTTCCTACATAAGCTCCACCCTTGTTTACTTCGAAAAGTTCAAAATTTGGTTTTCAGCCCTGGAAACCGGTTCAACCGGCCCTAAAACCGGTTCAACCGGTTTTGGGACTGTTCCTCTGCCATCCCTGCTTTGACCTGTCTAACAGTCAGTGCTGTCAGAAAAGTCGTTGCAGACTTTTTGGGAAAACCGGTTCAACCGGAATTTTTCCTGGCTCAACCGGTTTTGATTCCGGTCGAGTCTCCGGCTCAGTAAGTCAGTGAACCGGGTTCTCCCTGGTGGAAACCGGTTCAACCGGTCTGAAAACCGGTTCAACCGGTTTTTACCGATTTTCTCCCAACGGCTGCCAGCTTTTGGGGGATCCTTTATATACCCCCCACACTCTCTCTCTTATTCACTTCTGCCTCTCCCACGAAATCTTGGCTGACCAAACTCTCAACAAGTGCATTCATTTCACCTTTCACACCCGCAATCGCATCTCCTTCAATCGCTTGAAGGATCCTTGGTGTGAGGTGAACTCGATCTTACACGCTGTCATTTTCATCTCGATTCTCCTATTCTTTTTGTTCTTGAGCTCGTTGCAAACTTAACCTTGTGCGGATTTGTTACTCTTGGAACCTCGTGTTCCTTGATGGTTAGAGGTTGCTTGGGAGTCTCCAAATTTGTGGACAACCCCAAGAAGTTTGTATCACCCGCTCTTTGAGCATATTTGAGAAGAGATTGCCTTGACCTTTGTGGTCGGTTTGTGGAGGATTAGGGTTGGAAAAGACCCGGGCCTTTGTGGGCTCCTTAACGAGGAGTAGGACACCTTTGTGGTGATTGCCGAACCTCAGGTTATATCGCGTGTTCTTGTGTGTTCTTGTTAAGCACTTTAAATTTGTTGGTTGGTTCATATTATCTATTCAAGTAGATCTTGCATAGGGCAAGTTATTAGCAAAATCTTTCACTACTACGTAATATTTGTTTATCTAAGTTGAGCAGGTTCAAACTTGTTCAGTTGTAAACAAAATCAACTGAACCGGTTTGCACCAGTGCAACTTTAATTTAACCTATCTCGAACTTTTTAGTGAAAAATTTCAGGTGTAGCCTATTCACCCCCCTCTAGGCTACTTTCAATTGGTATCAGAGCCTCGTACCTCGTTTTGCGCTTAACCGCGTGAGGAAACGATTATGTCTACTCAATAGGACCATGTGGATCCTATCCTCGAGGATATTCCCGTCACATCCTCCGATGAGGAAGTGGACCCCAAGGTCCTCGACCTTGCCATGAAGATTGTCGAGAGGATGTTCCTCAAGATGAAAGAGAAAGATGCTAAGAAAAAGGCCGAAGAAGAAGAATCAAGAAGAAAGGCCAAAGAAGACAAAGGTAAGGGAAAATTTGATTACAATGACGACCTAGTGGATCTTTTGGTGTCGAAGGTGTTGAGCAAGGTAAGTCTCAACACCGAAGGATCATCTACCAAAAGCAAAGGTAACAAATTTAGTAAAGTTCAATTCGATTACTCTAGAAATTTTATTCCCAACTTCTCTTCCGCCCCACTTGGAAAGTTACCAACTCTTAGTGAGTTGAACTATGACGAGTGGGCCTATAAGATGAAGTCGCATTTAATCGGTGTACATCCTAGTCTTTGGGAGATTGTTAATGTAGGTATGTATAAGCCCGCCCAAGGAGAAGAGATGACTCCGAAAATGATGCAAGAGGTTCATCGCAATGCTCAAGCGGTGAGCATAATTAAAGGAAGTCTTTGTCCGGAAGAATACCGGAAAGTTCAAGGAAGAGAAGATGCCCGTGACATTTGGAATATTCTTAAAATGTCACATGAAGGAGATCCCAAAGCTAAGAGACATAGAGTTGAAGCTTTGGAGAGTGAGCTTGCTAGATATGATTGGATCAAGGGTGAGTCGCTTCAATCACTCTTTGATCGGTTGATGGTGTTAGTAAACAAAATAAGAGTGCTTGGAAGTGAAGATTGGAGTGACTCCAAGGTCACAAGACTATTCATGAGAGCATACAAAGAAAAGGATAAGAGTCTAGCAAGGATGATAAGGGATCGTGATGACTATGAGGATATGACGCCTCATCAATTATTTGCAAAGATTCAACAACACGAGTCCGAAGAAGCCCCCATCAAGACAAGAGACTCTCATGCCTTGATCACAAATGAACAAGACACCCCCAAGAAGAACAAAGACCACAAGGCAAAGAAAGTGGTCGAGACATCAAGTGATGAAGATAGCTCAAGTGATGAAGACACAGCTATGTTCATCAAAACATTCAAGAAATTTGTAAGGAAAATGACAAGTTTCAAAGGAAAGGAAAGAAGAGGGCATGCTATGAATGTGGCCAAACCGGTCATTTCATAGCGGATTGTCCTAACAAAAAGGAACAAGAAGCCAAGAAGGATTACAAGAAGGACAAGTTCAAAAAGGGAGGCAAGACCAAGGGACATTTCAAGAAGAAGAAATATGGTCAAGCCCATATTGGTGAAGAATGGAACTCTGATGAAGAGAGTTCTAGCTCCGAAGAAGAGGAAGTGGTGGCAAACGTTGCCATCTAATCTACTTCAAGCTCGCAACTCTTCACCAACCTACAAGACGACTCCTACACTCCAACTTGCCTCATGGCAAAAGGAGATAAGGTAACTTTATTTAGTAATGATTTTCCAAATGATGATGATGATGAACAAATTGCCATGAAAAATAAAATGATTAAGGAATTTGGCTTGAATGGATATAATGTTATCATCAAATTAATGGAGAAGCTAGATAAAAGAAAAGCAACTCTTGATGCTCAAGAAGACTTGCTTATCCTTGAAAAGGAAAGAAACCTAGAGCTTCAAGGATTGATACTCAATAAAGATGAAATGCTAGATGCCTTGACTAAGGAAGTATCTTTAGTCAAGATAACTATAAAGGATAAAGAAAAAGAAGTAATCAATATGAAAACCTCTATAGCTAATCTTGCAAATGAAAAGGATGCACTTGAATCAAGCATGTTAAGCTTAAATGTCCAAAATCAAGAACTTCAAGTGCAACTTGAAAATTGCAAGAACATCAATGCTTCATCTTTATTGATTGAATCTAAGTCTAGCTCCTCAAATAATACCTTTTGCAAACATTGTGCCAAATATCATGCTTCTTGTTGTCTAACTAACCATGCAAGAAAGAAGAGCCCACAAGTGAAGGTCAAAGAAATATTGAAAAGATGCTCTAGCAATGATGGGTTAAAGAAAATTGAACCCAAGTACAAGTTCCTAAAGCCCAACAATGGAAGAAGGGGGCTTGGGTTCAACTCATCCAAGGAAAACCCTAGCACAGTGCATAAGGGGTGGAGATCCCCCAAGTTCATAGAGGGAACCACCCTATATGATGCCTTGGGGAGGATTCACTCCTCAAATGACACGTCAACTCAAGTAAAGGTAAACTTGAGTTCCACAAAGAGTAAGATGAAGGAAGCGGCATCAACAAGTGGATAAAAATTTAATGCTCCCATTTCTCACTCTTATCTTTGTGATTACATGTTGACTTGGGATTTAGGGAAATTGGTTGTTAAATATGTGGGTGCCTACACTAAAAGAAAAGTCATGAAAAGAAGTGTGTGGGTACCCAAGGCTATAACTAACACTGCAGGACCCAATTCAATTTGGGTACCTAAAAGCATAGCCTAAATTTGTTTTGCAGGTCTACTCCTCTAGTGGGTCAAGTTGGGTGCTTGACAGTGGATGTACAAATCACATGATCGGGGAGGAAGACATGTTCCATTCCTTGCAACTAACTCAAGAAGCACAAGAAATTGTGTTTGGAGATAGTGGCAAGAGTAAGGTGATTGGTATTGGTAAAATTCCTATCTCTGACCAACAATCACTTTCAAATGTTTTATTGGAAGATTCTTTAAGCTACAATTTGATGTCTGTTTCACAACTTTTGTGGAATGGGTTATAATTGCTTATTTTCTGATGTGGATATGAAGATCCTTAGAAGGGAGGATTCCTCTGTTGCCTTTACATGTCGCTTGAAGGGCAAACTCTATCTTGTTGATTTCACAACAAGTAGAGTGATACCTGAGACCTGTTTAGTGGCAAAATCTGACAAGGGTTGGCTTTGGCATCGCTGGCTAGCTCATGTTGGCATGAGGAACTTGGCCAAACTTCAAAAGGATAGTCACATTATTGGACTAACAAATGTTGTGTTTGAGAAAGATAGGGTTTGTGGCGCATGCCAAGCAGGAAAGCAACATAGAGTCCCACATCAATCAAAGAATGTGGTCACAACAAAAAGGCCATTGGAGCTTCTTCACATGGACCTCTTTGGACCTGTGGCTTACATCAGCATTGGTGGTAGTAAGTATGGTTTAGTCATTGTTGATGATTTTTCTCGCTTCACCTGGGTTTTCTTTTTAAGTGATAAAGGTGAAACTCAAGAAACATTGAAGAAATTCATGAGAAGAGCTCAAAATGAGTTTGAGCTCAAAATCAAGAAAGTGAGAAGTGATAATGGGACAGAATTCAAGAACACAGGTGTCAAAGAATTCTTAGGCGAAGAAGGAATCAAACATGAGTTCTCGGTTCCTTACACTCCACAACAAAATGGTGTTGTGGAAAGAAAGAACCGAACTTTAATTGAAGCAGCTAGAACCATGTTGGATGAGTACAAACACCTGACAACTTTTGGGCAGAGGCGATCAACACCGCCTGTCATGCAATCAACCGCCTCTATCTTCACAAGATCTACAAGAAAACTGCTTATGAGCTTCTCACTGGTAACAAACCTAAAGTTGATTATTTTAGAGTATTTGGTTGCAAGTGCTTTATTCTTAACAAGAAAGTCAAGAGCTCAAAGTTTGCTCCTAGAGTGGACGAGGGTTTCTTGCTTGGTTATGCATCAAATGCACATGGATATCGTGTTTTCAACAATACCACCGGTCTTGTTGAAATAGCGATAGACGTGACATTTGATGAATCTAATGGCTCGCAAGGGCATGTTTCTAATGGCACTGCAGGAAATGAAGAACCACCTTGTGAGGCCATAAAGAAACTTGCAATATGTGAGGTGAGACCTCAAGAAAAGGATGATGAAGAAGGAACTTTGTGGATGACCAATGAGGTTTTTGATGTGGGTGCAAAGGTGGTGGGTGACAAATCCTCCACCCAAGCAAACCCATCAACCTCAAGTCATCCAAATCTTGAAGAAAATCATCAACCCCAAAGGATGCCAATGGTGGTAGAAGATGAACATGAAAGTATTGATGGTGAAGTGCCTCTTGATCAAGTAGATGATGAGGAGGAACAAATTCAAAGACAACCATCAGTGCCTCATCCTCGAGTCCATCACACTATTCAAAGAGATCATCCGGTGGACAACATCCTGGGTAGCATCAGGAGAGGGGTAACAACTCGATCTTGTTTAGCAAATTTTTGTGAATTTTACTCGTTTGTTTCCTCTCTTGAGCCACTTAAGGTTGAAGAAGCGTTGGGTGATCCGGATTGGATAATTGCCATGCAAGAGGAATTGAACAACTTCACCCGGAATGAAGTCTGGTCCTTGGTTCCAAGACCCAAGCAAAATGTGATTGGGACAAAATGGGTCTTTAGGAACAAACAAGATGAGCATGGCGTGGTTACAAGAAATAAAGCACGGTTGGTTGCCCAAGGCTACACTCAAGTGGAAGGACTTGATTTTGGTGAAACATATGCGCTGGTAGCAAGGTTAGAGTCAATTAGAATATTAATTGCCTATGCTACTAACCATGATTTCAAGTTATATCAAATGGACGTCAAGAGCGCGTTTCTAAATGGACCACTACAAGAGAGGGTCTATGTGGAGCAACCACCGGGCTTTGAAGATCCAAGGAAGCCAAATCATGTCTATCTACTTCACAAGGCACTCTACGGGCTTAAACAAGCCCCTAGAGCTTGGTATGATTGCCTTAAAGATTTTTTAATTAAGAATGGGTTTACAATAGGAAAAGCTGACTCTACATTATTTACTCGCAAAGTTGACAATGAATTATTTGTGTGCCAAATATATGTCGATGACATTATATTTGGTAGTACTAATGAAAAATTTTGTGAAGAGTTTAGCAAAGTAATGACGAACAAGTTTGAGATGTCTATGATGGGCGAGCTCAAATACTTCCTGGGATTTCAAGTCAAACAACTCAAGGAAGGTACTTTTCTATGCCAAACTAAATATACACAAGATATGCTCAAGAAGTTTGGCATGGAAAAGGCAAAGCATGCCAAGACTCCAATGTCATCAAATGGACACCTCGACCTAAATGAAGAAGGTAAACCTGTAGATCAAAAGTTATATAGATCAATGATAGGGTCACTGCTTTATTTGTGTGCATCTAGACCTGATATAATGTTGAGTGTTTGCATGTGTGCTCGCTTTCAAGTTAATCCTAAAGATTGCCATCTTGTTGCCGTTAAGAGAATCCTAAGATACTTAGTGCACACCCAAAACCTAGGCTTATGGTACCCTAAAGGCTCCCTTTTCGATTTGCTTGGCTACTCTGACTCAGATTATGCCGGTTGCAAAGTAGATCGAAAAAGCACTACTGGGACTTGCCAATTCCTTGGGCGGTCCTTAGTGTCGTGGAGTTCCAAGAAACAAAATTGTGTTGCACTTTCCACTGCAGAAGCTGAGTACATAGCAGCTGGGGCATGTTGTGCACAATTGTTATGGATGAAGCAAACCCTGAGAGATTTTGGTTGTGAGTTTAACAAGATTCCACTATTGTGTGACAATGAGAGCGCCATAAAACTTGCAAACAATCCAATGCAACACTCTAGAACCAAACATATTGACATTAGACATCATTTCTTGAGAGACCACGAAGCGAAAGGAGATATCGAATTGTTTCATGTGAGCACCGAAAATCAACTAGCCGATATCTTCACAAAACCCCTTGATGAGACTAGGTTTTGCTTTCTTAGGAGTGAGCTAAACGTCTTGGATTCTCGAAACGTGTCTTAAAACTAAAATCTTGATCACAAGTTTGATGGATATAAAATGATTGTATGCTCAATATGTCATGAAAAATACTGTTTTTATCATTAAAATTGCTCATGTCATATTTGCTAAGTGTTCTTATAGCCTTTCCAGGCAATATTTGAAAATAGGTTGAGTGAATCGGCTGAGTAGGCTACTCAACCGGTTTTCCCCTGGTGAAAACCGGTTGAACCGGTTTTGACCACCTCCGCGTCCGTGCTGTCTGTCAGTGTCGCAGTCTGCGCCGTCAGTCTCGCAGACTGCGCTGTCAGTCTAGCAGAAAATCCGTGCAGTCAATCACTTTTTCTGTGCGCTTTTTCTACGCAGTCTGACTGGAAACCGGTTGAACCGGTTTTCGTTTTGTTGACCAGCCGGCGCCTCCCTATTTCTCTCCCCTTTCTCCCTTCTCTTCTTACTAGCTCCTTTTTCCCAGCCGACGCCGCCTACACATTTTCCTCTCTCTCCTTCACACTCTCTCCACTCCAAAACACATTTGTGCCATCCACTCTTTGGAAGTTTTGTTGGAGATTTGTTCATCCCGGCTTCCTCCATCATCTCCCGCACTCTTGTTGGGATTTCTGTGATTCAAACTTTGGATCGAGGTATTACCCTATTTCATTTTGTTTACTCGATCTCACTCGTTCTTGATTATCTAGTGTATCGTTTCTTGAATACGTTTTAGTTTAGGTGTTTGCAACACTTAGACTATCTTCGTTTGTCTCGAACATCGTTTGAGTTTAGCGGTTTGATATTGTTCGTTGTAGTTGAACCGCTCGCATGAACGGTTGAAGTGCATGCTCAATATCATACGCGTCTCTACTCAAATGTGTTTGTTAAGATCCTTGCTCATCATAGGTTCTATCTTTTCTTTTTAAGGATGGTGCATCAGAGGAATCCCTCTGTTGTTGAATCCGACTCCTCTGACGAACAAGAGATTCACGAAGAAACTCCCCCACGTTCCAGATCCAAACGTGGGCGAGGATCTAGTAACGTCATGCAGGGTGGTGAGGCCTCCGGGTCTCATGGTGGTCGCGGTCGGATGGCCTGGAATCCCTCTAGTCGGTCCCGACCCGCGACAAATCCACATGCATGGGAAGCAACAAGTGATGATGATGGTGGGAAAGATGATGAGATTGACCTTCCACCTGCCCACGCCCCTATTATTCGTGGGTTGGTCCTCCACCGGGCGGAGGCTCGTCGCTCTGGCAATGAGCCAGTTACTGATTTCACTGCCAGCGGGGGTTCTGCACTGCTTCAGGACATCCGCTTTCAGAATCCTGCATTGCGCATTTGTGATGCCAGGATTGATGGGAACCGTTTCTGGACTCTCCAGCATGTGGATTTCTACAACTCAGTAATCCTTCCCAAGAAGCATCAGCCCATACTACATCAACGGTACATCAACTGGGAAGGATGTGAGGCTATTGGAGACCCAGAGATGACACAGGCGTTGAGGGCCTGTGAAAGAAAGAAGATGAAGAATATAATGACCTTTCAATATGACTGGAATGATGAGGTCATTGCCCAATTTTATTCCACTCTATGGATCAAGCTGGCTGATGAGGAAAGTCTCTACAACTTTCCTTATCTTAATTTCTACATCGAAGGCAGCTGGTACAAGGTGAGCTACCAGCGATTCGCTCACATTCTTGGGTTCACTGATGAGGACATCTCTGGTGACAAGATCAAAATCCATGATTTTCGCCAACCCACCAGAGATGAAGCCAGAGATCTTCATCTCTCTGAGTTTGGAAAATATTGGGAGTCCACCAACATGCACAAGTATTACAGATATATCAACTCTCTCAGCAGGATGACCCTCATTCCCAAAGGGGGTAACCAAATGAATATTCTTGGAGAGAGTAAGGTTTTGCTCTCGTTCATGAAGCCCACCAGTTCTGAGAGTATCAACATTTTTGATATGATCTAGCAGGAGATTATCCATGCTGCCTGCTTTCCACTTAAGGGATGTCTACATGCTCCTTTCATAATGAAGATGATTGAAGTTGTGACGCAGTTCCGTTATGAAAAAGACACTAGACATCAATCTTATACCCCCTTCTGGATTGATCCCAACAATCCAGCAGGGCGATTGAGGAAAGCCCCTTCCAGCTCCCGTGCACGTACTTCTACTTCTGCTGGTCCTTCTGCTGCTGCTGCTGCTGCCAGTGCCTCGTGTCCCTCCCCTGGCCACGGATCTCCCACGCCACGTGGTCGTGGTCGTGGTCGAGGTCGTGGCCGAGGGATGGATGCCCGCTTGGCTCATGGGATTGCGACATTTTTCTCTATGTGCCGAAATATTTCTGCTGATGTGCATGAGCTGGCAAGGCGTCAGCGGGAGACTGACGACAATCTTCGTCGTCAAGCTTCCACTATGGGTATGCCCTTTGCCCCTCGCTCTCCTGACATGCCTCTCCATCCGCCTCCCCCGGAGATCAATGAGTGGCACCAGCAGGCCTATGGGGTGTCGTTTATGTCAGCAGACGACGAAGAAGAAGAAGCTTACTTTGATGATCGCGGGCAGTTTGCCCCGCCTCCCTACCAAGGGGATCCGGGTCAATCCTCCTCTCACCCTCCGCCCCAGGATCCATCTGGAAGCTATCCTCCCCCAGATCAGTCTGGAGAAGACCAATTTGCATCTCACCTGGCGCATCATTTCTTTGCTCTGCATCATCCTCCTCCTAACTGGTGATCTTTGGCTTGGTGGCTCTCTCCTTTTTTGGTTCTTGTTGCCAAAAAGGGGGAGAAGGTTTCTTATCTTAGCTGCATCTTTATTTATGTATTGAACAATTTGGTCTGTAATAATTATTATTCGTCTGTCTCGAGATACATTTGGTGATGGCTTAGAGGCCACAAACTTTTTAAATGCTGTGATGTGATATCATTATTGTAATAGCTAGTAGTAATTTTTCATATCTTATGCTATGCAATAATGAGCTTGTCTGTGTAACACTATTCTTGTTATCATCACATCATATATAATTATGTTGCATCCCTCAATTTTTTGTGTATTGTGTTGGTTGTTCACTCTCTCTAAATATGTTGCAAATTGACATATCAAGTCAATGTTAATATCTCAAAACTCATGCACATATTTAGGGGGAGCTGCACATACACAAATACTTTCATCTTGCAAGTGTTCTTAATTTTCAATTTTTATCTCTACTCTTGCAATCACCAAAAAGGGGAGATTGTAAGTGCAATCAACCCTAATTGAGGGTTTTGGTGATTAAATGACAAAACAAACAAGGTTTCTAACAAGTTTGCTCCTAGCATGTACACAGTAATTTTACAGACAGGAGAAGCACAGATCGTACAAGCATAAAAATATAAAGCATAGTAGATTTAAAATTCTACATCAAATGGCGTGCTCCAAGTGCTTGGAAACAACGGCAGTACTCTTTTTATAATTCTTGAGTTATAGGATTCATCGTTCAATTAAGAGGGATCCGCAATGGTTAAGTAAGTTTTGCATTGAGCTAAGTTCAAAAACCTTCAAAATCATTTTTGAGAACACTTTTCCAGATCATGAATGCCTTAGGAAAAACCATTTTTCACTTCCCACATAAGCTCCACCCTTGTTTACTTCAAAAAGTTCAAAATTTGGTTTTCAGCCCTGGAAACCGGTTCAACCGGCCCTAAAACCGGTTCAACCGGTTTTGGGACTGTTCCTCTGCCATCCCTGCTCTGACCTGTCTGACAGTCAGTGCTGTCAGAGAAGTCGTTGCAGACTTTTTGGGAAAACCGGTTCAACCGGAATTTTTCCCGGCTCAACTGGTTTTGTTTCCGGTCGAGTCTCCGGCTCAGTAAGTCAGTGAACCGGGTTCTCCCTGGTGGAAACCGGTTCAACCGGTCTGAAAACCGGTTCAACCGGTTTTTACCGATTTTCTCCCAACGGCTGCCAGCTTTTGGGGGATCCTTTATATACCCCCACACTCTCTCTCTTATTCACTTCTGCCTCTCCCACGAAATCTTGGCTGACCAAACTCTCAACAAGTGCATTCATTTCACCTTTCACACCCGCAATCGCATCTCCTTCAATCGCTTGAAGGATCCTTGGTGTCAGGTGAACTCGATCTAACACGCTGTCATTTTCATCTCGATTCTCATATTCTCTTTGTTCTTGAGCTCGTTGCAAACTTAACCTTGTGCAGATTTGTTACTCTTGGAACCTCGTGTTCCTTGACGGTTAGAGGTTGCTTGGGAGTCTCCAAATTTGTGGACGACCCCAAGAAGTTTGTATCACCCGCTCTTTGAGCATATTTGAGAAGAGATTGCCTTGACCTTTGTGGTCGGTTTATGGAGGATTAGGGTTGGAAAAGACCCGGCCCTTTGTGGGCTCCTCAACGAGGAGTAGGACACCTTTGTGGTGATTGCCGAACCTTGGGTTATATCACGTGTTCTTGTGTGTTCTTGTTAAGCACTTTAAATTTGTTGGTTGATTCATATTATCTATTCGAGTAGATCTTGCGTAGGGCAAGTTATTAGCAAAATCTTTCACTACTACGTAATATTTGTTTATCTAAGTTGAGCAGGTTCAAACTTGTTCAGTTGTAAACAAAATCAACTGAACCGGTTTGCACCAGTGCAACTTTAATTTAACCTATCTCGAAGTTTTTAGTGAAAAATTTCAGGTGTAGCCTATTCACCCCCCTCTAGGCTACTTTCAGTTAACTACTCTAGGACGGAGGTAGTACCTGATTTCATAACTAAAAACATTTGACAATAAAGAACTTGCATCGAATTGACCATAACACGAAACTTTTTATAATTCAGTTAGCAACCGCTTCTTTGCCACATAAGAGCACAATGGTATTTACATCTTTGCGGATCAAAACAATAAATTTTAAATTTAATTTAGCAATTAGTACACATCCTAGTTTTTAGATGATGACAACTGAACTTAACTGAAATTTTCATAGAGAGTATTTGGTGCCCGAGTTTAACTGGCAATTTATTCCATATAGCAATAAAAAATCATAGACCACATGCATTTATTGCTTGGGGCTTGAGGAAGAATATACAAATGTCTGTTGTCCTCTGGTTCATAGAAATCTGGCAAATATTGAGGAGCTTGATATCAGAGATAACTCATTGTATGGACCCATTCCTGAAAGCAACGTCTAGCTTATGCCACTATCTGAAGAGGAGTAGGATGCAAGCTACTTACGTGGTCGAGCTGAGACTCTAAATACAGTCTGCAGACTTACTAAAAAATTCATATACCATGAAGGTCCATCTGGCAATTTGAACTTCCTATGGAGTAGACGTTTCTAAAAATACCATATATCGTATAATATTTGCACATAATGACATTATGATTTTGGACAGTAGTATCTTAATGAACTCATATTATACGGCGTATGTAAGATTATACACGAATAAGGATTCACAACCGTCTAAATTGAAGTGACTGATTGATGAAAAAGATAGCATATAATAGAAGAAAGCTTATAAACAATCATCAAGCACCGAAAGTGGTAGCATAAACAGAGTAGAAATCGGCCAACCTTTGAGCCAATCACCCGACACATCATCGACGAGCCGACGCACCTCCGTTGGGCGTCACGGGACGAGCAGCTCGGCCGGCTCCCTCACGTCGGCGACGGGGAATAGGCCAACAGTAGCAGCCTTCACGGTCCTCGCTTGGAAGGCATCAGAGTGGTCGGGGACCGTGGACGAGGAAGCGACGATGGGATCGAGGCCGACCGGAGGAGGCTGTGGAGGTACGGGGCCCACTGCCATGTCGTCGAGGCGCCGAAGACGTGTAGGAGGAGCATGGGGCACCGCGGGGGTGCCTAGACCTAGCGCCGCATGCGGCGCCCCGGGTTCTGTCGTTGCGCCGTGGGCATTGGGGACAGGTGGGAGCATGAGGTACCCTATGGACCTCTGGCGTTGCGACGTACGGAGGGGTGAGCAGCGGGGGAAGGGATCGCGCGGCGTCGGTGCTGTCTCGGGTAGGCTCGTGCGGTGTTGCTGTTTGGTACGGGGTGGCGGGAGGACGCTAGCAAGCTGAGGCCGAGGGTACGGGGGCGCGAGATGTCTGGGAGAGGGGGCGCCAAATGCGTCGGCTGTCTCGGCGGAGAGGGGAATGGACGACGGCTATTGCGTGCGGGGCAATGGCGGTCGCGACACCGAAGCCACACGCGCGGTTGGGGTTGGCAGCACGGTGTCGAGAGACACAGGTGAGAATTTGGGGCGCGGATGAGGAGGGCAGGCACACCCGGGATCAACGGCGCGGAGGCTGCTTGCACGGGGATGGCGTGGGCGCCGAAGACAGGCGGGGGAGGGGGAGGGGGAGGGGAGTGGCGGCATCTACGTGATTGGGGGAGGATATTTCGTGAAGGTGAAGCGGAGGTTTCACAAGACGGCCGGGGGAGGGGCTGACGCAGATTACGTACGACACGAAGAGGAGGGGGGCACCGAGGCGGAGGCATGGCCGCGCCAGGCGCCCACGTTACGTCCTTAATTAGTAGTAGGGATAACACTGAATAATATCAATCAATCCAATCTATAGAGATGCTTCACCGACAAAGTTTGAAGTAAAACATGGTTAATCTTATGTGGAGAACTTACTAGCTATAGGTATGTTTTAAAAGTTATGTATAGACATTTTTTTGTTATTGAGCGTCTAATGATATTTTCACCTATTCACTGCTTCGTTATTATTTTTACCTCAAATATATTTGAGCCGTGTCTAGATAAATGAGCGAATACAGGTTACATATATGTGTTGATCTAGTGCTTGTTTAAGACGTACTAGCAACATGTCATTCCTGACTTTTCAGGGGTCTAGTGTAAAATCCGATATGGATGCTCCATCCATACACAAACATATATAGTTATACATATATTATCAAATATTTGACGTATAAAAATTATTATGCACTGTTTTGAAGTTTATAAGATAACAAATGTAAAATATAGCCAAAACACTTACTTGTTATCTGATATCATTAAAAATATCTTCTAACATTTTATGATACAAAGTCATCGCTTATATCATTGAGATCAATCTTATCCAACAACTTTTTTTTTCGATATATAGAATCGTCAAGCCATTTAACCTTTCTTGAGTTATCGTTGACCATAAATAGTTCACAAAAATATTTCAATTTTAAAAAGCTTCTCTTTGCAGATGCAACCATCATATGTATAGTAAATAGTACTATCTCTATATCAAAATAGAATTTATTTTGCTTCTTTAGTGGATTCATCATCATCTAGTTGAATATAAACATAAAAATCAAGAGCTAAAACATACTATTTTGAAACGGATGGAGTATTCGATAAGTAATTGAGACATTAGTTTAATAATCTAAAAGAGACTGGTCGATAGCGCATCGTACTTTGCGTATTTGTCTTTAGAATAGATAGGTTTAACAGGAAAAAGTGCTAACGTCCAGTGGCTAGGGGCCTTCTGTTTTTTGAGGCCCGTTGCGGTCGCATCCTATGCACCCTCTCAGTTACGGCCCTGACTAGCAAACAAAGTGTCCGTCCATTGCTACAATTTTCATTATTTATGATTGTGTATAAAATATAAAATATGTGTTTTATTGGCTAGGTGAGTGTGAAATAGATTTAGAGCCAACCACCCTGATTTAAATTCTTATTTGTGTGCATATTTTTAGTTTTTTTACCATTTAAATTTAGGGGCACGATGACTATAGAAATCGTGGAAAGTGAGAAAGAAGTATAAGGATTTTTTTCTTAAAAAAAGACGACCGTAAAAACCAGAAAAATGTGTTTAGAGGACTAGAGGTAGAGAAGAGATAGAGATTGGTTTGGGCGTTTATTTTTTTTTAAAAAAAAAACTAGGCTATGTTTGGAATTGTAGTATTTTTGTAGTTTTGAAATAATATTAAGGTATTTGATGATACTATAATATTGAAACTCAAAAGGTGTTTGGTTTGTACAGATAAAACATAGTTTTAAATACCATGGTTTACCTAAAACCGTGGTATTTTTGGAGTTTTCGAAACTCCACTTAGGATCTCAGTTTTCTTCTCTTCTCTCTATATATACTTTGTTTTTCCAATAAAAACCAAACAGATCACAGTTTTGAGTAATATTGTGTTTTTGGTAAAGTAATACCGTAATATTTATGTCATTTACAATTGTAAACTATAGTATCTCAAAACTATAATATTTTAGAACTGCGTTCCAAACAGGTCCCTGGTTTGTGCCTCCTTGAAAAGCTAGGTTTCAAAGACTTTATGGATTGAATTTGTGATTAATGAGATGCGATAATAAATACGATACCCGCTTTTCACTTTATTACTAACAATGGCCGAACACACAAGCTCGATTTCAGGGCAGATTCGTTGTATATGCACGTACGCGTGTGCGATTCCAGGATGGTCGTTTGTCCATTGGGCCCGCAATTTCGGCGGCGACAGAAATGGACGGGATAAAGATTCCGTCACGTCCCCGTCGTCCGGCACCACCCAGAGCTTGTCCCTCTCGCGTGTTGCTTCCTCGGTTCCTCCCCAGTTCCAACTTCCAAGAACCCGTGAAGTGAAGTGAGGAGGTCGGCGGAACCGGAACCCAGGCGATACGAGATGATCGCAAACGGCCTCCGCAAATCCAGTGCTGCCTCCTCTCAGGTGATGACCTCTCGATCACGGTCGCGGATACTCGGCTGTGTCCTCATTTCTCAACCATATCTGGTTTTTTCAGGCCTAGCGGTGTGCACGAACTTAAAAGGCTGATTTCTTTATTTTATTTTAAAATCGTTTGGGGTCAGAAATGAGCTGTAGATAACGTTTTTAGTTAGATTAATGGCAGAGAGAGAGAGAGAGAGAAGGAAGGACTTCTTATTTTCTTTCTTCTTCTTCGAGCCGAGCAGCCGACAGAGCAGAGTTGAGCAGCTCGTGTGGACTCAATCTTTTGTGATGATGCAAGTAGTTCCATTCTCCATACTGTTATAACCTCCTTGCGTGAACTGAAACTGTAATTGCTTGGTTCAAGATCACGACTTCCTTTCGGACGGTTTTGACGCTCGACCCGACCTCGAGTGGTTCAGAACACTGCAGATCGCTTTTGTTTCAGTTAGTTTGTCCATTTTAGGGCTACTTTAGAAACTTAAATCCCATCCGGGATTCTCGGAGATTGAATGAAAAATGAGCTAATTTTCTATTCGGTCTAGTTTGAAAACTGCATTTTCTAAACTAATTTTCCTTGAAAAAATGTGGTTCCCAAACTAGCCCTCAATCTCCGGGAATCCCGAGGGGATTTAAGTTTCCAAACTAGCACTTAGATGTTATATCTGATCTCCTCCCGTTTTTCTTTGATCACTTGTCATCACGCCGTCACCCAGGTTAGCAAGCTGGTGAAATACATTGCTAGTGCTGGAAGCTTGCAAGGGGGGCACAGTTTTTCGGAGCCGTCTGCCAGACATTACAGCTCTGAACCTTCACTTCAGGCGACAGAAGAAAATGGGTGTGTAACAGGATTCTGACAGTTCAATCTGAGCTAGGCTGTGATGTTTGTGCAGATATGGTTTGCTCCATCTATGCTAAAATATATTTTGTATGTCAGGTTTAAGGGGCACAGCATGCTGGCTCCATTCACAGCGGGATGGCAGAGCACTGATGTACACCCATTGGTTATAGAGAGATCAGAGGTGTTGCACTCTTGCATTTGTGCAAGCTTCCGGTTCCTTTCTACAATGCAGCACAAGATTTTTGGAGATGGATATTAGCATGTATGTTCGTCGTATCTCAGTGATTGTCAGTGGCGCCTTACATCTTACCGCTTATTTGCAGGGTTCTTATGTCTATGACAGCAATGGGAAGAAGTATATTGATGCTCTTGCAGGACTGTGGTGCACAGCTTTAGGTATGTGCAAACTTTGGTGCCAGATTTGGTGTGCTATTGGAGAAATCTATATGATTGATTTCAAGTTTTGCGATGCAGTGAAGTAAAAAAATGATACGTTAGGTGTTGTCTGCTGATAAACTTATTACAAAGGTAGAATAAAGATACTCCCAAAGCTGACTGAAACTGTAATTCAGTGGAAATTGGCTGACACTCACTGACTGCTTACGCTTGATAAAACCCTTCTGCAAAGATAATTAACAAAATTATCAGCTAATACAAGTCAATTTTAGACCTCTAAATACTAAAGATGCGGTATATTTTATTACTGATGTGACACCGGTCACACCGGTGGCACACAGACTGCATCATGGTAACTGTAACATAGATATTCACATTGTTACTAGGGCATGGGGGTGGGTATTGGCGCTTACTCGGGTGTGTTTATGTTTGTGTGTTTTTTTCTCAAACACACAAAAGAACTGCACATCATTTATGTTAACGATAGAAACCTGGTCCAAATACATGCTGAACTGCCTGTATCCACGGCCTACATTACAAATCCTTGTCCCCGGAATGCCGGACCCGGCGATGGTCAAGGCAGCTCCTGCTCGCCTGCCTCCTGCATGATCTGCTGTACCGAAGGCCTGTGTCCATGAAAGACAGATTTTTTTTCCTGAAAAGACAGCAAGATCATTGCCACAAGATTGATTTGAAGAAATGATTTGAACCATTTTTAGAAAAAAGCGGCATCAAAGGTGCAGTGGTTTGTGTGACTTGAAAAGAATGTTTTGAACACTGCCAATAGCACTTCTGCCTGCTACGTTTCATGTTGTTAGGGCTAGTCTGGCAACTTCATTTTTCCCAAGAGAAAATGAACTAATTTCCCTTGGGAAAATGGGGTTGTCAAACTAGCCCTTAGACTTAAATTTGCATACACTGTTCACATTGTTTTCAGGTGGTAATGAGCCTCGACTAGTCAAAGCGGCAACTGAGCAATTAAACAAATTACCGTTCTACCATTCCTTTTGGAACCGTACAACCAAACCCTCATTGGTAACATACTTTTGACATTTTATCGTCCATCTCTGGACAGCGTATTGTTGTTGATGATTTTCTGTTGCAAACTTTTCCATTCTCTTACAGATGATTTCCATCCCTATTCTTATATTCCATGAAAGAAACAAGGGATCTTAATGTGGACCATTGCATCTCTATGGCTTTCTTATTATGTTGATAAATTACTAATTTGCAAGCCTTGATAGTTAACACTCCCTTGCCAATATTGTTACAGGATCTCGCAAATGATATTCTCAGCATGTTCACCGCAAGGGAAATGGGAAAGGTGTTCTTCACAAATAGTGGTTCAGAAGCAAATGACTCCCAGGTATGATCATTGATAAAATAAAAGAATAATGAAAATTGTTGGAGTTTATTCTAGTGATATTTTAATGGTGGTCCTTTATCTCTAAAATATCTTCTTTAGTGTTAAATGTAAAATTGTGAAAATGCTTCATCTATTGCATAGGAGATGGGGTACATATATAGAGACTCAGAACCCTAATATTAATGGGCCGGCAGCTCAACAGTGGTGCCGACACACACACACATAGAGAATACACACAGTCTAACATTCCCCGCAGTCGCAACAAGGGCACCACACAGATTGAGACTGGAGTAGAAGCCGAAGGTAGGAGCCGACGGGTTGAAATCCCCCGCAGTCGCATCGTCGTGAGGGTGCGAATGTTGCGGCTAGAGTAGGTGTGCACTCCATTTAGACGATAGCCCTTGGATGCCGAGGTAGACAAAGTCGAGGTGGTCGTGCTCGGGAGGCGCAGTAGAAGCCTGTTCTTCGGGAGGGCTCGACGTTCGACCGTCGACGATCGACAAGGCGACACAAAAGGACAGCAGAAACCTCAGGGCCTTCTTGCTTCGTTCCACGACCAGTCATCGAGGAGCCTCGCCAGGGAGGCCGGCGACAGCGCACGCGTCTGTGCTGGTCAGGGTGGGCGTGTCCGCGGCAGAAAAGAAGGGGTATCGGTGGATCTGGTCGGGAAAGCCACGACAGCGATGAATCCAGCCATGAAGACATCGATCCGGCCAAAGGGAGGATGGATCTAGGCGGGAAGGTCGCAGCAACGCTGAATCTGGCCTAGAAGGCCGCGGCAGCGATAGATCTAACGGAGGCGACAATGAACAAGGGAGAGGGCGATGGGGCGGTTCCAACCAGGCAGGGGTCTGTGCCGGACCTGCAAGGGAGTTTGATGTCGGTGACGGGAGAGGCTCGAAGTGGGAGGCGCTGCTGGGGCGTCAGCGTGGGCAGTTAGGAGGTGGAAAGCGCGATGACGAGGGGCTGCACAGGCTGAGATGCTGGCGCGGGGGAGAGGCGCGCAGGGCAGCCATGCCGAGGAAGAGGTGGTCGACGCTGGTGAGGACGGCGCGCAGGGGCAAGAGAGGCCGAGGGGAAGGAGGCCCCCACGACCAGAGAGGCGGCGGAGTGGGCGGCCAACATGAGGACCAGCAGCGGCGACCAGCCCTAGACACGGCGGCGGCGTGGATCCGGGCAGCGCTGTGCAATAGATGAAGCATTTTCACAATTTTAAATGGTATCAGAACCCTAACCCTAATGGGCCGGCAGCCCAACAGGGGTGCCGGCCCACACACACATAGAGAATACACATAGTCTAACATTAAATAATACGAAACAATGTGCATTTTGTAAAGAACTTTATATTCTATTTTACTGAAACATTATCAATATAATGGTTTTGTGTACACGTCTGTTTCTTCCTTTTGAGCAATTACCTGTATATGCTATGAAGTGCTACATTACTGATTCCTGTTTATGGCTGCTGCTTATTTTCTCCATTCCTGCTGATCTCTCTCTCTCTCTCTCTCTCTCTCTCTCTCTGTGTGTGTGTGTGTTTTGCAGATGGGCTGACATATATGTTTTTTAACAGGTTAAACTAGTGTGGTATTATAATAATGCACTGGGAAGGCCAGACAAGAAGAAATTTATTGCTCGCTCAAAATCGTGAGATCCCATTTCCTTTCTATATTCTACTGTCTTTCAGCAGATATTTTTATTGGTGCAAATCATGGTCTATCCTTACTTGATACTCCAATTCAATCACTTATTGGTTGATATTTGATAACTTGGGTAGAATATTCCATACTGACTTGAAGGCCAGTAAAAATTGTTTTGCATATCAGTTTCAAATGATGATAGGAAAACAACATGCACCTTCTCATGTTTGTTGTATCTTAATTAGCAACAAAAAGAACCGTTCAATAATTAAATTGTAATTGTCATCCATCTGCTTTTATGTATTATCTCAGTACTAACATTTTCTATAGTCTTGAAGCTTTCTAGTTTGATTTAACTAAATCTTGAAGTATTTTGGATGACATTACGACATTTCTTCTTCTTTGTCCTTACAGGTACCATGGATCAACCTTGATTGCAGCTAGTCTATCAGGGTAACCAAACTGTCCCATATGTTCTGTTGTTCTCATTTGCGTCAGTTCACATGTACTTGTCACAAATTCTTCTTTATCTGTAGTTTGCCAGCGCTTCATCAAAAGTTTGATCTACCAGCACCTTTTGTCCTGCACACAGACTGCCCTCACTACTGGCGATTCTGTTTTCCTGGTATCCCAATTCCACTGTTTTATGTACAATACTCCCCAGGATGTTATGCTTACTAAATGACTCTGTTTCAATATAGATGAGACAGAAGAAGAGTTTTCAACTAGACTTGCCAATAATTTGGAGAATCTTATCCTCAAAGAAGGACCTGAAACAGTAAAACATTATTTATATATTTTTTCATAATGGAAGAACCATTCTTATAGTTTTACATATGCTTTTTTTTCAAAAAATCTCTTGTCTTCACCTTTTTCAGATTGCTGCTTTCATTGCTGAACCTGTGATGGGCGCTGGTGGTGTTATCCTTCCTCCAAAGACCTATTTTGAGAAGGTGATCTACAACAGTATGTGATACACTTTTTTAATGACTCCTAAGAAACATAGCAAGGGGTAGTTTAATTATGTGATTATCTCAAAACAATGAGAAACATTGACTTTAATCGGATTTAGCTCCCAATTCTACAGGAAATTTGGAACCAGATCTTTCATCCCATTAAGTGCTTGTTTGAGTAAACCCATTTATGGATTGGGAGGAAGCGAGGAAAGAGTTTGTTTCTTTCTCAAATCCACATGTAGGGCTTGTTAGGTCTAGGTGGGACTAAAGGGAAGGTTTGGGGAAATTAACTGAAGGAACATGTATTGGGATTTGGGATGGAATGGTTTTATCCAAACAAGAGCTAAAACTTAATTTAAGAAGGAAATCATAAACGCGCTACATTCTTTCCATGTTGAGTGTTCTTAGTATCATTCTTCACTCTGTATGTCTGAATCAAGGGTTGCATCGAAGATGTAATTATCGCTCCATGTTCTCCAGTTTTTCGGTCATTTATCTCACTATTGAAAGAAGGTGTATCTGATTGTTATGTTGTAACAACAAATTCCTTGCTTTGCCAGTTTTTTTATTCGTTATACTTTTACAAAAACAAAGGTGTTTCTCAGTGCAATTTGTATAGCTTAGGTTGTTTCAAATCAAATGTTTTCGCTGCCATGCTGCATTGCTGCCTCTTTTGATCTTATGAAATTTTGTTCCTTCTAAACAGATTCAGGCAGTTCTGAAGAAGTATGACATCTTGTTAATTGCGGATGAGGTAATATATATATCTCCTGAAAAATGGAAAAGTCTAATTCTGGGTTAAGGTGAGTATATTACTAGGTCGAGAATTTACTAAGTCAACATCTTGTTTTAGGTCATTACTGCATTTGGAAGACTAGGGACAATGTTCGGATGTGATATGTATAATATTAAACCAGATCTTGTTTCCATAGCCAAGGTTAGTTCAATATAAAATACTTATTAAGTACAAGAGCACTTCTTTATAAAATTAGTGGAGAACTTAATGCACTTTTCCCCCTAATAGGCTCTTTCTTCTGCATATATGCCAATTGGAGCAATTCTCGTTAGCCCAGAAATAACGGATGTAATCTATTCCCAGAGCAATAAACTTGGTAAATCTAATCCCATCATGTAAACTCATTTTTTCTATTGCTACTATATTGACAAGAGGCATATTTCTTTATTAAAGGTTCTTTTGCTCATGGCTTTACATACTCGGGACATCCAGTTTCTTGTGCCGTTGCTGTAGAAACCTTGAAGATATATAAGTAAATAGCTCTCTCTAATGACAGAAACTACTCCCTTTATCTCGACGCATGTGTCTGATTAATCCTTCATATAATGGCCGTTAGGGAAAGGAATATTTTAGAACACGTTAACAAAATTGCTCCAAGGTTCCAGGAGGAAATCAAGGCCTTCTCAGGAAGCCCAATTGTTGGGGAGGTGCACATCTAAATGAGAAAATTCTTACTTTTACATACTTAAGAGGATCCTTTCTTCTTTTATACTGATACATTGGTTGCTCCTCCATACAGATACGCGGTCTGGGACTGATACTTGGAACTGAATTTGTCGACAACAAATCTCCAAATGATCCATTTCCAGCTGAATGGGGTTCGTTGTTTTATTGATCCAACTTTAAGGCGGCCCGAAATTGTTCTCTGAAGAGTTAACTTAATGTTATGAATTAGCGTAGCATGTCGAGGCAAAATTCGTCACTATCCAGAGTTAGAAGAAACCTTGCCGAGTTGATTAATGGTGACAGTATATTGATTTTATTACGACTGGTAACTCCAGGTGTTGGTTCGATATTTGGCGCGGAGTGCGAGAAGCGTGGGATGCTCATCAGGGTGGCTGGGGACAGCATCATGCTGTCACCCCCGCTGATCATGACTCCCAATGAAGTCGAAGAAGTAAGACCATTTTACAGTCACTTTTTGCCTTACTGATACAATCATCTAACTAACCATCATGAGACTGACAGAAGCCTGATTTCCCTCTTAGATCATAAGCAAATTCGGCGATGCTCTGAAGGCTACAGAGGAACGGATTGGAGAACTGAAATCCAGGAAGAATTAGCCGATGCTGCTGGTTGTAACGACGGTGAGGATGGTTATGGCAGTGTCCAATATACAGTGTATTTTCAAACTTTATTTCAATAAAGTGCTGGGCTGGAACCTTGTAGTCGGTTGCATAGCGACAGTTGTTCCTTGTTATGGAGCAATAAGGAATGCATCTGCTTAATCAGAGTAGCATACCCTTGGCTTTGTGGTATAATGTAGGGCCATAGTCCCCCCCCCACCCAAAAAAAAAACTGTTACCCCCTGCACATCCAAATTCTGGGTAGTCTAACCTGTAGCTACAAAGTTTCCGGATCAATAGGGTCGACGAACAGGTTATGTGATTTTTATAGGGTGGTAACGAAAATGACCCCGCGTATCCGGATCCGGGTTGGAGACAATGTTTCCTGGTCGAGGGTCACTGCCACTGTACCTTTTTTTATCATGGAAACCAGAGTTCCGACTTTTACATCAAATGCGTACAACCATTACCTGTCAATTATTGACTCACTGCCACTGTACCTTTTTTTATCATGGAAACCAGAGTTCCGACTTTTACATCAAATGCGTACAACCATTACCTGTCAATTATTGACTCAATGAACAGTTGTTTGAATAATGAAGCTAACTCAATGAAAACAAATAGTGTGAAGTCTTGCATTTGATCGTCATCCATGATTCGCAAAGAATTCCATCGCCACCAATTTCAAGGCTTGGCACACATCGATAATTTGTTGATGTGTTTCCTTCTTCTGTAGGAATCTCCAGTACCTAAACCAGTCAGTACCTCTGAAAATAACCTGTACAATTGATGGTATTGGTTTGTGATTAAAAGCCATCTCATTTCGAGTAAGCCAAATAGATCAAAATAAAGCTGATATTCCAGTAAGTAGTATTTGTCGGGGACCATAATTAGGGGTACCCTCAAGACGCCTAATTCTCAGCTGGTAACCCCCATCAGCATAAAGCTGCAGAGGCCTGATGGGTTTGATTAAGTCAGGGATCAGTCCATACGAGTGACTCGATCACGCCACGCCCGAGCCTAGCCTCGGGCGAGGGCAGCCGACCCTAAGATGACTCCGTCTCGCCTGAGGCCTCCTCTTTCACGGCAGACGCATCACCGGCTCGCCCGAGGCCCCGCCTTCGATAAGAAGTAACCCTGACTAAATCACCGCGCCAACCGACCAAGTCACCGGGGCGTTTAACGCAAAAGGTAAGACCGACGGGCGACCAGACTTCGCCAGAGGTGCCATAGGAGGCTCTGCCCGACCCAGGGCTCGGACTCGGGCTAAGGCCCCGGAAGACGGCGAACTCCGCTCCGCCCGACCCAGGGCTCGGACTCGGGCTAAGGCCCCGGAAGACGGCGAACTCCGCTCCGCCCGACCCAGGGCTCGGACTCGGGCTAAGGCCCCGGAAGACGGCGAACTCCGCTCCGCCCGACCCAGGGCTCGGACTCGGGCTAAGGCCCCGGAAGACGACGAACTCCGCCTCGCCCGACCCAGGGCTCGGACTCCGCCTCGGCCTCTGCCGAACGACCTCCGCCTCGCCCGACCCAGGGCTCGGACTCCGCCTCGGCCTCTGCCGAACGACCTCCGCCTCGCCCGACCCAGGAGTTCGGGCTCGGCCTCTGTCATGCAGGACGGACTCGACCTCGACTTCGGAGGAGCCTCCACGTCGCCCGACCTAGGACACAAGACCGCCACGTCAACAGGAAGCGTCATCATCACCCTGCCATGAGCCGACTTGGGTCGCAGAGAACAAGACCGGCGTCCCATCTGGCCAGCTCCGCCAGATAGGCAATGATGGCGCCCCACTAGACCTTGACGACGGCGACTCTCGCCTCCCTTACGAAAGCAGGGAGACGTCAGCAAGAGCACAGCTGTTCCGACAGCTGTCCCTCCATCAGGCTCCACTGCTTCTCCAACAGCCACGACGCCACACCAACAGGGTGCCAAGATCTCTCCGGCTGCCACCTTGGCATGTACTTAGGGCGCTAGCTCTCCCTCGCTAGACACGTAGCACCTTGCTACCCCCCCTATTTTGTACACCTGGACCCTCTCCTTATGACTATAAAAGGAAGGACCAGGGCCTTCTTAGAGAAGGTTGGCCTCGCGGGGACGAAGGGCAGGGGCAGGCGCTCTCTCGGGGCCGCTCGCTCCCCTCACCCGCGCGGACGCTTGTAACCCCCTACTGCAAGCGCACCCGACCTGGGCGCGGGACAAACACGAAGGCCGCGGGAATTCTCCGACTCCCTCACGACCCGGCTCCGGCCACCGACCTCTCGCTCTCTCCCCCCTTCGCGCTCGCCCACACGCTCGACCCATCTGGGCTGGGGCACGCGGCACACTCACTCGTCGGCTCGGGGACCCCCCGGTCTCGGAACGCCGACAGTTGGCGCGCCAGGTAGGGGCACGCTGCGTGTTGACGAGCAGTTTCCCGTCAAGCTCCAGATGGGCAGTCTCCAACGACCTCTCCAACCCGGGACGGTGCTCCGTTTCGGGAGCCTCGAGTTCGTGTCTCTCGACAGCAGCTACGACATGGTACTCCTTCCACCGTCGTGCGACAGCGACAATGGTGGCGGACAGCCCGCCCGCCGGCGGCGGAATCGACGACGCCTTTCCCGCGTGGGGGAAGGACAACTTTCGAGCTCGCTCCGTCCTCTCCCTCGCCATCGAAGGAGGAGGCGGGGCAACCAAGGCCGAGCGGGAGGCTGCGCTCCGACAGCTGTCGAGCAAATCGACATCCCCAGTGCCCCAACGGAGGACACGCTAGGCGTCACCCTCGCGTTCGAGGCAAAGGTGAGCGCCATCCCCCCGCAGCACGTCGACTCCGAGCAGGTGGACGACGCCAGCACGCTCACGAAGGGCCTGCAGGACGTCGCCCTCGTACCCAAGACGACGGCGCGATCAGCCCCCGACGTGACTTCATCGCTCCTCGTCGACAAAAAGGTACCGACTGCTACCCATCTTTCGTCATTTCGACTCGGCCTCAACCCGCCTGGCGACCTCGCTTTGGCGGGCGCTCACGTTGAGGCGAGTGCAACCTCTCTGGGGTTTCGTGTGCGGTCGCCTTGGGACCGATTGACGGGTGTCTCGACCTACGGACCCTCTGGGTCCGAGGAAGATGACGACCCCAGCATCTGCTGGGATTTCTCCGGATTTGGCAACCCCAGTGCCGTGCGGGACTTCATGACCGCATGTGACTACTGCCTCTCCGACTGTTCCGACGGCAGCCGCAGCCTTGACGACAAGGACTGCGGCCCGAGCCGTGAATGTCTCCACGTCGAGCTAGGGGATCCCTCCGGAGGCGGCTGTCTCGGCATGCCGGAGGATGGTGATCCCCCTAGGCCAGCGCCTCGCGCCGACATCCCGCGGGAGCTAGCTGTGGTCCCCGTTCCGGCGGGGGGTCACGACCCACAACTCGAGCAAGTCCGCGGGGCGCAGGCCGGGCTCGATGAGGGAGCAGGAGCGCTCGAGGCAATCCGCCAGAACATCGGGCAGGTATGGGCGAGCCAGCCCCCAGCCGGAGGAATACGTCACCTGCCCCAAGGTCTCCAGCACCGCATCGCCAACGATGCCAGGGACAGACCGCCACCCGCATCCGGCGGAACCGGTCAGGACCTGGCCGCCGCAGCGATGCTCCTCTGCGCGATGCCGGAGTCATCAACCACCGAGGGTCGGCGAATCCAGGGAGAACTCAAGCATCTCCTGGAAGGCGCTGCGGCCCGGCGGGCCGAGAGCTCTGCCTCCCGAAGGCAGGGGTACCCCTCGGAACCTCGTGCCGCGACTTCCCGACTCACGCGGGAAGCCTCGGTCTACACCGGGCGCACGCGCAACACCGCGCCTGCGGCCCCGGGCCACCTCGGCGACGAGCACCCTCATCGCGACCGTCGGGCCCGCCTCGACGAAAGGGTGCGCCGAGGTTATCACCCCAGGCGTGGGGGACGCTACGACAGCGGGGAAGATCGGAGTCCCTCGCCCGAACCACCCGGTCCGCAGGTCTTTAGCCGAACCATTCGGCGGGCGCCGTTTCCGCCCCGATTCCGACCCCCGACTACTATCACGAAGTACTCGGGGGAAACGAGACCGGAATTGTGGCTCGCGGACTACCGCCTGGCCTGTCAACTGGGTGGGACGGACGATGACAACCTCATCATCCGAAACCTCCCCCTGTTTCTCTCCGACACCGCTCGCGCTTGGTTGGAGCACCTGCCTCCGGGGCAGATTTCCAACTGGGAAGATCTGGTCCAGGCTTTCGCCGGCAACTTCCAGGGCACGTACGTGCGCCCCGGGAATTCCTGGGACCTCCGAAGCTGTCGGCAACTGCCGGGAGAGTCCCTTCGGGACTACATCCGGCGATTCTCGAAGCAGCGCACCGAGCTGCCCAACATCACCGACTCCGATGTCATCGGCGCGTTCCTCGCCGGCACCACCTGCCGTGACCTGGTGAGCAAGTTGGGTCGCAAGACCCCCACCAGGGCGAGCGAGCTGATGGACATCGCCACCAAGTTCGCCTCCGGCCAGGAGGCGGTTGAAGCCATCTTCCGAAAGGACAAGCAGCCCCAGGGCCGCCCGTCGGAAGATGCTCCCGAGGCGTCTGCTCCGCTCGGCGCCAAGAAGAAAGGCAGAAGGAAGTCGCAAGCGAAACGCGACGCTCCCGACGCAGACCTTGTCGCCGCCACCGAGCACAAGAACCCTCGGAAGCCCCCCGGAGGCGCCAACCTCTTCGACAAGGCACTCAAGGAGACGTGCCCCTACCATCAGGGGCCCGTCAAGCACACCCTCGAGGAGTGCGTCATGCTTCGGCGCCGCTTCCACCGGGCCGGGCCACCCGCAGAGGGTGACAAGGCCCGCGACAACGGCAAGAAGGAAGATCACCAAGCAGGAGGGCTCCCCGAGGTCCGCGACTGCTTTATGATCTATGGAGGGCATGCGGCGAACGCCTCGGCTCGGCATCGTAAGCAGGAACGTTGGGAGGTCTGCTCGGTGAAGGTGACGGCACCAGTCTACCTAGACTGGTCCGACAAGCCCATCACCTTCGACCGGGACGACCACCCCGACCACGTGCCGAGCCCGGGGAAGTACCCGCTCGTCGTCGACCCCGTCGTCGGCGACGTCAGGCTCACCAAGGTCCTGATGGATGGGGGCAGCTGCCTCAACATCATCTACGTCGAGACCCTCAGGCTCCTGCGCGTCGATCTGTCATCCGTCCGAGCAGGCGTTGCGCCCTTCCACGGGATCATTCTCGGGAAGCGCGTCCAGCCCCTCGGACAGCTCGACCTCCCTGTCTGCTTCGGAACACCCTCCAACTTCCGAAGGGAGACTTTGACGTTCGAGGTGGTCGGGTTCCGAGGAACCTACCACGCAGTGCTGGGAAGACCATGCTACGCGAAATTCATGGCCATCCCCAACTACACCTACCTGAAGCTCAAGATGCCGGGCCCCAACGGGGTCATCACCGTCGGCCCCACGTACAAGCACGCATTCGAATGCGATGTGGAGTGCGTGGAGTACGCCGAGGCCCTCGCCGAGTCCGAGGCCCTCATTGCCGACCTGGAAAGCCTCTCCCGAGAGGTGCCGGACGTGAAGCGACATGCCGGCAACTTCGAGCCAGCGGAGACGGTCAAGGCCGTCCCTCTCGACCCCAGTGGCGACGCCTCCAAGCATGTCCGGATCAGTTCTGGGCTCGGTCCCAAATAAGAAGCAGTACTCGTCGACTTTCCTCGCGCAAACGTCGACATTTTTGCGTGGGGTCCCTCGGGCATGCCCGGCATACCGAGGGATGTCACCGAGCACTCGCCGGATATCTGGGCAGGAGCCTGACTCGCCAAACGGCCTCTGCGCGAACGCCGCCCGGGGGCTGCGCCCTTTCCCCACTCACACATAAGAATCAGTCATCAAGGAAGGGTCGGCCTCGCCCCGGCAGAGCCCGACCCTCCCTCGGGGGCTAAAAAGGGGGAACCCCTCTCGTCGAGTTTGGACGTACCGTTCCGCGTCAAAGAAACTCTTTTTCGGTCAAGAAGGGTTTTTTGCGTTCTCCCGGATGCGTCAGAAGCAGGGTCCCGAGGAGCGAACTTGGGTACGAGTAAATGGCGAGACCGACTGAGCTGGGGAACACCTATGCCTCCGGGCTAGGGACACCTCACTCGTCGCCTGCCACGAAAAAGGACCCAGCTCGGGAAATCACCCTGTTATCGACACTACGGGCCAGGCGCGAAAATCGAAACGAAAAGGAGCATGACTTCACGGAAGAGAAGTAAAATGTCCAGGCCTCGGTGGCCGCGGCAAATCACACATCCAACAGAAATTGTCCCAACAAAAATCAGGCGTCGCCTCGGGCAGGCGCCGCGCCCTCAACTCCACCCCCGCCGTCGGTAAGGTCCACCTCCGCTTCTGGCGGCGGCGCAGGAGGAAGAATCTCCGCTTCGAAGACGGTCGCCAGCGCCACGCTCGGACCCGCAGCGACCGCGTCGAGCCGCTGAACTTCCGCCAGGGCCGCCTCGTCTTCGTCAGGAAGGCAGTACCCCTCACTGACCCGCTCCAAGTCCACGACGTAGTGGGAAGCGAGCACGGCGAAGGCCCGCCTGACGCCGTGGTGTAGCGCCCCGCGGACTTTACCGCGCGCGTAATCACCTAGGGCTTGAAGGCGGCTTTGGGGAGAGCTTCCTGAAGGGACGTCGCCGGGACCGAGTTTCCGATAGACCTCCGAGACGGCCTCGGACATGGCCGCGAGATCGACCTCCCTCTGCTCAGCAGCTCCAGCGAGCGCCTCGGCGAGCGCTTTGGCAGACTCGTCAAGAGCAGACTCGAGCTCTGCGAACAACCGAAAGAAAGACCTCAAACTCAAGCGAAAGAAACGGGCAAGAACGAGAACCGAGGACGGACGGGGCGCACCTCCGGCTCGGACGCATTGCTCCGAGGCCGCGACCTGGGCCGCGGCCAGATCGGCCGCGAGGGTCTTGGCCCGGTTTTCAGCCTCGGCGGCCCGGCCCCGAGTTTGGTCCCGCTCCTCGGCAACCTGGGCGAGCTCCGACCGCTGTTGTAGCACCTCCGTGCGCGCTGCCGCCGCCTCGGCCCTCAGGTCAGCGCAGAGCAACTGGAGGTCCGCTATCTTAGCGTCCTGCTGAGAAAGGCGCGCGGTAGCCCCGGCGAGCGAAGTCCTCAGGGACCGCAGCGAGCCCCAGACGTCGGCCTCGCGGCGGATGAACGACGACTTGGCAGCGCTCCGGTCCGTCAGATCCTGGAAAGGAAAGCAAGACATCACGACGAACGCCTCACTCGCAGAAGCGAGAAGGTATGCCTGAAACCATTACCTGAAGGATTTTGGGGACGTCCCCGCAGAGAACCTCCAGCGACGATCGGAGCAACCCCACTGTCGCCTCCGCACGCTTGCGGAGCTCGTCCCAGGACTGGTCCTCCTCTTCGTCGTCAAGAACGAAGATAGGGCCCGAAGCCTCGCGGGTCCGGAATCGGAGCAACTGGCCCCGGGCCTCGGGGCTCCGCCGCACAGCGACAAGGCTGCCGCCCGCCCGGAAGCACTGCGCGTCCGCGCCCACCTCTTCCGAGGCTCCGGGCGCCGACGCTGCGGCCGTCTCGACGCCGGCGGCAACCGTACGCTCTCCGACTGGGACGGTGCCAACTGCGGTAGCGGCAGACGCCGGCATGGCCGACATGGCAGGCGAGCTCGGGACCACGTCGGCGCCGGCCGCCTCCCCGATCACGATGGCCACCTCGGCAGAGGAACCCGCCTCGGGGACCTGCTCCCCCGGAACATGCGACGCCTGAGCCCCGTGCGGCGGAGCACCCTGCGAAAGGGTCGGCTGAGCGGCAGGGCCCGAGGTGGCGCCAGCTGCCTGGACCAATGCCGTCTTGAGGGCCTTCCGAGGCGCCAGGTTAGTAGGGCCATGGCTCCGTTTGCTGGAAAAAACAAGAAAGGGAAAATCACGGCCCAGACGTATGAATGAAGCGCCGAGACGGAGACATTCCAAGGTACCTACCCGCTCCGGACCATGATCCACGGTGCCTGGGGGGAGGTCTCTTGGCTCCCGCTTCCTGGAACCACCGCCGAGGTCCGCCTCGCCAACAGCCCCGGCGCCGCCCTCGCCTCGAACGCCCCTGAGGCCCGAGAGGCGGACTGCCCAGGCGCCGCCATGGCAACCTGAGGACCGCTCCCCCATGCTGCCGGCGCGGGCGACGGTTCCCGAGGAACGGACCCCTCGGCCCGGCTCCCTGGAGTCGCGTCAGCTCCTCCAGCCGAGGGGTCAAGAACCCTCTCGGGTTGCCCCCGCCCCTCAGGTCGGGGATCCGGCGCCTCGGCTCCAGGGACCGACGACGTAGGCCCGCTCGGGGGCTGACTCGACGGCTCCCGGCCACACCCCAAGCCGGGGCTGAGACCGAGACGGGCGGCCATGTCGTCCTCCTCCTCTTCGTCGTCGTCGTCGTCGGACGTCTCCGGCGACAGCTCCCTGGGAAGTCCTTCCCTCTCCTGCTGGCGACGGCGTTTCTCCAGGGCATCCCGAGCCCGCCTCCGCCTGCGGGCCCGGGCCTTCTCCGCATCCTTTCTCTTCTTTTCCTCCTCCGCGGCGACCCGCCGCGCCGCCCGACCCACCGCGTCCTCCGGGACCCGCGGCAGGGAGGGTTTGTGCCGCCCCACCTCCTAAAAAGGGGGGAGAAAGAAACCCAATCGTAAGAATTAGAAGCAACCTGGTATGTGAAGAAAGAAGGAACGAACACTCACCAGAGCGACGCACCCCTGGTCGGGGCGCATTCGAGGCTGGGAAAAGGCGCGGGGGTCCGGCTTCCCCATCGCGGCCGACACCCGCCAGTGGAGGGCGTCGTGGGGAAGAAGATCAGGGGACATCCGTGACCCCTCCCAGTCGGCCTCCTGGGTCATCTCCCAAAGCGACAGCCGCCGCTCCGCCAGAGGGAGCACCCTCCGGCGGTGGATGGCGGCAACCACTCCCGCGGCGGTGAGCCCTTCCTCCCGCAAAGCCTTCAGGGCCTGGAGAAGAGGTTCGAGGTTCTTCTGCCTCTCGTGTGGAGTCCCGTGGCGCCAGGCGTCGGGAGCGGCGGTGACAACCCGCTGAGAGAACGGCGGGAGCGACTCCCCGTCATTCCGGAGGTAGAACCACCGGCGCTGCCAACCCTTGTTTGAGGATGCAAGGACGGCAGGGATATACTGCGACGACCGCAACTGCCTCAGCAAGAGGGTGCAGCCGCCGGCCCGCACCGCCGCACGGACCTTCCTCTCCCCCGTCGACGAAGCAAAAAGCTCGGCAAAGAAGAGATGAGTCCATAAATCCCAATGGGGGGCGATCCCCAGATACCCCTCGCACACCGCTACAAAGATAGCGGCCTGCGCGATGGAGTTGGGAGTGAGGTTGTGCAGTTCCACCCCGTAGTGGAACAAGATGGCCCACATGAAGCGGCTCGACGGCACACCAAATCCCCGCTCATGGAAGGAGATGAAGCTCACGACATACCCCGGCGGAGGGGATGGAGCGACTCCGCCCGCAGGAGGAATCCATTCCGGTCGCTGCTTATCGGTGAGGGGGCGGAGCAAACCCTCGCCGACGAGGTCCTCCAGATCACCCGCCGTCACCGTGGAGAAGGGCCACGGGTCGCGCGGCGGGAGGATGGTCACCCGGTCAGCCATCGCCAAGGCAGAAGGGGTGGCGGCGTGAAGGACAGGGGAGGGCGGTTTCCTTTTCCTGGCTAGATCTCTCAGGCTGCAAAAAACCTGAGAAGGAGGCGTGAAGCGGAGTCGAGAACCGTCACCGGACCCTCTCCGGGGTACATAAAGACCAAGGTCAAGACGGTTCCAACGTACCGCCCGAACCGGACGCGGGGTTCAAAAAACGCGAAGCGAAACAGCCGTTCCTCGAACGGCTCGCGCACGCAACGGCAGCCTCGCCGACCGCTTACCCCGGCGCATTAACTCCGCGGCTGGACAGGTGACGTTTCTGGCAGGGGCAGCTGGCGACGCTTCGCCTCCGCCAAAACGACCACACCAAAAAAGGTACGCCACGTCGTTCAATTTCGTATCCTTTTTTCCCTTTTCCTTCTTTCTCTATCTCTTGCAACAGGGACCGGGAAAGGGGGTACCCCCAAAGGGATCCTTCCCCGTGAAGGAACTAGGCTCCGAGCCTCCCTACTGATCAGGGGTTCGAAGGCTGGCCCCCCGAGGGGTTCAACAGCCGCCTCAGATCGCGTGGGCCCGACACCCACTACTGGTCAGGGGTTCGAAGGTCGGCCTCCCGAAAGGTTCCACGACCGCCTCAGGCTACTCGGGCTCCGCGCCCATTACTGATCAGGGGTTCGAAGGCTGGCCTTTCGAAGGGTTCACAGTCGCCTCAGACACCGAGCGAGGGATGACCAGGGGTACGTTCGATACATAACCAAGGCTCGGGCTGCGCTCCCGAGGTACCCTAGGACATTTCCGAGACCAGCGGGAACGACTCTGTAACGGAATCCCATCGGAGGGAGGCAACGAGCCCTCGGACCCCGTCGCTAGGGGACCGGGTCCGGCAGATCACCCGCAGGTACTTTTGGACGTGCCTCCGGGCCCCTAGCCGACCCCCAACGAACGGGGCACGGACGTCCACTCGGATTACCCGATTGCAGCTCACCGGAGACACCATGTTCGGTGCCCATCGAGGGTAACATGGCGCTCTCCCCCCCTCCTCCTTGCGAAAAGGCGACGTAGGGGCGTATGTAAAAAGTCGAGTCTGTCCCTGATCGTCCTCTCGCTCCGTGCGGAGGCTCGGGGGCTGCTCTCGCAAACCCGGCTCCGGCCGAACCGTTGACAGCGTCAACATACCAGCCCGAGAACTTGGGCCCCGACAGTGCACCTGGGCTACGCCCTGCTCGCATGAGGGAACCGCCAGACCAGCCGAGGCATTACGCAAGGCATTAAGACCTCGAAGGAGTGAAACCACTCCTCCGAGGCCTCGGGGGCTACACCCGGCGGGTGCGCTCGCGCGCACCCACCGGAACAAAGTACCGCCGAGAAAGGCTGGTCCCCTTGCAAAAAAGTGCGACGCAAGCCTCCAAGCGAGTGTTAACACTCTCTCCGAGGCTCGGGGGCTACTGTCGGGGACCATAATTAGGGGTACCCTCAAGACGCCTAATTCTCAGCTGGTAACCCCCATCAGCATAAAGCTGCAGAGGCCTGATGGGTTTGATTAAGTCAGGGATCAGTCCATACGAGCGACTCGATCACGCCACGCCCGAGCCTAGCCTCGGGCGAGGGCAGCCGACCCTAAGATGACTCCGTCTCGCCTGAGGCCTCCTCTTTCACGGCAGACGCATCACCGGCTCGCCCGAGGCCCCGCCTTCGATAAGAAGTAACCCTGACTAAATCACCGCGCCAACCGACCAAGTCACCGGGGCGTTTAACGCAAAAGGTAAGACCGACGGGCGACCAGACTTCGCCAGAGGTGCCATAGGAGGCTCTGCCCGACCCAGGGCTCGGACTCGGGCTAAGGCCCCGGAAGACGGCGAACTCCGCTCCGCCCGACCCAGGGCTCGGACTCGGGCTAAGGCCCCGGAAGACGGCGAACTCCGCTCCGCCCGACCCAGGGCTCGGACTCGGGCTAAGGCCCCGGAAGACGGCGAACTCCGCTCCGCCCGACCCAGGGCTCGGACTCGGGCTAAGGCCCCGGAAGACGGCGAACTCCGCTCCGCCCGACCCAGGGCTCGGACTCGGGCTAAGGCCCCGGAAGACGGCGAACTCCGCTCCGCCCGACCCAGGGCTCGGACTCGGGCTAAGGCCCCGGAAGACGACGAACTCCGCCTCGCCCGACCCAGGGCTCGGACTCCGCCTCGGCCTCTGCCGAACGACCTCCGCCTCGCCCGACCCAGGGCTCGGACTCCGCCTCGGCCTCTGCCGAACGACCTCCGCCTCGCCCGACCCAGGAGTTCGGGCTCGGCCTCTGTCATGCAGGACGGACTCGACCTCGACTTCGGAGGAGCCTCCACGTCGCCCGACCTAGGACACAAGACCGCCACGTCAACAGGAAGCGTCATCATCACCCTGCCATGAGCCGACTTGGGTCGCAGAGAACAAGACCGGCGTCCCATCTGGCCAGCTCCGCCAGATAGGCAATGATGGCGCCCCACTAGACCTTGACGACGGCGACTCTCGCCTCCCTTACGAAAGCAGGGAGACGTCAGCAAGAGCACAGCTGTTCTGACAGCTGTCCCTCCATCAGGCTCCACTGCTTCTCCAACAACCACGACGCCACACCAACAGGGTGCCAAGATCTCTCTGGCTGCCACCTTGGCATGTACTTAGTGCGCTAGCTCTCCCTCGCTAGACACGTAGCACCTTGCTACACCCCCATTTTGTACACCTGGACCCTCTCCTTATGACTATAAAAGGAAGGACCAGGGCCTTCTTAGAGAAGGTTGGCCTCGCGGGGACGAAGGGCAGGGGCAGGCGCTCTCTCGGGGCCGCTCGCTCCCCTCACCCGCGCGGACGCTTGTAACCCCCTACTGCAAGCGCACCCGACCTGGGCGCGGGACGAACACGAAGGCCGCGGGAATTCTCCGACTCCCTCACGACCCGGCTCCGGCCACCGACCTCTCGCTCTCTCCCCCCTTCGCGCTCGCCCACGCGCTCGACCCATCTGGGCTGGGGCACGCGGCACACTCACTCGTCGGCTCGGGGACCCCCCGGTCTCGGAACGCCGACAGTATTTTTTAATCCCATATCACTATTACTTGCCCAAGACCTGATAATATGATTAATGTTAACGGGCATTTCTATTTCATAGCAAAGTAAATTATTCTCCAAATATTTTTGGCAATATAGCAATAAAAAGAGGTGTTGTATACTCTCATTTTGGTTGCAAAAGCAACAAGTCAAGCTACCTTTCCATCGTCTTCTAGCTAAGTTATCTTTTGTGAAGATCGCTCGTCGACCTAAATTTCACAAAAAAACTTTTACTTTCAAGGGGAGCTTAAGTTTCCAAATCATCTTATTTTGATTGTTGTTGGAATTGTACGTCAACAAATGGTACATAGATTGGATTGAGAAAATTCCATTCTTATGCCCATCCCAAACAAATTTGTCCTTATATGGGTTCAAACTAATCGAATTAGCAAATATAGCGAGTTTTGCCACTCCACTAATTTAATTCCCGTAATTGTTCTGCGAAAAGACAAATTATGGTTTGTATCTGGAAAAATTTGTGCAACCAAGGCCGACTTATTATGCACTATATTAAAAGGGTTTGGGAATTGCTCACTAAGAAATCGGCTGGTTAACCATTTATCCTTCCAAAATCTGGTAGATTGCCCATCCCTCACTTGAAAGTGGCTCCATCTAAGAAATTGATCCTTAATATTCATTAGACCTGACCAGAAGTGAGAATCATCCGGTCTTCTGGATATTTGAGTAAGGGATTTATCTCCTAGGTATTTATTTTTAAGTAATTGTTGCCACATCCCATCCTCATTAAGTAATTTGTATAACCATTTGTTGAGTAGGCAAATATTTTTAATAGCCAGGTTAGAGACACCTAAACCTCCTAGCGCTTTGGGTTGACAAACAACATGCCACCTAGCTAGCCTATACTTCATTTTACTGTTTCCCCTGCCAAAAAATCTGGACCGAATGGTATCCAATTTTTTCAATACGCCCACCGGTAACTCAAAGAAAGACATCATGAAGATAGGTAAACTACTTAACACAGAATTAAGCAAGATCAATCGTCCACCTGAAGATAAAAATTTGGACTTCCATGTACTAAGCCTCTTTTCAAACCGATCAATAACACCCTGCCAGTCACTATTTCTCAACCTTCGATGAATCATAGGAATTCCAAGATATTTGAAAGGCAATGTTCCAATTCCACAACTAAATAAATGTGAATATTGCAGTTCATATTTCTTAGCCAACCCGTAGCAAAATAACTCACTTTTGGGAAATTTATTTTAAGCCCAGACATTTGTTAAAAAACAGTCAAAAGTAGCTTGATGTTCCGAGCATGTTGAAGATTGTGGAACAAGAAAACCACTGTATCATCAGCATACTGAAGAATAGGCAAACCCCTGGAACCAAGTGCAGAACAATTCCTTGGAATTGATTTTCCTCTTTCGCTTTTGCGAATAGAATTGCTAGCATGTCAGCAACAATATTGAATAAAATTGGCGACAAAGGGTACCTTGACGAAGGCCTTTAAAAGTGCAAAATAAAGGACCAACTCCATCATTCACTTTAACACCAACATGACCTCCGGAAGCTATTTTTTGGATCCAAGTGCACAAAGATGGGGAGAAACCCTTCATACGCATTGCTTGCTGGAGAAAACTCCATTTCACTTTATCATAAGCCTTCTCTAAGTCTAATTTAATGATAACTCCATCTAACTTTTTCTTCTGTAATTCATGAATGGATTTGTGAAGGATAATAACCCCTTCAAGGATATTACGACCAGGCATAAAAGTTGTCTGCGAGGGACTGACAATTTTGTCTGCTACTAGACCTATTCTATTTGTGAGAACTTTAGTAATGATTTTGAATGAAACATTAAGTAAGCAAATAGGTCTGTAGTCATGGATTTTATTTGTGTTGTCTTTCTTTGGAATTGAAGTAATTATTCCAAAATTTAAGCTGTGAACCGGTAGGGAATTTTTATGAAAATCATGAAACAACACAGACAGATCAAACTTAATAACTTCCCAAAACATTTGATAAAACTCAGCTAGAAAACCATCTGGTCCAGGAGCTTTATTATGTTCCATATTAAATACTGCCTTTTTAACTTCTTCTATGGTAAAATTTGCAATTAGTATTTCATTCTCAGAGTTCGAAACTTGGGGAATATCATGAGTATTAGATTCATCAAGTTCGATCAATGTTGTGTCTGGTTTACAAAAGAAGTTTTTGTAATAACTCGTAATATGATGTTTAAGCTCTTCCTCATCTAATATACAAGAACCAACATCATCCTCTAATGAATAAATTTGTTACCTCCGGTGCTTGCCATTAGCCACTAGATGGAAATACCCCTCGTCTATAGCTCCAATGTCATAGACACCCGAATTCACGCCTAACATCATCCCTCCTGACCTCCCTCTTGGTGGCATTAGGTGCCAAAGAAAATCAACACCACCACAGAAATGTCTCAAAGTGGATTCCGAGAAACAGATACGACCCATTTCCATGAGAGCAATAAAGTCGACTCTATGTTCTCGAGCAAGTTGGGATAGGTAATTATGTTTAGCCAAATCCCCCAGTCCTCTATAATTCCAAAAATTTCCCTTCATTTTAACCTAATCTTGGAGGGTGTAACAGGCTTTCTGGAAGGGCGATTAACCTTCCCATTTAAAATAGCCCTATTCGCCTTCTTTCTCCGCGGTGCCACAGTAAGCTCACAACATCGATCTAAGCCACACAACTCAGAATCATCTTCCCATCTATCAGTAATATGGGATAATTCATCATCTAACTCAGCCTCTTCTGCATCGTGAAAAGTATTCACGCTAAAGGGGAATGTAGATTTTGTGGCAATCGTGGGCCTATCAATCTCAATATTTTTAATAGAAACTACAGATTGTAGCACTTCATTTTCAAGTGTAATCCCAATCTTTTCACAATTTGAAGTAATGATTTTCGGTTGGAAAGGAATAAAAGATAACTCACAGATTTACAGGTTACACTTTGCTACCAGACGTTGTGCTTTGGTCAATATATTTTGATCCGTATTAGTCCTCTTTGAACTTACTTTGAATTCCTCTTGATTAATATTTTTAGTCTTAACTCTCTTAGTAAGAGACTTAGACTTAAGAACCTCCTGCAATGCACCCATTACTTGATTATCAGAATGAGCCCGTAGAGAAAGTGCAGTCTCATTTCATCATTTTTCGTATTAGCTTTGATATTAAATTCTTTACGTAAAACCTAGAGAGCTGAGCGTGGTACCTCAGCAAAGGACTTAGCATATTCTAGATGAATGTACCTCTTTTGTGTATCTGTTTCAAATGATGAATCAATTGTTTTGGATAGATAAATGGCTATTGGGACAGAACGTGTGTCGCCTAGGTTATTTGCCACCATTCCTAAAAGGATTGCGAATAGAAGAACTATTCTTGAGGCTCTTTCCAACAGAAAATGGATATCTGATATAAAGGGTGCTCTGTCTGTGGGAGTTCTAGTGGATTATTTGAACCTTTGGGAGCTTCTTTCAGAAATAGTGCTGCAGCCTGAAGTGGAAGATAAGCATATATTTAGTATTGCGGGAGATGGTAAATACTCGGCTAAGTCGGCATATGAAGGCCTCTTTGTTGGATCAACGTCCTTTGGTCACTATCACCTGGCTTGGAAAACCTGGGCACCTCCAAAGTGTCGGTTTTTCCTTTGGCTGGTGGCTAACAAGAGATGCTGGACTGCTGATAGGCTTGCAAAGAGAGGCTTGGATCATCCATCTAGGTGCCTTTTTTGTGACCAGGAAACTGAAACTATTGACCATATCCTTGTCTCCTGTGTGTTCACAAGAGTGTTCTGGTTTACTCTTCTTAAACCGTTTGGGTTTCAAAGTCTGGCTCCCCAGCCAGGACATTCTTCTTTTATGGCTTGGTGGGAGCAAATCTCAGGGTTGGCTACTGGTCTTCCTGGCAAAGGTCTTAACTCGCTGGTGGCCTTAGGAGCATACCCAACGTGGAAGCTTCGAAATAGTTGTGTTTTTGATGGTTGTACTCCTAGTTTAGATCTGTCCATTAAGTTAGCTAGGGAGGAGAGGCAGTCTTGGGAAATGGCCGGGGCTAAAGGTCTTTCATACCTTGCTGCCCTAATTCCTGGAGACTAGGGAGTTGCAGGTTGTGTTTGATGGATTTTTTCAGTTTTCTGTGTTTCTGGCCTTCCTAAGGAGGCCTTGTAATATGTCCAGGTCTCTTTGACCTGGACTTATTTCTTCTTCTTAATATATTGAGGTGTAGTTCTCCTGCGTTTTCCAAAAAAAATCAGTCACATGACAAGGAATATTGACCAAAGAGAAAGAAGCCATTGAAATATTCTGGTGATTGAGTAAATTACCAGCAGGGCTCAAGTCATTGTCCGGTAGCCAGGGGCGGGCCCACACTGAAACAAGGGTATTCAGTTGAATACCCATTAATTTTGGCAAAAAAATTATAAATACAAGTATATGCTATACATATATACTCTAAAATATTGAAAAATACATGAATGCTGAGTATTTGGACCTAAATTCGCTTCAGACTTTGTTCCTAACTTCCACAAATAACACGCTTGGCCCATCTGGCCCATTAGACCGAACAGGGCACATTTTCTTTTGCTGGAAGCCTAGCACATGAAGTCCAGCTGCCAGGCCACATGCCAGCCGCCGCCCATCTGCTCTGCTGGATTGCTTCTTTGCTGCAACCAGCCGCCGGCCGCCCGACGCCGCGTCGGCAACTGGGCCCTTCATTCTTCGTGCCCTCCGTCGTGAGCAGTGCATCTACAGCAGAGCCGCGCCCGCGCTGTCGCCTGCCGGCTAGTGGCTGCCGACCTGTCGTCGTGTGCCAGCACGGCACTACGGCAGCACTATAGAGCTACGCCAGTGCCCTGTCGCCCGTCGAGGTCGAGGCTCGCTCATCCTAAGAGGCAGGAGCATGGACTAACCCGATGTCCACCGATTTGTGAAGTTGAGCTCATGGTTTGACCGTTTGAGTGGTCACTAATTTGTGATTTGAGCATATCTTAATTTGTTTTAGACTAGGCATTGAATTGAGTGTATTGTGATTTATTTGCAGATTTGAAAATGAAGAGGAAGAGCAGTGCTGGTGTTGAAACAGATAAGATTCATAAAAAACAGATAAGATTCTTCGGTATGACATTGTTTACAAGCTTCTCAAATTGGTGCTAGTTCTTCCTGTTGTAACTGCTGGTGTTGAAAGAATATTTTCTTCAATGAACTTCACAAAAAATAAGCTAAGAAGCAAGATGGGACAAAAAAATTTAAATGGATGCTTGGTTACTTTTATTGAAAGGCAATTCTTCTTGCAAGTCAAGGATGAGGACATTATCACTCAATTTCAAAGCTTGAAGGATCGGAAGGTTGTTGTCAGTACCCTAAAACAGGGGTACCCCTTACTACCGTATGAAGACGCAGTACCCACGCGGCTATCTTTAGTCGCGTGGTAAAGAAGCTGTGCGTGGGACCAGACCATGGCTCGCCCCAGCCTCGTGCGACTACTCTGGGCCAGCAACAGCACCTGAACCCTCCACGTGGACGGCTCCAGGGCCGCCACGTGGCCAGATAAGATGATATACTCCAAGGTATCAACAGTGAGTCCGGACCCCCATGGGAAAGTGTCGGACCCCTGTATATACAGACCGAGCCTCCGGATAAGGTCCAAGACCTCCACGGGCGCAAACCAGACCCCTAGGATGGGTTCTAGACCCCTCTGTGTGGGGTCCGGGCCACTCACAGCAGGGTCCCGGGATTCTGGGACAGAGAATACCCAGGCCTTAATCAAGGCCAGGCGGGGGTCCGGAGCCGACACGTGTCCGAACCTTATCGTATATGCTTCTGCTCCCCGCTCAGGCGGAGCCCCGATGCTGCCACATGGCATGGTGCACGTGACGTAAGCCAACGGGCGGAGCCTGACGTAAGGCCTCTGGGCTGCGCGGCCTCTGCATTTATTGCGGATAAGGCGTGCCGCTTGTCCATTCCACTGGCAAGCGATGTGCTGCCTCGGCATTTATTGAGCCATGTCCATTCCACTAGCAGGCGATGTGCCGCCTCCGCATTTAATGAGACATGTTCATTCCGCGGGCAGGCGGCGACCAGCCCATTCCGCAGGCGGCGTGCCTGTCCATTCCACTGGCAGGCAGTACGCCCATGCTGCCGTGTGCACTACGCTCATCATTACTCGCGTGTTATCAAGGAAGCAACCGCAACATATCAATACTACATGGACTACGGATATCAGGGCGCCCAGAGATTGCTCAGGCGTTACTTGCATTAGTCACTCCTATAGTGTATTCCTTCCATTTTGTCCCTGGGCCCACATGTCGGGGCTCAGCATCCTTGTATGTGCCTCCCTTGAGCTATAAAAGGGAAGGCACGCTACGTTACAAGGCAGACTCTCAAGCTCTCAAGTTCACTCAAACTCAATACAACACAAAAGCAGTGGAGTAGGGTTTTACGCTCCGGCGGCCTGAACCACTCTAAATCCTCGTTTTCACTTGTGTTCATCGACCATCTAGCAGACAGGCAAAACGCTTAGGCCCCTCCTCATCTTAGGATTTAGGGCGGGTGCATTCCGCCACCCGACCTGAGAATTTCCTCTCCGACATTTGGCACGCCAGGTAGGGGTGGGCATTTTAAAACTGAAAACCGAACCCGAACCAAACCCGAATAGACCGAATTGTCGGTCTATTCGGGTTTTCTGGTTCGGGTTCGGTTCCTATATGTGCTATATTTCGGGTGTAAGGAAAATGGACCCCAGGCCTTTTGGCTAATTGAGTTTTGGTGTTTGATGATTGACACAACCTGTGGACTAATATGTTTGCTAGTGTTTGTAATTATAGTTCACAGGATGCGAAGAGAATTGGACCAAGGCAGTGAGGATGCAACACCTCAAAAGAAGACATAAAAAGATGCATAGGAGTCCAATACTCAAGAACAAAAGAAGCCCGAAGAAATCAGCAAAGGAATCCAAGAAGCGGGCTGTCAGCCAGCGCCTCGTAGCGCACCGGACAGTGCTGTCCGGTGTGCACCGGACTGTCCGGTGAACAACCAGACAGTCTGCGCAGAGAGGCCACAGACAGGCGCTCTCTGGCTGTAGCACCGGTCGGTCAGATCCAACGGTCGACTGCTACAGGCGCCAACGGTCGGCTGACGTGGCGTGCACCGGACACTGCACAGTGCTGTCCGGTAGTGCACCGGACTGTCCGGTGCACCCGACGACAGAAAGCTGCTGCTTTCTGTCCAATGGCTAGTTTGGGGATTGGAGGCTATAAATAACACCCCAACCGGCCATTCTCAAGCGTGGGAGCCCAAGCAACATACCAAGGCATATAGTGCACATTTCCAAGAGCTCAAACACCCAAGTGCTTAATAGAATCACTCGGTGATTAGCGTAGGTGCTTTGCGAAGTGCTTAGGTTAGTTAGACCGCTTTAGCGCTTGCTCTAGGTGAACCCTAGTTAGTTGAGTGAGTTTTGTAAAACCACACAACCCCTCGGCTCTTGCGTGAGTCGTTGTAATTGTACCGAGTGGGGCGAAAGTCTTGCGAGACCGTGATAACCGAGTTTGTGTCACGACCGCCACCGTGTACCGGAGGGAACGAGGCCCGCGGCGTTTCGCCCAGAAGCTCGATAGTGGAGACGGCAGGGAGCGTTCGAGAGGAGCCGGAAGCGGTGCACCACTTGCGCGTGGAGAAGGCCCGCGGCTCTCTACGGAGTTACTTGACCGTGGTGCTTGGCCCTCGCGTGGGCTTCCCTTTGCGTAGGGGCACCAACGAGGATTAGTCGGGACCTTACGCGGTTCCGGATACCTCGATAAAAATACCGGCGTCATCCACGAGAGTTTGCTTCTCTACTTTGCTCTTTAAGTTTCCGCATTCATATTAAGCATTTAAGTTTGAATCTTGTATTCATACTTATTTAGTGTAGATTGAAACTTAGCCTTTGCGGTAGAGATAGCAACACTTAGATAAAACCTAGTTTGCACATTCTAGTTTGATTACTTGCATATGTTTTGCTCTAGGGATTTAATTGTGGCCTAGTTTAGTAAAACTTTTAGAAGTCCTAATTCACCCCCCTCTTAGGCGTCACCCGTTTCCTACAAGTGGTATCAGAGCCCGGTTTGGCTCATTTGAAATGTTTTAGCTTCAACGCTAAAAGAGCCGACACTTTTTAGAGGAAGGGATGGATACCCATAGGCCACCACATTTCGACGGCACTAACTTCCCATATTATAGTGCTAGAATGGCTTGTTACCTAGAGGTCGTTGATCTAGGTGTTTGGAGAGTCACTCGTGACGGGATGAAACCCCTCAAGAATCCCGAGAAACCCACCACGAGTGAGGAAAAAGAAATTCATTTAAATGCTAGAGCCAAAAATTGCTTGTATGAATCTCTTAGCATGGATATTTTTAATCAAGTATTTACCTTAAAAACTGCTAATGAGATCTGGCTAAAATTGCATGAGCTCCATGATGGCACATCCAATGTCCGTGAGCAAAAACATTGCCTAGTCTTAAATGAGTATAATTCTTTTGCTATGAAAGATGAGCTTGTTAGAGACATGTATTCTCGTTTGAGTCTAATTATCAATGAGCTCAATTCAATTGACATTAATAAGCTAGGTGATGCGGACATTGTGAGGAAGATTATCTCCCTGCTACCACAACAAAGATATGGGAGCATCATCACCATCCTTCACAACATGGAGGACTTGAGCAACATGACCCCGACCATTGTGATTGGGAAAATCGCGGCTTTTGAGATGTCGCGAAAAATGAGTCGGGGAGAGGAGCCAACATCCTCAAGACCATATGCTTTTGCATGTGATGAAAGGAAGGGCAAAAAGAAGGCTCCCACTCCAAGTTCCTCAAGTGAAGAAGAGGAAGAAGAAGAAAGTGATGATGATGAAGATAATCAACCGTGCACATCATCCTCCGAGGACGAAGAAACAATCCGACGCGTCGGAAAGGTAATGAGGATGATCCACAAGATTAATCTAATGGGTGTGCCCCTGCAGGTAGAAGATCTTCTCTTTAACATTGACAGGAAAAAGCAAAGAAAGAGAGGATGCTTCACATGTGGGGAGAAGGGCCACTTCAGGGACAGCTGTCCAACTATGGCCGAACCCAAAAAGGAGAGGAGCAAAGGCAAGGCGCTAACAAGTGTTAGAACTTGGGATGACTCCTCAAGTGAAGACGAACCTCCAAGGACGCGCAGCCACCGGTCCTCATCACGCTCATCACGCTTATCACAAAAATGCCTTATGGCAAGAGGTAACACAAGCATTCCATCCTCTAGTGATGAAAGTAGTAGTGATGATGAATGTGAGGGAAAGCCCTCTCTAGATGAGCTTGCGGAAGCCGTAGAATTTTTACAGGATGTTTGCACTAAGCAAAAAGCTCAACTTAAAACTTTGAAAAATAAGTTGATTAGCTCCCAAAATGATTATAAAGGTTTGCTAGAAAAATTTGAAACTTTTGCAAACTTAAATAGTGAGCTGTCAACTAAAATTGAGTTATTAGAATCTAGTGCTCCATCCACTGCTACCGATGATAGCCTTATTAAAAAGAATGAAAAACTTAAGGCTAAGTTAGCTAGCTCCCAAGAAGCTATTGAAAATTTGCTAGAGAAAATAGAAATTCTTAGCATACACAATAATGAGCTAACTACTAAGCTAGAAAACATTGGTAGCACCCCAGCAGCATCTTTAGTTGAAATACCTGAAATAATTAAGAAAGATGCTTCTACTTCCTGCTTTGATTTAATTAATGATTCTAACCCCTGCAACCAAGTCGTTGTTAAGAATATTGTTGTAGAGACATGTTCGGATGAGGTTGCAAAGGAAAATGAACAATTAAAGCAAGAAGTGGCTCGCCTTGGCAAGGCTTTGTATGACAAGAAAGGCAAAGCCAAACAAATCCGACCTCCACAGGATAACACCACTGCGGGAGTGAACAAGCCTATGGAGGGAGAAACTGTGATTTAGGCTATGTCACATGGAAGGCCACAAGTCTTTCCAATGCAAGGTGATGACCGGGGATAAACAAAGGCAAAAGCTCAAGCAAAAGCCATCAAGCAAAATCTCCAACACCTACATCAAAAAGGTGAACAAAAAGGATGTTACACCATACTTGATCAAGAAGAAAAAGAATGGAAAGTGTTGGGGGCCTTCGTCCTCCGAAGGTCCTCAAAAACATGATTTGACAATGTTTTCCAAGTGGATTATGTGAACAGGTGTTTTTCGGGCTCAGAACTATGAAGCACGGCCAGGACGAAGCCTGAACCAGACGAAGGACGAGCGCAGCCGAAGCTGTGCGCAGGGAAGCTTCGGCACGATAGCTGAGGGGGGAACCGACTTAAAGATGAAAAGACTACGTGAGCCTTGACTGATTTCCGTAGGCCATTAACAAATGTAATGGACATGGATGTAATTTTATGTGGGCTGCGTCCCGCGTCTATAAATAGATGAACAGTACTCCCGTACTGTTCACGCTGACTAAGCAATGTTGGGGACTTATTCTCAAATGCTTCGGATTAAGAACAAGGCAACATAAAAAGTGTTAAATGTTAAAGCCCTTCGTCCTACCAAACATTATTCTCCTTCAGGAATAATGAGTTTCGGACGAAGGTCACAAGAGACATACCTTCGTAAATTCAACAAGTAATAACGAAGGATTCATATAAAACATAAAATGTAAATCATATAATCATTTCTATTTTATTAACATGAGAAAATAGAAATGATTTCAAATTACATATGTACCTTCGGACTTGAGAGAAGATAAAAAGTACAAGCGTGACGCAAATGCCAATGCTTAGTCAGCATGAACAGTACGGGAGTACTGTTCATCTATTTATAGACGCGGGACGCAGCCCACATAAAATTACATCCATGTCCATTACATTTGTTAATGGCCTACGGAAATCAGTCAAGGCTCACGTAGTCTTTTCATCTTTAAGTCGGTTCCCCCCTCAGCTATCGCGCCGAAGCTTCCCTGCGCACAGCTTCGGCTGCGCTCCCTTCGTCTGGTTCAGGCTTCGTCCTGGCCGTGCTTCATAGTTCTGAGCCCGAAAAACACCTGTTCACATAATCCACTTGGAAAACATTGTCAAATCATGTTTTTGAGGACAAGTCCCCAACATTGGCGCCCACCTCCGGTGAACTCACTTCCACTTCGAGCTCTTTTGAACACCTTCGGAAGCTATGGCGCCGAAGAAAGCTTCAGCGACTGGGGCTTCAGCACTGCAGCCGCTGGACCACAACCAGGAGACCGTCTCTCTTCAGGAGGCCCAAAGTCAGAAGAGAAAGGCTGTCAGCCCGACGCTTCAGGAGGAAGAGCTAGACCAAGAAATCAGGGATATGGAGATCCTACATCAACAGGTACAAAGGAAGAAGGAGAAGATGGCCCGGCTAGCTGAGTTGCAACGGCAGATAGATGAAGCCTCTGAGGAAGTCCGCCACCTCACCCATGATGAGCAAAACAGAAGGCCTCAGCAGAAAGACCTTCATCAGGAGGGCTTCGTCAACGAAGATGACTGGTATGACAATTTCCATCAGGGAAATTTTGTTTTCGATGATGCTTCTCCTTTGTCCGCTGAGCTGCAGGCTACACCTTGGCCTCCATCCTATAAGCCACCTCAGCTTCCCATGTTCGACGGTCACTCAGACCCGAAGCAGTTCCTGATGAGCTACGAAGCAACAGTGTCTTCGTATGGGGGCAATGCTGCAGTCATGGCGAAGTCTTTCGTCATGGCCGTCAGGAATGTTGCTCAGACCTGGTATTCCTCCCTCCGACCAGGGACAATTACCTCATGGCAGAAGCTGAAGGATATGTTGCTAACCAACTTTCAAGGATTTCAGACGAAGCCGGTCACTGCACAAGCTTTATTTCAGTGCACTCAGGATCATGAAGAATACCTTCAGGCATATGTCAGAAGGTTCTTGCGATTGAGGGCACAGGCACCAACGGTGCCCAATGAAATTGTTATCGAAGCTATGATCAAGGGGCTTCGTCCTGGACCTGCAGCCCAATACTTTGCTAGGAAGCCTCCTCAGACTCTGGAGAAGCTACTCCAAAAGATGGACGAGTACATTCGGGCTGATAACGACTTTCGCCAAAGAAGGGAGGAGGCCTTCAGATTTTCTGAGATGACCAGGGGCTTCGGAGGGAGATACTACCCGAGGCATGTCCGGTCCATCCACAACACTCAGAATGATGATAAGGGGAGTCAGCAGAACAGACCGCAGTGCTCCTCACAGGCTTCGGGGCAACAACAAACTTCCTTCCGGCCACCAGCTCCAAGAGGCAGGGGCGCCAGGGGCTTCGGCGGAAGATTCGGAGATCAGCCAAGGAGACTGTTTTGCTTGTTCTGTGGAGAAGGCAAGGGCCATACCACTAGGATGTGCCATATTACAATCCAGAAGCAAAAGGAAATTGCCGAAGCTGCATCTCAACAAGCTCAGCCGAAGCAGGTCATGCATACTGCTTCGTATCATCCGCCTTACATCCCACAATACATAGACAATCACCCTGCAGCTTCTGTAGCTTCGGCAAGTCAACCTCAAGCTTCCTGGCAACAGCCTCCGCCCCCACCTCCATTGCAACAGGGTCAGCAGCCAGAAGGGAGTCAATATGCTCCACATCAAAGAGACTTCAGAGAACAATCCGAAGCTCGCACAGTCAACAGCACTGTGCCAGAGTCGAAGCACATTTATTGATACATATCCTACCTTTGATAGTAGTCTTTTCCATTCAGTTCTATTCTCTGTAGCAAAAAACATTGATAGTTTCCATGTAATAATTTCGTTGTTTCCCACGAGGAAAATCTATTTTCTCTACAGGCTTAAGTTGCTGAAATTTTTTGTATTAACACGGAGGACCTTCGAAGTATTAAAAATCCTTCGGAGTAACAGAAAGTCGTTCTAAGGAACGCAGAGTAAGTTCATGAAGTCACAAAAAGCCGTTCCAAAGGGAGCGCAGTGTAAGTTTTCTGCTCAGAAGTCGTTCCTAAAGGAATGCAGAGCATACAGCGAAAAGTCAACGCTGATACCGTCTAAGTAAAAGACGAAGAAGCTCCAAAGACGTTCCTAAGGGAATGCAGAGCTTATACCGTCTAAGTGAAAGACGAAGAAGCTCCAAAGACGTTCCTAAGGGAATGCAGAGCTTACGAATGTATTTTGTGTGTATCTTCGGAACAGACGTCATTTGCATAACATAACATCATCACATCATTTTGCATAGCATAAGCATCATACATCATGTTGCATGCGGCAAAAGAAGGGTACACAGTATTAACCTTCGAAAGAATGATTTGAGAAAGTGCAAATTGTGCAAAGTCACGAGGGAATGCAATGATAATCTTCGGAAAGTAGCTTCGGAGGCTGTTTTTACGAAGCACGGACAAGCTTCATCAGAACAGTATCGAAATTGAATAGCTTCGGAGAATATTTTCATGAAGCATGAACATGTTTCATCAGAATAATTTTAACGGAGAATGTCTTCTTCACGAAGCATGAAAAGAAGGGAAGGTGTTTTTTCGCCGAAGGCTCAAAAAGGTACGTAGAGTTTCATGCATCGTAAAGAATTGAATAATGAAAAGAAACTTGTATATTACATTCAAATGTACAAAATATTACATAGATCACAATTTAAATGTTTTTTCTAAATAGCATCTAGTCTTCTTTTAATACTACTTCGGCGGCTTCATTTAGAAGTTGATCAACAACTTTGTCCATGATAGCTTCGGCCATTTCTTTAATTTCATCATCTCCTTTTGAGTGGGGGTCGGCAGTCTCTGAGGGAAGAGAACATTTCTTCATTACTATTACAAACTGTGAGCAAAGTTTGTAGCAAGAATTACAACACAATAAGAACAACTAATTAATACCTAATTGCCTTTCTGGCTCCGTACTTTTTTCGGCAGCCTCTGCCACTTTTCTAGCATCGTGGATGCCTTTTTCGCTTCTTTGGATGATCTCTTGCGCCATTCCTCGGCCGCCGTCGTTCCAGATATCAGTAAAAAATTTGCCACCAACCACGCTTGCTTCGGCCGAGGGGTCCTTGATGTCCTCGGAAGATAAGGTAGCTTCGGACTGAGCTAGAAATTTTACATGCTCACAACCTTTCTTCTCTAAGACAGAAGCAATTCCTCTGGCGCCCGAAAAAGCGCAGATATCGCCACGACTGCTCAGGATCTCCTCGAAGGCCTCTGCTTCGTGACTAATCCATTCCAGTGGACCTTCGGGATTGCCTCGAGCGAAATTCTCTTCGCTGGAGAAGGCGCCCACGCTGGCAAAGCTGGTTTTAATTTTATTCACACATTCTATAGATTTGACATAACATTTTCCCTGCGTTGCACGAAGCTCTTTAACTCTTAACTCCAATTTGTTGACCATATGATCACTGAGTTCTCGTTTTGTTTCCTCAAGGACGCGCTCCTCTCTAGCTCTAGTCAGCTGTTTCTGAAGATCTTTAATTTCACGCTTTTGGGCTTCGGCCTGGGTTTTCGAAGCAGCTTCATCTTTCTTTACTTTGTCTATCAGCGTAAGAAGAATTTTATCCTTTTCTAGAGCTTCGTTTCTCAGTTTGATAACTTCGGAGCGCAAATTGTTGAACGCAATCTCATAACTCTCATCTTCGGCACTTTTTTGTGCTCTCAATGCGTTGCTCAGGATTAAACCCTATAAAAAGAGAGTCTATATAAGAATAAAGGAATGAATTAAGTATTGTAAATTTTTTTTCAAAAAGTCTAATTCCCAAACCTTCAAGCTATTATATGCAAGACTGTCTGCGAGATCCTCTTTCGTCATGGCGCTTAATCCAGCTTCGAGCTTCGGGAAGCCTATACTCCTGGCCATCTCTCGGCAGACAGATAGTTCTTTATTATCAGGTAGGCAGTATAGGAAGTCATCTTCATTTGTCCCATTGAATATTACTGCCCCCTTCGGATATTTCAGCTCTTTCGCATAGTGGTTAGCTTCATGAGTTTCTTCTTCAGATAGTTTTTTCCCCGAAGCATGTCGTATGATGTAGTCGCACATGCTGGCAGGCGCTTCGGGGATGGCAGTGTCAGTTTCTTCAACTAAAACTGGATCTGGTATTTTTATTGCTTCGGCTTCCAAAGTTTGCTCCTTGAAGGGCTCTGAAGGCCCAGCTTCAGCTTCAGCCTGTCGCGTCGAAGCTTCAGTAGAAGCTTCAGCAATTTCAACACTCTTCTTCGGAGTTGTGCTTGAAGACTTAATTGTCTCCAAGACATCTAGTACGTTTACCATTCTTTTCCTTTTTGGGGTCACCGTTGGCCCCTTTTGGTTTTTTGCTGTCTCGACATTTGTTGCAGGACTCAAAACTTCTGATGATTTTTCCTTAGTCGGTTCTTTCGCTTCTTTCATTTTTTCTGCGGATGGCGCTTCGGCCATCTCTGCAATTTCTGGCAGCACGGTTGGCTGTTCAGCTTCGGCGGCCGAAGAAGTTTCTCCGGTGAACTCAGGCACCGAAGCTGGTTCAATATAGCGTGGCCGGTGTGCGAGGACCTTTACCCTCTTTCCTTTCGGTTCTGGCTCGCTAGGAGCAGTTGCAGCTTCTTCTTTTGCAGAGGTTGTGTTCTTCCTTTTTTGCCCTCGAATGGGATAACGATAATCAGGGTAGAAGAACCCAACTGCATCAAACACCCGGTTGAGTCTCTTCTTTTTTCGGCCTCCGAAGGCTGCTGATAACGCAGTGTTCTCAGCCTTCGAATATGCCCCAAGCAGTTCGTCACTTAATGTTTCAATGCTTTTCAACCAGTCGTCATCAGGTTCAATAAATTTATCTGCATATTTGAATGTGTACTTCAGTCTGACCAGTCCGCCTTCGTCGGACTCTTTGATAGTATCCTTCGGCATTTCCCATTTTTCTGCAAGTGGCCATACCCTGAAGGCAATGTGCTCTTGGACTAAGTCCCTTGTCCCAATGAAAGAGCAGACTATGCCGAAGGCTCTTTGGCATTCCTCGGCTGCTTCGTCCATTTCAACCTTCGGCCTTCGAAGTCCGAAGCGTTGCCAGATTGGGTGCATAATGATACTTTTGACATTATCTTGCGCTGTTAGATCATTTTTCACATAAAACCATTCAGTCATCCAGGCTCCGGGCCACCTCTTCCGAAAGGTCGGCACAGGGCAGCTTGACCCGGAGCGGGCGCCGAAGCTGTAGCACCCAAAATTGTTGTGATATTGCTCTTTTCCCCAGGGCTTCGTCTCGTACAATAACTCGTGTATGTTGCAGAAGCTTTTAGCGTTTGGTTTCAAACCTTGGCTTCTCACAGCCCAGACAAAAATCCCCATTCTTATAATAGCTTCGGGAGTGAGTTGATGAAGGTAGACTTGGAATGTTTTCAGTACCTCAACAACAAAGTTGCTCAGAGGGAATCGAAGCCCAGCCTTGAGAAAGCTTCGGAAAATCACAACTTCATCTTCTTCGGGGGTAGGAGAAGTCTTTTCTCCAGCGTCAGCCCTCACAATAGTTATATCTCGAAAATACCGCCCCCTCATATTATCAATATGGCTCTGCTTGATAGTGGTTTTCCCGAAAACCGTGTGACTTGGCCGCCATGGTCGATCTTCGGCCTCTTCCCCACCACTCTCTACATCATAGCTGTCGCTGTCGCCAGTATCTTCGGACAAACCTTCGAGAATCTCCTTGGTGATTTTCTCTGTATTGGTCTCTGCCATCGCTATCAGGAACCCCAGATTCTTCTCCTCCTCGAGACTCAGCTTCGTCTCAGCAGGGATCTTCTTGCCTTCAGACATCTTCGGAAACGCTAAAAAATAATTCCCGAGGCCGAAGCTTCAAAATCAAAAAGACCAGCAAATCTTAGTACACAAGAGCTAAAATTTTTAGTGGGCCGAAGCAGATGGCAAGTGTGCGTACCAAATAACTTTGCGGTGCGATCTTATTTATACGCCCAGGGCGTTGAAAATTGAAAGGTCCCGCTTGTCAGAGAATGTTGCTATCCTAGCAAAGGGAAGGTGTTTTTTCGGACCTTCGGCTCAAGGCCTTCGTCCATATCGCAATCTGAATTTATTGTCAAATAAATTAATATTGCGAGGGGCTACTGTTGGGGGCCTTCGTCCTCCGAAGGTCCTCAAAAACATGATTTGACAATGTTTTCCAAGTGGATTATGTGAACAGGTGTTTTTCGGGCTCAGAACTATGAAGCACGGCCAGGACGAAGCCTGAACCAGACGAAGGACGAGCGCAGCCGAAGCTGTGCGCAGGGAAGCTTCGGCGCGATAGCTGAGGGGGGAACCGACTTAAAGATGAAAAGACTACGTGAGCCTTGACTGATTTCCGTAGGCCATTAACAAATGTAATGGACATGGATGTAATTTTATGTGGGCTGCGTCCCGCGTCTATAAATAGATGAACAGTACTCCCGTACTGTTCACGCTGACTAAGCATTGGCATTTGCGTCACGCTTGTACTTTTTATCTTCTCTCAAGTCTGAAGCATTTGAGAACAAGTCCCCAACAGAAAGGTGATAGCAATCAAGGCCAACAAGCAAGCCAACAATGGAAAAGGGGCCAAACACATCTGGGTGCCAAAGGAAATAATTTTAACCATGAAAAGCACTAAGAAGGTTTGGATCCCGAAAGGGAAGTGAGTGGACCAAAGGTCTGCGGGAAATTTGGAGACTTGGCAAAGTTGGGATGTATATCATGGGATACATCATATTGGATCAAATTTATTGCCAAGTGGGTTAGTGTAAATTTTGGACCCAAATTTCCCACCCATGACTAAGGTAACTAGATTTATTGTATCTCTTGTTTTTAGATATGCGTATCTATCTACCTTTATATCTAGTTTACCTTTCTTGCCTAGTATTACATTTGTCATGTACTTTTATTTAAAATCATGCATACTTGGTAAATCGTATGATAGGATTGCTTGTTTTCAATTCATATACTTAAGCAAACCTACATGGCTTAAAATGGTTACTTAAGCATGGCACATAGCTTCTATATCACTCCATAGTAAATGATGCATCAACTGAAAACTTTGATTTCTACAAGTTGTATCATTTAACTTATATGTGCCAAAGGTCGGATTATAGATAATTTGCCCCTCTTGATATCAAATCAAAGTGCATGTCTCCTACAAGTATTCAAAACTTGTATGCACACCTTTAGGGGAGGTTACTCTATAATCTAATACTTTGAGACTAACACCTTTTCAAGTCTATTTCATGTGATAGTCTCATTGTAAGGAAAATTAAGTCCTCGGAGAAAGACAACAATCTTCCACTGCAAAATCTCTAAGAACTCTCATGTTTCTCAAGCTCACCATTGACCTTCAATTGTTATCTTTTGAGACTACATTTAGTATCATTTACATGTCTTCTCCAACATTTGATTAGACTATATATCATATCATATGCTTCCATGTTGCTAAAAATGCATAAGTAGTTAACTCATATTCTGTTACCTATGCATAAGGGAAGTCAGTCTTTTCAAATTATGTCTTGTACCTCTAAATTTTCACATGCTTTTTCCTAAGTAGAGGATCTCTATTAGGGGGAGTATTTCTTCATCTCTAAAAAGGGGGAGAAAATTCTTTCTAAAGAGAACACTCGTTTAGGGGGAGTAATCCTTTCAACTGATATCATTCATGTGGTTTAATTTAGTATCCTTCAAATGGTGTTATCTGATATGAGGGCAAGCCTTTATTCACTTCCTACATGCTTTTAATGTCTTCCTTTTCGGTGGTTGATGCCAAAGGGGGAGAAGTTTAGGGACCAAAGCAAGGAAATCTATATCAAACACCAATCACCACAAATTTTAATATTTTATATCTCCAAGTGTTTTCAAGTGGTTTTGGTTATTTGGTCTTAAAATAGGAAGTAAGTGAATTATGGAGTTAGGGGGAGGCTTAAGTCCATAATATCACTTTGTGGGGACAATCATGCATCTTAGCAAGTAGATTGCATATTTTAATTCAAAAACTTGTATTATTTGCTTGCTTTGGTTGTGTTGTCATCAATCACCAAAAAGGGGGAGATTGTAAGGAAAATGGACCCCAGGCCTTTTGGCTAATTGAGTTTTGGTGTTTGATGATTAACACAACCTGTGGACTAATATGTTTGCTAGTGTTTGTAATTATAGTTCACAGGATGCGAAGAGAATTGGACCAAGGCAGTGAGGATGCAACACCTCAAAAGAAGACATAAAAAGATGCATAGGAGTCCAATACTCAAGAACAAAAGAAGCCCGAAGAAATCAGCAAAGGAATCCAAGAAGCGGGCTGTCAGCCAGCGCCTGGTGGCGCACCGGACTATCCGGTGAACAACCGGACAGTCTGCACAGAGAGGCCACAGACAGGCGCTCTCTGGCTGTAGCACCGGTCTGTCCAGTGGAGCACTGGACAGTCGGCACCGGACAGACGGTAACGGTCGGATCCAACGGTCGACTGCTACAGGCGCCAACGGTCTGCTGACGTGGCGTGCACCGGACACTGCACAGTGGCTGTTCGGTGGTGCACCGGACTGTCCGGTGCACCCGACGACAGAAAGCTGCTGCTTTCTGTCCAACGGCTAGTTTGGGGATTGGAGGCTATAAATACCACCCCAACGGCCATTCTCAAGCGTGGGAGCCCAAGCAACATACCAAGGCATATAGTGCACATTTCTAAGAGCTCAAACACCCAAGTGCTTAATAGAATCACTCGGTGATTAGCGTAGGTGCTTTGCGAAGTGCTTAGGTTAGTTAGACCGCTTTAGCGCTTGCTCTAGGTGAACCCTAGTTAGTTGAGTGAGTTTTGTAAAACCACACAACCCCTCGGCTCTTGCGTGAGTCGTTGTAATTGTACCGAGTGGGGTGAAAGTCTTGCGAGACCGTGACAACCGAGTTTGTGTCACGGCCGCCACCGTGTACCGGAGGGAACGAGGCCCGCGGCGTTTCGGCCGGAAGCTCGATAGTGGAGACGGCGGGGAGCGTCCGAGAGGAGCCGGAAGCGGTGTACCACTTGCGCGTGGAGAAGGCCCGCGGCTCTCTACGGAGTTACTTGACTGTGATGCTTGGCCCTCACGTGGGCTTCCCTTTGCGTAGGGGCACCAACGAGGATTAGTCGGGACCTTGCGCGGTTCCGGATACCTCGGTAAAAATACCGGCGTCATCCACGAGAGTTTGCTTCTCTACTTTGCTCTTTAAGTTTCCGCATTCATATTAAGCATTTAAGTTTCAATCTTGTATTCATACTTATTTAGTGTAGATTGAAACTTAGCCTTTGCGGTAGAGATAGCAACACTTAGACAAAACCTAGTTTGCACATTCTAGTTTGATTACTTGCATAGGTTTTGCTCTAGGGATTTAATTGTGGCCTAGTTTAGTAAAAGTTTTAGAAGTCCTAATTCACCCCCCCTCTTAGGCGTCACCCGTTTCCTATATCGGGGTATGGGTTCGGGTTCGGTTCCTAACCTTTAAAACCCGAATAGACCTAATAACCCGAAATATAAAAAGCTCTTAATATGTGATGGTATTATTATATGTTTTATGAACTTATAATCTAGAAATAATGATATCATCTTAACGATAGTATATATATCTTTGTATGCTAATTTTTATAGTCACTTGTTGTAGTAATAGTACTTTCAGTTAATTATTCATTGTATATATTTTAAGAAAATATACTAGTCTCTCTACAATTCGGGTCTATTCGGTGGACCGAATAGACCGAACCGAAATTGTAAGTCTATTCAGGTTCGGTTCCTAAAATATTTTTGAAAATTTCGGTTCTCATTTTTCAGAACCCGAAATTTCACAAACCCGAATAGACCGAACCAAATTACCCTAATAGACCGAATGCCCAGCCCTAACGCCAGGTAGGGGCTCTTGGCATTAGGTTTTTGTTTATTTTTCTGCTTGACACCATGATCCAGATCGTCGAGCACCATGACTTCGATCCCGAAGACTTCCCGATGGAGGAAGAAGCTGCGTCTTCGACGCCACGGGCTTCTAGCCGCCCTGCGCCTGGTGCTGTTGTTGTGCGCTCTGCGCGGCAGCACACTCTTGCGCAGGCGTCCAGAGCGTCAAGGGCTACGCCTGGGACCTTGTCTGCAGCCAGGGAATTGCTGCGCCACCCTCCTAGCTCCACGGCATCGCCGGGGGCCATGAAGCAGTGGTGTGACGATGTCGACCGTCTGCTCGGCATGGCGCATTCTGGCTCAGCCAGGCCTAGGCCTCGGTCATCCCGACGTCAGCAAGAGGCGTCGGCGTCAGTGCACTCACCCTCAGTGAGGGCTGCACCGACTGAGGACCTGCGGGCGGAGCTCAACCGCAGGCGTGCGGGAGAGGACGCTCCAGTCTCTCTGGAGAGGCCTGATGACCTGCGGGCAGAACTCAACCGCAGGTGTGCGGGTGAGGATGCCCGCGTCTCTCTAGAGAGGGCGCATGAGCGCCGGCAGAACATCGAGGGTCACAACCTCGACCTAGACTTCTCCGCGATTGCGCCGCAAACTCCAAGGGGTGCCCGAATTCAGGCTGGTGTCCCGTTGGCCGGCGTGGGCTACACCGCACTGGCGGATCATCTCCACGTGGTGACTTGGCCATCCAAGTTCCAGCCACACCTGCCAGAAAAGTACGACGGTACGTCAAACCCATCAGAATTCTTGCATGTGTACGTCACCGCTATTACAGCAGCAGGTGGAGACACTGCTGTAATGGCAACATACTTCCATGTAGCCTTGTCTGGGATGGCCCGGACCTGGCTCATGAACCTCACCCTAGGATCGATCTACTCCTAGGAAGAGCTCTGCGCGCGGTTCACAACGAACTTCGCCAGCGCTTATCAACAGCATGGCGTGGAGGCTCACCTCCATGCAGAGAGGCAGGAACCCGGGGAAACTCTCCGGGCTTTCATCTCCCGCTTCACTAAGGTACGAGGGACTATACCCCGTATCTCCGATGCTTCCATCATCACCGCTTTCCGCTAGGGGGTACGTGATGAGAAGATGCTGGAGAAGTTGGCCACGCCTGACGTGGAAACTGTCACCACGCTCTTCGCTCTGGCCGACAAGTGTGCCAGAGCTGCCGAGGGCCGTGCATGGCACTCGGCACCGCAGAACGGAGTTGCCTAGACGGGTGGATCGGGTGCCGTCAACCAGGACGGCAAAAAGAAGAAGAAGAAGAACCGCGGCCATGAGAGGCTGCAGACTGCTGCTCCAGTCATCGCAGCTGCGACTGGGGGTTGGAACGAGCGCAACAAGCACCCACGGCCACAGGGAGGCAACAGCGGCTCATGCCCTGTGCACCCCAACAGTCGCCATAGCGCCTCGGAGTGCCACGAGATCATCAAGCTAGTGAAGCGCGTCAGCGAGCGGTGCGAGCAAACTTCCAAGGATGGTACCGACCTGGCAAGGAGAGGGTCGACGACGGTGATGTGGCCGCGAGAGAACGGGACCTCGGGTATCAGTCCTCCGAGCAGGTCCTCAAGGACATCCTCACTGGAGACTCCGACTCCGATGATGATACCGACCGCCGCAAGAAGCTATATGTGATGTACGGCGGAAGCTGGGAGCTCACCTCCCGCAGGAACGTAAAGTCCCTGCGCCGCGAGGTCCTGTCGACGACCCCAGGGGTCCCGAAGGCAGCCCCACACCAGCGGTGGCGGAGCACCACTATCTCCTTCGGGGCATCCGACTGCCCTGAGAACATGGCAGGGGCTGGCATACTGCCGCTCATCACAGCCCCTGTCATTGCCAACATCAAGCTGCATCATGTTCTGATCGACGGTGGGGTTGGGCTCAACGTCATCAGCCACGCTGCGTTTAGGCAGCTACAGATCCCAGGGTCCCGACTGGGACCCTCTCGTCCATTCTCCGGAGTGGGCGCTCAACCGGTGTATCCCCTTGGGAGCATCATGCTCCCGGTTACATTCAGGACAGAGGAAAACTTCCGCACAGAGAATGTCCAGTTCGATGTTGCGGAGGTTAACCTCCCGTTCAATGCCATCATTGGCAGGCCGGCCCTGTACCGGTTCATGGCCATTGCCCATTACAGGTATTTGGTCCTCAAGATGCCGTCTCCAGCCGGGGTCCTCACCGTGTGGGGCGACCGTGCCGCTGCGCTTGCGGCTGTGGAGAAGCTGCACGCCCTGGCGGCAGAAACTGCTCGCCCGGACGACAGAGGGAGGGACCCCTCAACCTCCGGTACCAAGGTGCCTACCAAGGTGCCAAAGGAGCGGCCATCCGGAGCGGACGACGTCCCCGTCAAGGCCATCCGGCTCTACGCGGATTCCCCCTAGACCACTCGCATTGCAGGTGATCTGCAGGAAAAATAGGAACTCACGCTCGTCGCCTTCCTCCAGGCAAATGTCAACGTGTTCGCATGGGAGCCATCGCAGATGCCTGGGATCCCAGGGAGGTGATCGAGCACCATATGAAGATCCACCCTGACGCCAAAACGGTGAGTCAGAAGCCTCGGAGACAGTCCGTTGAGCGACAGGACTTCATCCGAAAGGAGGTATAGAAGCTGTTGGACGCTGGCTTCATCGAAGAGGTTCATCACCCAGTGTGGCTAGCCAATCCAGTCATCGTTCCAAAGGCAAACGGGAAGCTTCGGATGTGCATCGACTAAACCAGCCTTAATAAAGCTTGTCCCAAGGACCCGTATCCACTTCCACGTATAGATCAAATCATGGATTCTACCTCTGGGTGCGACCCCTTGTCCTTCTTAGATGCTTACTCTGGTTTCCATCAAATCCAGATGTATAGGGAAGATAGGAAGCATACCGCTTTTGTAACAGTGGATGGGCTTTACTATTATGTCGTAATGCCTTACAGTCTGAAAAACGCCTTGCTGACATTTGTACGGGCAATGAGTAAGACTTTCGGGGACCTAATTAGAGACAGGGTAGAGGTATACTTCGATGACATCGTGGTCAAGACTAAGAGAGGATCGACCCTAGTGGAAGACTTCCCTGGTCTTTGACAAGCTGCGGGCAACACACACGAAGCTGAACCCGAACAAGTGCGTCTGTGGTGTCTCCGCAGGAAAGTTGCTGGGGTTCCTGGTTTCGCACCGGGGCATTGAAGCGAACCCGGAGAAGATCAAAGCAATTGAAGCAATGAGGCCTCCGGCCCGTATCAAGGACGTCCAAAAGCTTATGGGGTCATTAGCCGCCCTTAGCCGCTTCATTTCAAGGCAGGCTGAGAGGGTGCTACCCTTCTTCAAGCTGTTGCGGAAGTCCGGCCCATTCTCTTGGACCGAAGAGGCGGAACAAGCCTTTCAAGAGTTGAAGCAGCACCTGGTGTCCCTACCAATACTGGTAGCTCTAGAACCGGTGTATTTATACATCGCGGTGGCTGCAGAAGCGGTGAGCATGGTGCTGGTCGTCGAAAGGACGGCACAAGAAGACCAGGTGGCGCTAGAAGGCCAGGAACCTGAGGGCTCGGCAGGGGTCCGGACCGTTCAGAGGCCGGTCTACTATGTCAGCGAGGTCCTCCATTAAGTAAAGGCCAGGTACCTTGAGACGCACAAACTTCTCTATGCTGTGCTTGTTGTGTCCAGGAAGCTGCGCCACTATTTCCAGGCACACAGGGTTGTGGTGGTGACCTCCTTTCCGTTAAGGTCCATCCTCCACAACTCTAACGCCACAGGTGTAGCATCCCAAAAATTCAAATCCTGAAATTTTCTCAAACTTGCTCTAAATTCAAAATGAATTTCAAATTTCATTTCAAAATGTTTGTTTGCGAGTTGATATCAACAAATAAAGTATAATGGTCTATATTCTCTCTAAAATCCTCCTCAAAATATCCTACAGATATTTCCCTAGTGATCCCCTTCAAGTTCTTTCCAGAAATACTGTCCAAATATTCCACCGATATATCTCCAAGTATTTTCCTCTTGAGAAATACCTTCAGAATCATTTTTCAAGTCCCTACAAATATTTTCTTCATAACTTTCCTCATGCTCATACGTATACGTATGCCTCCAGTGTCATACGGTGAGCTCTACAAGCTAATTAAGCTTATACAAGACAAATACATGCTAATCTCCTACTAATCCTCTCATCCTCCCACTAATCCTTTCATCCCTCCCCCTAATCCCCCCACCATGGCTATAAATAGAGGGGCAAGGGCCTCCTCTCATCCCACCCCAAGCCATTTCATGGCAACTCTCTTCCCCCCCCCCCACACACACCCACTCCATGTTCCACACAAGCACACACTAGCACAAGGATCGTTCGATCGTTCTTCGATCGTTCGTCCCCTATTCTTAGTTTGTTCGTTCGTCCGTCCGATCGTTCATGGTTTGTTCGTTCGTCCGATCGTTCGATCGTTCGTCCGTTCGTTCGTCCAAATAATCTTTTTCCTACCGTTATGCTGCCGAAATTCCGATCGTTCGTTCGTTCGATCATTCGATCGTTCATCGTTCGTTCATAGTTCCTTCATCGTTCATCGTTCGTTCATAGTCCCTATTCATCGTTCTTCCAGATAATCTTTGTCCTGCCGTTATGCTACCGAAATTCCGATCGTTCGTTCGTCCGATCATTCGATCGTTCGTCCGTTCGTTCATCCAAATAATCTTTGTCCTGTCGTTATGTTGCCGAAATTCGGATCGTTCGTTCGTTCGATCATTCGATCGTTCATCGTTCGTTCATAGTTCCTATTCATCGTTCATCGTTCGTTCATGGTCCCTATTCATCGTTCTTCCAGATAATTTTTGTCTTGCCGTTATGCTGCCGAAATTCCGATCGTTCGTTCGTCCGATCATTCGATCGTTCGTTTGTTCGTTCATAGTTCCTATTCATCGTTCATCGTTCGTTCATAGTTCCTATTCATCGTTCATCTTTCGTTCGTACGATTATTCACCATCACTATTCACCATTACTATTCATCATTACTATTCACTGACACTATTCACCATCGTTACTATTCAGTGTTACTATTCATCATCGTTACTACTCATCGATGATATCTATAGTAACTTCTTCTTCGTCACTATTCATCGATTAGCCGATCACCCCAAATTTCAACTACTCATACATCATGCTGTCCAGTCCACCTAAGACCAGCCAGACCCATATTCCAGTCATACGAACTCCGGTGACTGTGATTTTCCTTCCAGTGGGAACTTCCCATCTGGTCACCCATCCCAGGTTTCTCCAAGTTGAGCACGCTTAACTTTGAGATTCCTTTGAACTAGGCTTCCAAACTCAGATTCCAATAATTCTTGTTTCTAAATTCTTATCAAATTATTCCCTATCCAACCATGTCATCCCTTAAGCATGGTTCATGTTCCAGAAAACTCCCAAAATACTCTTGTCCCATATTCTGCCTATAACTCTCATGTTCATACTAAGTCAGACAATTCATTCGTCACTATTCTCACCAACAGTGAACTTCACTGTGCTACACCACATACACCTAGCTATAAATACACCCAGCTACCCTCTCCCTCTCCACACACTCAACACCCTCAGCCAAGGCAAACCCTCACCCACTTAGATACTCCGCTCCGCTGGCTACACGCATAGTGTCGCTTTGCCTCCAGTCCACCCTCCTGGTAAGCACCTCCGCTCCACCACTAGTAGTATCTCAACACCACATGACACAGATTCTACTCAAGACTCTACCCATCCATATATCACTATTCTGACCACTATACTAAATATTTGTTGGCATACTTGCTTGTTTGTATGTTTGCTTGTTCATGTTGCATAGTTATCGGAGCGTTCGTGTCGTCTCGTGGAAGCCAGATCTGCAAGTCTACGCCAGGCGGTGGAGCCAGAAGCCAGTTCCGCGAGCTCCCCTTCCCCTTCGCCGAATAAGCACAGCAAGCTCACTGGATCCCTTTGATGCATAAATTACCTATGATTTTTCAACCACAACCCTCAACCTGTTATTTTATGCATGATATGATTTTGAGACAAGTTATTATAGCCACCCAGCCGCTTGCCGCAATCAATCCTTGATATAATTGTTACAAATGATTTGAGGAAAGGTGTGAGTTTTCAAAAGAAAATGCTTTTCAAAATGTGTTTGATGAAGGGTTTTCACCCTTATCACCTTTGAGTAGGGATGATCAGGGACTCCCTGGTTTAGGGGAGGGCCTAAGGTGATGGCTCAGCTGGTTTAGGCGTGAGCAGAAGGATTGTCCCCTCTTATAAGGACCGGTTTGTCATCTTTCACTACCTGTACTCATGATAAGTACAACCACTCGAGACTGTGTGGGCAGTCACTCAATCTGAACTCGTACGGTCCAACCCCAGGGTTATGAAGGCTGGGGAGCACCGGGAGGATAAGGAGGGGGAATGTTTTGTCCGGTTTGGACATGGCGGTGGCCTGACTCCTTCCGGTATAACCGTTAAGGTTAGGACGTGCGAGGAAAGAAAGAGATTCGGATTCGGGTCTCATTGATCATGAGATCGCAGAGCCGGACTAGTGGGTAAAGTGTACCCCTTTGCGCAGAGTTTGAAAACCTATTCGAATAGTCTGTGTCCACAGGAATGGACGAGTCTGGTGTGGTATGGCAATTAGTGTTTTGCTTTCAAAAAAGAGGTGCTTTTGAGAAAAGTGGTTTTTAAAAGGTCTGGCGGTTGAGCCGTGAGCTATGGTGGACGGGAAGTCCAGTAGTTATTTTTGAAAATGAAAACCAGTGGGAAACTGCTGAGATACCTGGATGGTTTAGTCCAGGGAATTTTGTTCTAATATTGAAAAACTTACTGCTCCTTTTGGAGAGGATGCGCTTTGCAAAATACAAAATGTTTTTCAAAACAACCCTGCATAAAATATTGCTGTTTCTGCAAATAATCTGAGCTCTACATATTCCATGCATTATATCTGATTTCCCCATTCCGCGGGTGAAGGTGGGCTGCTGAGTACGTTTGTACTCACCCTTGCTTATTTGTTGTTTTTCAGAAAAAGGAGATCGGGTAAGAGTTACGACTGTTCCCAACCTTGCCTGTGGCTGTTGGACCACTGATTTGCTTCGCTGCGTATATCGGGCTGCTTCAGCCCCACTCTGATGATATTCCCGAGTTGTGGACCAACTCTTAAAGTTGTTCGCCACCTTTGTAGGTTTGTCTCGTTTGAGCAGATTTGGTATCATCTGATGTATAAATGTGTTTACTAGCCTCCTGGGACTAGTAATTGTATCACATTTGAGTCCCAGAGGATTGGGGACGCTTCAATAGGCAACATCGCCAAGTGGGCCGCGGAGCTCGCTGAGTTCCACCTGGACTTCCAGCCTCGCCACGCCGTCAAGAGCCAGGTCCTGGCTGACTTCATCGTGGAGTGGACACCTCCCTCGAGCGCTCATGGGGGTCCGGATCCCGATTCGGACCCCACACCTGTGGAGCCCAGGGATCCGGTCTTCACCAAGCCCCACTAGACGCTCTTCTTCGACGGATCCGCCCGTCAACAAGTTGGCGGAGCTGGGGTGGTCCTCATCGACCCCAACGGAGATCAAGTGAAGTACATGGTGCACCTTGAGTTCAAGGCCACCAACAATATGGCAGAGTACGAAGCATTGATCTTCGGCTTGTCGGCCGCCCTATCCCTGGGGATCTGCTAGCTCCTCGTGAAGGGGGACTCCCAGCTGATCATCAAGCAAGTCTGCGGGGAATGTAGCTGCAATGAGCCCAGGCTCGCAACTTACCTCCTCCACGTAAGGAACCTGGAAAAAGACTTCACGGCCCTAGAACTACAACATGTTCCTCGGGCTGACAACTCGGCGGCAGATGAACTCTCCGTGAGGGCATCAACTTGGGCACCCGTGCCCGAGGGCGTCTTCGAAAGACGGCTGCTGAGACCCACCGCCCAGCCTGCCGAACTGGACGAAGGAGGTGAGACTAGCACCTCGAAGCTAGCGGTCCCGGTGGTGTACACCGGACAGTGTCCGGTGCTCCAAGGAGATGCGACTCTGAACTCGCCAGTTTCGGGAATCCGCTCCGCTATAATTCACAGGACATGTCCAGTGTACACCGGACTGTCCGGTGTAACAGCGGAGCAACGACTACTTCGGCGCCAACGGTCACCTGCAGGGGCATTAAATGCGCGCCAGAGCGCGCAGAGGTCAGGCACGCGCGAGACGGCGCACCGGACACTCTACAGTACATGTCCGGTGCGCCACCGGACATCCAGGCGAGCCCAGAAGTCAGAGCTCCAACGGTCGGAACCCAACGGCCTGGTGACGTGGCTGGCGCACCGGACTGTCCAGTGCACCATGCGACAGACAGCCTCCACCAAACGGCTAGTTTGGTGGTTGGGGCTATAAATACCCCCAACCACCCCACATTCAAGTCATCCTAGTTTTCACACTTCCAACTACTTACAAGAGCTAGGCATTCAATTCTAGACACGCCCAAAGTGATCAAATCCTCTCCAATTCCACACAAGGCTTTAGTGATTAGTGAGAGAGATTTGTTGTGTTCTTTTGAGCTCTTGCGCTTGGATTGCTTCCTTCTTTCTCATTTGTTCTTGTGATCAAAACTCATTTGTAACCAAGGCAAGAGACACCAATTGTGTGGTGGTCCTTGCGGGGAAGTTTTTGTTCCCGGTTGATTTGAGAAGAGAAGCTCACTCGGTCCGAGGGACCGTTTGAGAGAGGGAAAGGGTTGAGATAGACCCGGCCTTTGTGGCCTCCTCAACGGGGAGTAGGTTTGAGAGAACCGAACCTCGGTAAAACAAATCCACGTGTCTCACTCTTTACTTGCTTGCGATTTGTTTTGCGCCCTCTCTCTCGGACTCATTATTATTTCTAACGCTAACCCGGCTTGTAGTTGTGTTTAAGTTGTTAAATTTCAGATTCGCCCTATTCACCCCCCCTCTAGGCGACTTTCAGTAGCGCAGATTCAATCTGAGATTGAAGAATGGCATCCGCCATAACCAAACTGGCATCATCCACTAAGTCCCAAACTGGAGGCGAACAACTAAGAGAACCCATGGACACATCAGGCCCATCAGCTCCGATGATCTCTATTTTGTCGAGCAGCCCAGCCTCATGCTGGCCCTGAAGATTGTCAACGGTCATACACAACCCGACAGCTGGACCCACGGAACCAGCAGGGATCGGACAGCAAAGAGGCTGATTATTCAGAATGCTAGACCCACCGTCCCCATGTCCAAAGCCCCATCATGTGACTTCCGTATGGTCACTTTGCATAGAGTTATCCTCCATGACAATGTCTTCTGCTGCCTCCTCCGTCAGAAACGTATCATTATCATGATTTTTAGAATAGTCTTCATTCTCACCTTCTGTCTTATCATCACCAATCCACCTCCCATATTTGAGTACCTTATCTACTTTGAAAAAAAATATCATATAACCCTTCACCAACTACTCCCTCCTTCCCATGAAACAAGGCGTCTAAGGTTCTCAAATTTTTCCCATGAAACAAGGCGTGCGGTGGTTTTCTAGCTAATGTGGACACATGTACCCCTGCTCTGCATATGATTAGAGAGTAAATGACAATGAGGAAGTTTATGGCAGTTTATTCCATATACGGTGGTTTTCTGGCTAATGTGGATCTAATACCGTCTATGCATACTGAAAGGGAAATGTGCCCTTGGGCCATTTCTAAGTATTTTGGTGATTGAGTGCCAACACAAGTGCTTAAGTGTTAATCTATGCTAATTGATGGACAAAGTGCAAATCAAGAGTAAAGGTATGTTTCTAAGACTTGGTACATTGTTTTGGAGACTAATGTATTGTGTCTAAGTGCTAGAAACAGGAAAAGACCAATTTGGAAAAGTCTTGGCTAAGCAGCCAAGACTCTGCGCAGTCTAGGTGCACCGGACAGTGTCCGGTGGTGCACCGGACAGTGTCTAGTGCGCCAGGCTGGTGACTGTCAACTGGCTGCTCTCGGGAGGCGATCAACGGCGTACGGCTATAAATCACCGGACTGTCCGGTGGTGCACGGGACTGTCCGGTGAACCATTCACAGGCGAAGTCGTCGCTCTTGGGAAGCGATTAACGGCGTACGGCTATAATTCACCGGACTGTCCGGTGAGCCAACGGTCAGCCGGGCCAACGGTCGGCCGAGGATTCCGCGCGTGACGCGTGGCTGAGCCAACGGTCACAAGGGGGCACCGGACTGTCCGGTGCGCCAGGCGACAGAAGGCAAGAATTGCCTTCCTGGAATGCTCTCAACGGCTCCTAACTGCCTTGGGGCTATAAAAGGGGGCCCTAGGCGCATGGAGGAGTACACCAAGTATTCTCTAAGCATTCCTAAGCACCAAGACTTCAATTCCGCGCATTCAATTCTTTGTGATAGCAACTAGAGCTCCGTTTGAGTAGAGAACTCGTTGAGTTGTGTTGAGAGCTCGTGTTGTGACTTGTGTGCGTGTGTTGCTCTGATTTTGTGTCTTGTGTGCGTTGCTCATCCCATCCTTACTTCCGTGCTTCTTTGTGAACATCTTTGTAAGGGCGAGAGACTCCAAGTTGTGGAGATTCCTCGCAAGCAGGATATAGTAAAGTGAAAGCAAAACACCGTGGTATTCAAGTGGGTCTTTGGACCGCTTGAGAGGGGTTGAGTGCACCCCTTATCCATTGGGACGCCACAACGTGGAGTAGGCAAGTATTGGACTTGGCCGAACCACGGGATAAACCATTGTGCCATCTCTGTGTTGATCTCTTTGTGGTTATTGTGTTTTGCTAAGACTCCTCTCTAGCCACTTGGCCTTATTGTGCTAACTTCTAATCAAGTTTTTGTGGCACTAAGTTTCAAGTTTTACAGGATCACCTATTCACCCCCCCCCTCTAGGTGCTCTCAATTGGTATCAGAGCCGTTCTCTTCAAGAAAGGGACTAATCGCCCGAAGAAATGGATCCTAAGGGCAAGGGGATGGTGGTCAATGATAAGGAGGAGTCCTTCGTCAATGATCCAAAGGATGAAAAGCCTACTGACTCGGGGTCGGGCCACAAAAGAAAAGACGGGAAGAAGAAGAAAACGAGGCGCATCAAGGAGATCATCTACTACGACGACAGCGACGAGTCCTCTTCTTCCCAAAAGGACAACGACGACAACAACTACGATAAAAAGAAAACGGTCAATTCGAACTTTTCTTTTGATTACTCTCGTATTCCGCAAAGTACCAATGCTCATTTACTCTCCATTCCACTTGGTAAACCTCCTCACTTTGATGGAGAGGACTACAGATTTTGGAGTCACAAAATGCGTAGTCACTTGTTCTCTCTCCATCCAAGCATATGGGAGATAGTAGAGAGTGGAATGAAATTTGATAGTACTGATAGTCCCATGTTCATTAATGAGCAAATTCACAAAAATGCACAAGCTACTACTGTTCTTCTAGCTTCATTGTGCAGGGACAAATACCATAAGGTGAGCGGCTTGGATAACGCCAAGCAGATTTGGGACACCCTCAAGATCTCACATGAGGGGAACGACGTCACCATGCTCACCAAGATGGAGTTGGTGGAGGGCGAACTTGGGAGATTCGCAATGATCAGGGGCGAGGAGCCAACCCAAACGTACAACCGGCTCAAGACCCTCGTCAACAAAATAAGGAGCTATGGAAGCACGCGATGGACGGACCACGACGTCGTCCGCCTAATGCTAAGGTCTTTTACCGTCCTCGATCCACATCTTGTGAACAATATTCGTGAGAATCCTAGGTACACCAAGATGTCGCCCGAGGAGATACTTGGAAAGTTCGTAAGAGGGCGGATGATGATCAAGGAGGCTAGATACGTTGATGATGCGTTGAATGGCCTAATCCAAGAGCCTCAAACCATTGCTCTCAAAGCAACAAGGAGCAAGGAGGCGCTACCTAGCAAGGTGGTGCAAGTTGAGGCGGCCGGGCTTAATGATGAAGAAATGGCCCTCATCATCAAGCGCTTCAAGATGGCGCTAAAGGGTCACAAGGGGCATCCCAACAAGAACAAGACAAAGGGGAAGCGCTCATGCTTCAAATGTGGTAAGATTGGTCATTTTATCGCTAATTGTCCCGATAATGATAGTGACCAGGAACAAGGGAACAAGAGGGAAAAGAAGAAGACTTACAAGAAGGCTAAGGGCGAGGCACACCTTGGCAAAGAGTGGGACTCGGATTGTTCGTCGTCCGACTCCGACAATGAAGGACTCGCCGCCACCGCCTTCAACAAATCGTTCCTCTTCCCCAACGAGTATCACACCTGCCTCATGGCAAGGGAAAAGAAGGTAAGCACTCGTGATACTAGTACTTATGCTTCCTCAAGTGATGAAGAATCTAGCGATGATGAAATAGACTATTCATGTTTATTCAAGGGCCTAGATAGAACTAAGGTTGATAAGATTAATGAATTAATTGATGCCTTGAATGATAAGAATAGGTTATTAGAAAAGCAAGAGGATCTTTTGTATGAAGAATATGATAAGTTTGTAGAGGCACAAAAATCCCTTGCTTTAGAAATTAAAAGGAATGAAATGCTCTCTTGTGAATTGTCTACATGCCATGACTCTATTTCTAGCTTAAAGAGCATAAATGATGATTTGAATGCTAAGTAAGAAATAGCTAATAAATCAACATCTTGTGTAGAACATGTTGCAATTTGCAATAGGTGTAAAGATTTTAATGTTGATGCTTGTAGTGAACACCTAGTTTCAATTTCTAAATTGAATGATGAAGTGGCTAGTCTTAATGCCCAACTTAAGACTAGCAAGAGTGAATTTGACAAAATAAAATTTGCAAGGGATGCCTACACGATTGGTAGACACCCCTCAATTAAGGATGGTCTTGGCTTCAAGAGGGAAGTCAAGAACTTAACAAGCCATAAGGCTTCCATCTCCTCCAAGGAGAAAGGGAAGGCCTCTATGGCTAGTAGTACTCAAAAGAACCATGCTTTCATGTATCATGATAGGAGACATTCTAGGAATGCTTATAGAAGTTATGATGCTTTTGATTCTCATGCCATGTTTGCTTCTAGTTCTTCTATTATGCATGATAGAAATTTGGCTAGGAAAAATGCTATGCCTAGAAGAAATGTTGTTCATGTTCCTAGAAAAGTAAACAATGAACTTTCTACAATTTTTCATACTTGCAATGCTTCCTTTGCTATTTGTAGAAAGGATAAGAAGGTGATTGCTAGGAAGTTAGGGGCAAGATGCAAGGGAGATAAAACTTGCATTTGGGTCCCTAAGACCATTGTGACTAACCTTGTAGGACCCAACAAGAGTTGGGTACCTAAAACCCAAGCCTAAATTTTCCTTGCAGGTTTATGCATCCGGGGGTTCAAGCTGGATTATCGACAGCGGATGCACAAACCACATGACGGGGGAGAAGAAGATGTTCACCTCCTACGTCAAGAACAAAGATTCCCAAGACTCAATCATATTCGGTGACGGGAATCAAGGCAAGGTGAAAGGGTTAGGAAAAATAGCTATTTCATCCAAGCACTCCATTTCCAATGTGTTTTTAGTTGAGTCGCTTGGATATAACTTATTGTCTGTGAGTCAGCTTTGTAATATGGGATATAACTGCTTATTCACAAATGTAGATGTGTCTGTCTTTAGAAGGAGTGATGGTTCATTAGCTTTTAAGGGTGTATTAGACGGCAAACTCTATTTAGTTGATTTTGCAAAAGAGGAGGCCGGTCTAGATGCATGCTTAATTGCTAAGACTAGCATGGGCTGGCTGTGGCATCGTCGCTTAGCACATGTAGGGATGAAGAACCTTCACAAGCTTCTAAAGGGAGAACACGTGATAGGTCTAACTAATGTAACTTTCGAAACAGATAGACCTTGTGCAGCTTGTCAAGCAGGTAAACAAGTGGGAAGTGCTCATCACATCAAGAACGTGATGACTACATCAAGACCCCTGGAGCTGCTGCATATGGGCCTCTTCGGACCCGTCGCCTACCTAAGCATCGGGGGAAGTAAGTATGGTTTAGTAATTGTTGATGATTTTTCCCGCTTCATTTGGGTATTCTTTTTGTAGGATAAATCTGAAACCCAAGGGACCCTCAAGCGCTTCCTAAGGAGAGCTCAAAATGAGTTTGAGCTCAAGGTGAAGAAGATAAGGAGCGACAACGGGTCCGAGTTCAAGAATCTTCAAGTGGAGGAGTACCTTGAGGAGGAAGGAATCAAGCACGAGTTCTCCGCTCCCTACACACCACAGCAAAATGGTGTGGTAGAGAGGAAGAACAGGACGCTTATAGACATGGCGAGGACGATGCTTGGAGAATTCAAGATGCCCGAGCGGTTTTGGTCGGAAGCTGTGAACACGGCTTGTCACGCCATAAACTGGGTGTACCTTCATCGCCTCCTCAAGAATACTTCGTATGAGCTTCTAACCGGTAACAAACGCAATGTGTATTACTTTCGGGTATTTGGGAGCAAATGTTATATTCTAGTAAAGAAAGATAGAAATTCTAAGTTTGCTTCCAAAGTTGTAGAAGGGTTTTTGTTAGGTTATGACTCAAATACAAAGGCGTATAGAGTCTTCAACAAATCATCGGGTTTAGTTGAAGTCTCTAGCGACGTTGTATTTGATGAGACTAATGGCTCTCCAAGAGAGCAAGTTGTTGATCTTGATGATGTAGATGAAGAAGACGTTCCAACGGACGCAATTCGTACCATGGCGATTGGAGACGTGCGACCACAGGAACAAAAGGAGCAAGATCAACCCTCTTCCTCAACAGTGGTGCATCCCCCAACTCAAGATGATGAACAGGTTCATCAAGAGGAGGCGTGTGATCAAGGGGGAGCACAAGATGATCATGTGATGGAGGAAGAAGCACAACCGGCACCTCCAACCCAAGTTCGAGTGACGATTCAAAGGAATCATCCCGTCGACCAAATTTTGGGTGACATTAGCAAGGGAGTAACTACTCATTCTAGATTAGTTAATTTTTGTGAGCATCACTCCTTTGTCTCTTCTATTGAGCCTTTCAGGGTAGAAGAGGCCTTGCTAGATCCGGACTGGGTGTTGGCCATGCAAGAGGAGCTCAATAATTTCAAGAGAAATGAAGGTTGGACACTGGTGCCTCATCCCAAGCAAAATGTTGTGGGAACCAAGTGGGTGTTCCGCAACAAATAAGACGAGCATGGGATGGTGACAAGGAACAAGGCTCGACTTGTGGCAAAAGGTTATGCCCAAGTCGCAGGTTTGGACTTTGAGGAGACTTTTGCTCCTATGGCTAGGCTAGAGTCCATTCGTATTTTGCTAGCATATGCCACTCACCATTCTTTCAGGTTGTTCCAAATGGATGTAAAGAGCGCTTTCCTCAACGGGCCAATCAAGGAGGAGGTGTACGTGGAGCAACCCCCTGGCTTCGAGGATGAACGATACCCCGACCACGTATGTAAGCTCTCTAAGGCGCTCTATGGACTTAAGCAAGCCCCAAGAGCATGGTATGAATGCCTTAGAGACTTTTTAATTGCTAATGCTTTCAAGGTTGGGAAAGCCAATCCAACTTTATTCACTAAGACTTGTGATGTTGACTTATTTGTGTGCCAAATTTATGTCGATGACATAATATTTGGTTCTACTAACCAAAAGTCTTGTGAAGAGTTTAGCAAGGTGATGACTCAAAAGTTTGAGATGTCGATGATGGGCGAGTTGAACTACTTCCTTGGGTTCCAAGTGAAGCAACTCAAGGACGGCACCTTCATCTCCCAAACGAAGTACACGCAAGACTTGCTAAAGCGGTTTGGGATGAAGGACGCCAAGCCCGCAAAGACTCCGATGGGAACTGACGGACACATCGACCTCAACAAAGGAGGTAAGTCCGTTGATCAAAAAGCATACCGGTCCATGATAGGTTCTTTGCTTTATTTATGCGCTAGTAGACCGGATATTATGCATAGTGTATGCATGTGTGCTAGATTTCAATCCGATCCAAGGGAGTGTCACTTAGTGGCCGTGAAGCGAATTCTTAGATATTTAGTCGCTACGCCTTGCTTCGGGATCTGGTATCCAAAGGGGTCTACCTTTGACTTAATTGGATATTCAGACTCCGATTATGCTGGATGTAAGGTCGATAGAAAGAGTACATCAGGGACGTGTCAATTCTTAGGAAGGTCCCTGGTGTCATGGAGTTCTAAGAAACAAACTTCCGTTGCCCTATCCACCGCTGAGGCCGAGTATGTTGCCGCAGGACAGTGTTGCGCGCAACTACTTTGGATGAGGCAAACCCTCCGGGACTTTGGCTACAATCTGAGCAAAGTCCCACTCCTATGTGACAATGAGAGTGCTATCCGCATAGCGGACAATCCTGTTGAGCACAGCCGCACAAAGCACATTGACATCCGGCATCACTTTTTGAGAGACCACCAGCAAAAGGGAGATATCGAAATGTTTTATATTAGCACCGAGAACCAGCTAGTCGATATCTTTACCAAGCCTTTAGATGAGAAGACCTTTTGCAGGCTGCGTAGTGAGCTAAATGTCTTAGATTCGCGAAACTTGGATTGATTTATAGCATACATGTGTATTATGCTTTGATCATGTTCCCTTATGCATTTTGTTCAAGTTGTACAAACATTCCCCGGACCTCACAAGTCCATGTGTGAGTGATGCACATATTTAGGGGGAGATGTGCTACAACTTGACCCTTTTGAGACTAATCATGTGTTTGAGTTTGCTTGATTTAGTCTCAAAGGTGGATTGTAAGGGAAAGGTGGACTTGGTACATGCAAGACTTCCACTGCACTCCGATGAGAGGGTAACTCACTCCAAGTCCATCTCAATATCCTTATTGCCTTGGTACTCTTATTTGAAGATTTTGGTGAGGCAATGGGGTTTAAGGGCCAAGATTGATCCTGTTTTGGTGCTTGATGCCAAAGGGGGAGAAAATAAGGCCAAAGCAACCAATGGATTAGCTACCACTTGAGAATTTTGAAAATAGTAGAATAGAGCTTTTGGTTTGTCAAAACTCTCTTGTTGTCTCTTTTGTCAAAAGTTGGTTTCTTGTGGGGAGAATAGTTGATTATGGGAAAAAGGGGGAGTTTTTGAAATCTTTGATCAATTTCTCTTGGAACAACTCTCTTTATGTCTCAACAAGTGTGTTTGACTTAGAGATAGGAAATTGAGGTTGATTTGCAAAAACAAAACCAAGTGGTAGCAAAGAATGATCCAAATATGCCAAATTTGAATCAAAACAAACTTGTGTTCTCATTTGCATTGATGTTGCACTTCTTTAGTTGCTTTTTGTTGTGTTGGCATAAATCACCAAAAAGGGGGATATTGAAAGGGAAATGTGCCCTTGGGCCATTTCTAAGTATTTTGGTGATTGAGTGCCAACACAAGTGCTTAAGTGTTAATCTATGCCAATTGATGGACAAAGTGCAAATCAAGAGTAAAGGTATGTTTCTAAGACTTGGTACATTGTTTTGGAGACTAATGTATTGTGTCTAAGTGCTAGAAACAGGAAAAGACCAATTTGGAAAAGTCTTGGCTAAGCAGCCAAGACTCTGCGTAGTCTGGGTGCACCGGACTGTCCGGTGGTGCACCGGACAGTGTCCGGTGCGCCAGGCTGGCGACTGTCAACTGGCTGCTCTCGGGAGGCGATCAACGACGTACGACTATAAATCACCGGACTGTCTGGTGGTGCACCGGACTGTCCGGTGAACCATTCACAGGCGAAGTCGTCGCTCTCGGGAAGCGATTAACGGCGTACGGCTATAATTCACCGGACTGTCCGGTGAGGCACCGGACTGTCCGGTGAGCCAACGGTCAGCCGGGCCAACGGTCGGCCGAGGATTCCGTGCGTGACGCGTGGCCGAGCCAACGGTCACAAGGGGGCACCGGACTGTCCGATGTGCACCGGACAGTGTCCGGTGCGCCAACGGCTCTGGATCTTCAACGGTCGGCTGTGCCACAGAAGGAAAGAAATCCGCACCGGACAGTGTCCGGTGGTGCACCGGACTGTCCGGTGCGCCAGGCGACAGAAGGCAAGAATTGCCTTCCTGGAATGCTCTCAACGGCTCCTAACTGCCTTGGGGCTATAAAAGGGGGCCCTAGGCGCATGGAGGAGTACACCAAGTATTCTCTAAGCATTCCTAAGCACCAAGACTTCAATTCCGCGCATTCGATTCTTTATGATAGCAACTAGAGCTCCGTTTGAGTAGAGAACTCATTGAGTTATGTTGAGAGCTCGTGTTGTGACTTGTGTGCGTGTGTTGCTCTGATTTTGTGTCTTGTGTGCGTTGCTCATCCTATCCTTACTTCCGTGCTTCTTTGTGAACATCTTTGTAAGGGCGAGAGACTCCAAGTTGTGGAGATTCCTCGCAAGCAGGATATAGTAAAGTGAAAGCAAAACACCGTGGTATTCAAGTGGGTCTTTGGACCGCTTGAGAGGGGTTGAGTGCAACCCTCGTCCGTTGGGACGCCACAACGTGGAGTAGGCAAGTATTGGACTTGGCCGAACCACGGGATAAACCACTGTGCCATCTCTGTGTTGATCTCTTGTGGTTATTGTGTTTTGCTAAGACTCCTCTCTAGCCACTTGGCCTTATTGTGCTAACTTCTAATCAAGTTTTTGTGGCACTAAGTTTCAAGTTTTACAGGATCACCTATTCACCCCCCCTCTCTAGGTGCTCTCACATACACACACAAGGCAAGGTAGAGATTCTAGGGATTTTTAATTCTATTCACATGCAGGACATCTTCATTCACTATGGCGTGAAGATCTTCACCTGGACCAAGGAGACACGCCAGGAGCAGCATGCATCGTGCAAAGAGGGCCATGAGGTAGTGACTAGTGAAATAGGAAGTGAATAGCGCAGCGTTCTTCATAGGTATTTAGTGCTAATTTTTTGCTCCAAAATTTTCACGGCCAGCACCACGCGCGCGCAATTCCTTTGCTCGCCACCGCATAATGAGTCAGGAAGCGCACGAACGCTCCCAAAATTCCTTCGGCCGGCAACATAATCTATTCCTTGCATGCATGGTGCTAATATATTTCCATGCAGTTTCCTGCATGTGCATGTCCATAATTATCTGCCCACGATTCAATCTCACGCCCACAAATTTCTCCTCCATGCTTGTAGCCAGGGGCAACCAGCAGAAAAAAAAAGTTACGCTAATTTTCGTGCAAAGCCTTTAGACGCCTTGTTTCATGGGAAGGAGGGAGTACTATTTTTGCAGGCTCCGGAATGTGATTTACATCCGTCATAGCAACCAAGATACGAACCATCTCCATTCTCCGAGTGTATCTCATATCCAATTTCTATGTTACGCCAAGAATAGAACCAACCGCCCACAGAGGAAGAAAGGAGCGGATCTCAAACAGAACCCCATAAACATTCATCCAAGCCTTCTGCAGAAGATAAGAGACCGACTCAATTCTTTGGTTTACCTCCTGTACCTGTATTTGTTCCTTGTGACTATGGTCTAACCAAGAAAGAAAACAGATTAAGGGCCCCATTTCTTCGTTATATACAGTAGCTAATACATTGATTATCAGGTCATGGTCTGTATGCTTGCCCCCATTGACTCTGATGATGGGTTAGGTTGGTCTTGTGTTCGTGTTTAGTTTGGTTGCAGCTTTTGGCGTTAGGTGGCTTGCTCCATCTTGCTTTTCTCTAAGTTGAAACCAGCCCATCCGGGGGGGGGGGGGGGGGGGGGGGGGGGGATGGGATCCGTGCTCAAGTTCGTCTCTTTGATGTGCCAGCTGGCAAGGAATGTTCCTCTGATTGACCGTCAAATGGTTTGGTCTAACAGAACAGGTACTAAACCTACAGGGACACTCACTTTTATCGCCAGAATACTTAACCATGCGCAAAATCTCTTTTTTTTAAATCAGATGTATTCAAATTCTGTACCGAAGTTTATGACTGATTAGAACAGAATAACGTGTATACATGCCAGCATCATCAGCTGCAATCGAGAAAATTGGTCGAACCAACAGCTACCGAGCACAGGACGGCATGACCATTGGCAGCGACACGTTGCGTGCGTCAATGGACATACTATTCATCAGTTCATCTACCCAAGTGTTTGTCTCGTTGTATTTGTGTTTTACCGTTACGCGGTGGGTTTGGTTGGTCTTGTCGTTTGGGTCGAAGCGGCTTTGATGGGTTTGGTACTTTGGTGGCTGCTTGCTCCCGTTGAATTTCCAACATGGATGCACTAGACGTGGGCATGGGCAGGTGACACTTGTCGGTCTGCCATGCTTTTTCTTCGGACCTGTTTGGAACATTTTTCTTCGGACCTGTTTGGAACATTTTTTTTCTGAAGGGTTTTCCCCCCTAGAATTTAGACTCATGGATAATATAGCTGTCACAAGAATCTGGATATCACGGGGTTTGCATGGTTTAGGGTTTAGGAAACGTTGGATTTTTACCGTCGCGACACCTTGACGGACTCTGCATTCATATTGATTTGGACGATTTTTATATAAACAACTCTTATATAAACAGGCCGAGAAGCGAAGCGTTTAGTTGCCAGAAGCCGATTCTGACACAAACGAGTTGAGAATCAAAGCGTTTGGCTGTCAGAAGTCGATTCTGACGGCCAGATTCCGAAACAAAAAGGGGCCTTCATTCATTTCCAAGAGCTAGATTGCTTTGGTACTATAGATTGTTCCGCTCAATTGACCACGACGAGGTTCGTGTTTCGCTCGTGAGAAGAGTAAATCAGCATCGTAAAAGTCATAAGGGTGTGTTTGGTTAGGGAGTCAGCTAGAATGGAGCGGCTCCATTCTAGTTTCCAAGAATGGAGTTGTTCCATTCTGTATTTGGCAAGCTGCTCCATTTTTTTGGTCCTCTTTGGCAGGGCTCTGGCTCATCTAGAAACAGCTTTGACTCTAGCTCCTTAGCTTCTCTAGAGGAGCCAGAGACAGAGCTCTTGAAGGGCTATCAATGAGAAGCCGTTTTTTAACGTTTTGGTAGAGCTTCACGATGAGACAGAGCGAGAGCCTTCAGCCATGCCAAAAGGTCCCTTTGTTTGGTTGAAGAGTAGAATAGAGCGGAGCCATTACGTTCTTTGTTTGGTTGGAGAGCCATATAAGTATAGAGGGGAGGACTTGCGTCCAATCGTTTTAGTGGAGCAGGGGCATCCCAACTATTTATGAAATTATGGTATATTTTCATATGGGGACTTCCAGAGCCGCTTCGCTCCTCTTTCATTAGAGACCAAAGATTCAGAAAATAGGAATGAAGCCGCTCTATTTTTCTTCGCTACTCAACAAAACACACTACAAGGAGGAAGGGGTTCACTTTTGAATTAATTACGCTACTCAACAAAACACACTACAAGCCGCTGGCGTGTTTGGTTCGGCTTTTTTCTGACCAGCTTTTCTGAAAAGCTGGCTGTGGGGAAAAGCTGGCTGTTGTGAAAAGCTGGTGGTTAGAATTTAGGTGTTTGGTTCGCCAGCTGTGCAGAAAAGCTGTTCTTGAGAATCTACGTGTTTGGATAATCAGATTCTCATATTGCAGATTCTGTTCGAAGAAACGATAAAATGAAACCCATAACGAATAAAAGGTCATTACACAATAATTAGTGGAGTTGATTACATCATAAGTACCGTTACATTGACATACTTAACTACGACACTAATGCATTAGCAATTGCATCTCGAAAAGCACTCATGTCTAACTCATCAGATGTGCTACTACTACTCTCACCTAAAGGTACATCATGACTGATGCTATTAGGTCCTAGTTCATCAAAGTCTCTATCGTGTAGAGCACTCTCTCTAATGAAGTTATGCAATGTCATACAAGCAATAATTATCTTGGATTGTTTGGTAAGCGAAAAAGAAGGGAGACTTAATAGAACTCTCCACTTCATTTTAAGCACCCCAAACGATCGCTCTATAACATTGCGTAGCGAAGAGTGTGCATAGTTGAATACTTCTTTGCTCCCAATAGGTTGCCTCGCATTTTGCCATTCAGAAATGTGGTACTTCTGACCCTTATAAGGTGCAAGGTAGCCCTTTCTATTTGGATAGCATGAATCGACAAGATAGTATTTACTTGCACAAACATGAAATACAAAAGTTAAATACTTAAGCCATTAATTAATAGCATATGACAAAAAAAGTACAACATATTTATATACCTTCTGGTGGCTGGGGGAACCTGTCTGCATAAGTTATCAAAGTATCTTGTAATACTCTAGTGTCATGTACAGATCCTGGCCATCCTGTGACAACAAATGTGAACCTCATATCGAAGTCACAAACGGCCATTACATTCTGCGATGCGTAACCGTGCCGTCCAATATATTTGGCTTGCTCCGAGGCCGGGACTGCCGCTGGAAAGTGACTACCATCAATTGCTCCTATGCAATCCTTGAAGTGTGGCCAAAATCTCGCCTCTCGCAAACGAGGATGAATCTCGATGAAATATGGGTCTTTGGGCTTAATTATGTCAGATGACATCTTAAACAGTGCATCAAGGACTTCACTATACTTGCGACTAATTGTTTCCAAGGAGTGACCAAACTTATTCCTTATCTGCCTAAATGACTGTGGACCCCCACATGCCCACAAGAAAATGCCAAGAGCTTCCATAGTACTGACACCCCGGCTTGGAAGCAGACCATAATTGTCCACCAATGTGTCATGCAATCGTCTAAAAACAGTTCGTCGCATGCGAAACATATCGAAGCAGTCGTTACTATTCTCCAACGTTCTCTCCACCCATTGAATACCAGTTTCAACCAATGTTCTTCTAGGAACCTGACTGAAAGTCCTGCCCAAAATGTCTACAGCATATATAGCAACCACCAATTCTGCATCTGTGTCATCCATTTCATTATCATATGTGTGTGCAGCAGGGTCACACATCTGCATGCACACAAACAACAGACACATATTCATATGTAACCACAGTTTATAAGTCTCATATTAATGTACAACCACAGTTTACAAGCCACATATATTCATGTTTCAAAGGAGACAGAAAGTTCACAGATTCACATTGTTCACAAGCTGACAACTCTGATTATTGAAATACAAGTTCAACTCGAATATCTCGAAAAATGTTTCAAAGGGAAAATGAAGCGTACGACAAGACTCATAACAATGAAACGACAAGACTCATAAAACAGACAGAAACAACCATAATACTGAACATAAGCCTCTGTTGTCGGACGACCAGCATTTAAGTGCACTTTTTAAGATCTATCTCGTAAGCATTGCGAAGCCAAGCGATCCTTCCTTCTTTTGTCTGCAGTGTTGCAAAAACATCTCTATACCTTTTCTCAATCAATAGATGAGTGGCAAACAAATGTAGTTGGCTGCCTTCTGGTGATCTATCATCGATAACTTGTTGCAACTGCGCCTTAACCTTAACTCGAACTGGGTCATTGTCAGCAGAGGTAATTGACTTGTTAGTGGTCATTGAACGCGACTCAAAAGCCTCCACTAGTCTTTTCATGTACTCTTCCCTCGAATCTTTTTTCTTCTTTGGTTTAGGAGAATCATGCCACATCTTACGCTTCCCAGTCGCATTTGTGCATGGGTCAGGTGTGCTGTTTTCACCCCCACCTAAAGTGGCTTCGAAATGATCATCAGATGATGAATTAGCATCCTCGATGCCAGGAACCAGGGTTCTTTCATTTGTGCAGACAATGGGTCCAAACATAACCTTTAGCTCGTCCTCATTCTCTAGTGGGGCTGTTTTGAACATAATACACCCTGGCATTGCCTGCAGCAACATTGTATTTCCTACTTTGAGATGGCCATTTGTACTGTTAATCTAAAAATTAAAAATTAGTCTACTTACTTCATTTTGCTTAGCCCACCACTCATCTGGAGCACTGATTGAACCAGTATGAGGGTCTCGACCAAGACCTGTAGCCCTTTCATTAAGAGTTTTCCACTGTGTGAACATTCTCTTTAAAGTGTCCCACCTATTCTTCATTTGATCCCTGGTGTAAGTGCGACCAGTGCGTTCCTTAAACTTTCTTATGAGGTTAGCATACTGAAAGGGAATTAGGCTTACACCTAGTTCCTAAATAATTTTGGTGGTTGAATTGCCCAACACAAACAATTGGACTAACTAGTTTGATCTAGTGAATAAGTTATATAGGTGTCAAAGGTTCACAACAAGCCAATTAAAAGACCAAAGTTGGGTTCAAAATAGAGAGCTAAAGGCATCCCGAGAGACTCCCTGGTTTGGCGCACCGGACTGTCCGGTGGCGCACCGGACAGTGTCCGGTGCACCAGGGGACCGCACGCAGAACTCCTCAGCCTCGGGAATTTTCAGAAGCCGGCGCGCTATAATTCACCGGACTGTCCGGTGTACACCGGACAGTGTCCGGTGCTCCAAGAAGACGCGGCTCTAGAACTTGGCAGCCTCGGGTAATCATAACGGCTGCTCCGCTATAATTCACCGGACATGTCCGGTGTACACCGGACTGTCCGGTGTAACAGCGGGGCAACGGCTACTTCGCGCCAACGGTCGCCTGCAACAGCAATTAATGCGCGCCAGAGCGCGCAGGCGTCAGGCACGCCCATGCTGGCGCACCGGACACTCTACAGTACATGTCCGGTGCGCCACCAGACATCCAGGCGGGCCCAGAAGTCAGAACTCCAACGGTCAAATTGTAACGGCTCTAGTGACGTGGCTGGCGCACCGGACTGTCCGGTGCACACCGGACTGTCCGGTGCACCATCGAACAGACAGCCTCCACCAAACGGCTAGTTTGGTGGTTGGGGCTATAAATATCCCAACCACCCCACATTCAAGTTATCCAAGTTTTTCAGCTTCCAACCACTATACAAGAACTAGCATTCATTGCAAAGCACACCAAAAGAGATCAAATCCTCTCCCAACTCCACACAAAGCCTTAGTGCCTAGAGAGAGTGATTTGTAGTGTTCATTTGAACTCTTGCGCTTGGATCGCTTCTTTTCTTTGGCATTCTTTCTTGTGATCAAACACTCACTTGTAATTGAGGCAAGAGACACCAATTGTGTGGTGGTCCTTGCGGGAAGTTTGTTTCCCAAGTGATTTGAGAAGAGAAGCTCACTCGGTCCGAGGGACCGTTTGAGAGAGGGAAGGGTTGAAAGAGACCCGGCCTTTGTGGCCTCCTCAATGGGGAGTAGGTTTGCGAGAACCGAACCTCGGTAAAACAAATCCACGTGTCACACTCCTTATTCGCTTGCGATTTGTTTTGCACCCTCTCTCGCGGACTCGATTATTATTTCTAACGCTAACCCGTCTTGTAGTTGTGATTATTTTTGAGAATTTCAGTTTCGCCCTATTCACCCCCCTCTAGGCGACTTTCAATTGGTATCAAAGCCCGGTGCTTCATTAGAGCCTAACCGCTCAAAGTGATGTCAGGAGATCACACCAAGAGGGAGATGGAGACCGGCGACAAGCCCACTACAAGCCAAGGGAGCACTTCATCGGAAAAGTCCCGCACCAAGAGGAAGGAGAAGAAGAAGGACTCCTCCAAACGGAAGGAGAAAAGATCTTCTTCTTCTCACCACAAAGAGAAGAAGGAAAAATCTTCTTCCCACAAGTCGCATCGGAAAGGCGACAAGCACAAGAGGATGAGGAAAGTGGTCTACTACGAGACCGACACTTCATCAACATCCACCTCCGACTCCGATGCGCCGTCCGTAACTTCTAAGCGCCAAGAGCGCAAGAAGTTTAGTAAGATCCCCTTACACTATCCTCATACATCTAGACATACTCCATTACTTTCCGTTCCATTAGGCAAACCGCCAACCTTTGATGGCGAAGATTATGCTATGTGGAGTGACTTAATGAAATTTCATCTAACCTCTCTCCACAAAAGTATATGGAATGTTGTTGAGTTTGGAGCATAGGTACCATCCATAGGGGAAGAAGATTATGATACGGACGAGGTGGCCCAAATCGAGCACCTCAACTCTCAAGCTACAAGCATACTCCTCGCCTCTCTAAGTAAGGAGGAATACAACAAGGTGCAAGGGTTGAAGAATGCAAAGGAGATTTGGGACCTTCTCAAGACCGCGCACGAGGGTGATGAACTTACTAAGATCACCAAGCGGGAAACGATCGAGGGGGAGCTCGGTCGCTTCCGTCTTCGCCAAGGGGAGGAGCCACAAGATATGTACAACCGGCTCAAAACCTTGGTGAACCAAGTGCGCAACCTCGGGAGCAAGAAATGGGATGATCACGAGGTGGTTAAGGTTATTTTGAGATCACTTATTTTCCTTAACCCCACTCAAGTTCAATTAATTCGTGGTAATCCTAGATACACACTAATGACTCCCGAGGAAGTAATCGGGAATTTTGTGAGCTTTGAATGTATGATTAAAGGATCAAAGAAGATCAACGAGCTTGATGAACCCTCCACGTCCGAAGCACAACCGGTGGCATTTAAGGCGACGGAGGAGAAGAAGGAGTCTACACCGAGTAGACAACCAATTGATGCCTCCAAGCTCGACAATGAGGAGATGGCTTTAATCATCAAAAGCTTTCGCCAAATCCTCAAGAAACGGAAGGGGAAGGACTACAAATCCCGTTCCAAGAAGGTTTGCTACAAGTGTGGTAAGCCCAGTCACTTTATTGCTAAATATCCATTATCAAGTGACAGTGACAGGGATAACGACAAGAAGGGCAAGAGGAGAGAAAAGAAGAGGTACCACAAGAAGAGGGGCGGCGATGCCCACGTGTGCCGCGAGTGGAACTCCGACGAGAGCTCCACCGACTCCTCCGACGACGACGAGGACGCCGCCAACATCGCCGTCACCAAGGGCCTCCTCTTCCCCAACATCGGCCACAAATGTCTCATGGCAAAGGACGGCAAAAAGAAGAAGGTTAAATCCAAATCCTCCACTAAATATGAGTCTTCTAGTGATGATAATGCTAGTGATGAAGAGGATAACTTACGTACCCTTTTTGCCAACCTTAACATGGAACAAAAAGAAAAGTTAAATGAATTGATTAGTGCTATTCATGAAAAAGATGACCTTTTGGATTCCCAAGAGGATTTTCTAATTAAAGAAAACAAGAAACATGTTAAGGTTAAGAATGCTTATGCTCTAGAGGTAGAAAAATGTGACAAATTATCTAGTGAGCTAAGCACATGCCATGACACTATTGCCAACCTTAGAAATGAAAATGCTAAATTAATTGCTAAGGTTGATTCTCATGTTTGTATTGATTCAACTTCCAATTCTAGAAATGATAATGTTGATTTGCTTGCTAGGATTGATGAGTTGAATGTTTCTCTTGCTAGCCTTAGAGATGAGAATGAGAAATTGTTTGCTAAGGCTAAAGAATTAGATGCTTGCAATGTTACAATTTCCAATCTTAGAGATAACAATGAAATTTTGCGTGCTAAGATTGTTGAACGTAATTCTTGCAAAACATCTACATCTACTATTGAGCATGTGTCTATTTGTGATAGATGTAGAGATGTTGATATCAATGCTATTCATGATCACATGGTATTAATTAAACAACAAAATGATCATATAGCAAAATTAGATGCAAAAATTGCCGAGCATAACTTAGAAAATGAAAAGTTTAAATTTGCTAGAAGTATGCTCTATAGTGGGAGACGCCCGGGCATCAAGGATGGCATTGGCTACCAAAGGGGAGACAATGTCAAACTTCGTGCCCCTCCTAAAAGATTATCTAATTTTGTTAAGGGCAAGGCTCCCATGCCTCAGGATAATGAGGGTTACATTTTGTACCCTGCCGGTTATCCCGATAGCAAAATTAGGAAAATTCATTCTAAGAAGTCTCACTCTGGCCCTAATCATGCTTTTATGTATAAGGGTGAGACATCTAGTTCTAGGCAACCAACCCATGCCAAGTTGCCTAAGAAGAAAACTCCTAATGCATCAAATGATCATGACATTTCATTCAAAACTTTTGATGCATCATATGTGCTTACTAACAAATCCGGCAAGGTAGTTGCCAAGTTTGTTGGGGGCAAACACAAGGGCTCCAAGACTTGTGTTTGGGTACCCAAAGTTCTTGTTTCTAATGCCAAAGGACCCAAAACCGTTTGGGTACCTAAAGTCAAGAACTAAAATTGTTTTGTAGGTTTATGCATCCGGGGGCTCAAGTTGGATACTCGACAGCGGGTGCACAAACCATATGACAGGGGAGAAGAAGATGTTCTCCTCTTATGAAAAAAACCAAGATCCCCAACGAGCTATCACTTTCGGGGATGGAAATCAAGGTTTGGTTAAAGGATTGGGTAAAATTGCTATATCACCTGACCATACTATTTCCAATGTTTTTCTTGTAGATTCTTTAGATTACAATTTGCTTTCCGTTTCGCAACTATGTCAAATGGGCTACAACTGTCTATTCACTGATATAGGTGTCACTGTCTTTAAAAGAAGTGATGATTCAATAGCATTTAAGGGAGTGTTAGAGGGTCAGCTATACTTGGTAGATTTTGATAGAGCTGAACTCGACACTTGCTTAATTGCTAAGACTAACTTGGGTTGGCTCTGGCACCACCGACTAGCCCATGTTGGAATGAAGAATCTTCATAAGCTTCTAAAGGGAGAACACATTTTAGGACTAACAAATGTTCATTTTGAGAAAGACAGGACTTGTAGTGCATGCCAAGCAGGGAAGCAAGTTGGCACTCATCATCCACACAAGAACATCATGACTAGTGACAGGCCACTGGAGCTCCTGCACATGGACCTATTCGGACCGATTGCTTACATAAGCATCGGCGGGAGTAAGTACTGTCTAGTTATTATGGATGATTATTCTCGCTTCACTTGGGTGTTCTTTTTGCAGGAAAAATCTCATACCCAAGAGACCTTAAAGGGATTCTTGAGACGCGCTCAAAATGAGTTCGACTTAAGGATCAAGAAAATTAGAAGCGACAATGGGACGGAGTTCAAGAACTCACAAATAGAAGGCTATCTTGAGGAGGAGGGCATCAAGCATGAGTTCTCTTCTCCCTACACCCCACAACAAAATGGTGTAGTGGAGAGGAAGAATCGAACTCTATTGGACATGGCAAGAACCATGCTTGATGAGTACAAGACACCGGATCGGTTTTGGGCCGAGGCGGTCAACACCGCCTGCTACGCCATCAACCGGTTATATCTACACCGAATCCTCAAAAAGACATCCTATGAACTCCTAACCGGTAAAAAGCCAAATATTTCATATTTTAGAGTTTTTGGTAGCAAATGTTTTATTCTTGTCAAAAGAGGTAGAAAGTCTAAATTTGCTCCTAAAACTGTAGAAGGCTTTTTGCTAGGATATGACTCAAACACAAGGGCATATAGAGTCTTTAACAAGTCCTCAGGACTTGTTGAAGTTTCTTGTGACGTTGTGTTTGGTGAGACTAACGGCTCTCAAGTAGAGCAGGTTGATCTTGATGAGATAGGTGAAGAACAGGCTCCGTGCATCGCGCTAAGGAACATGTCCATTGGGGATGTGTGTCCTAAGGAATCCGAAGAGCCTTCACATGCACAAGGTCAACCATCTTCCTCCATGCAAGCATCTCCACCAACTCAAAATGAGGACGAAGCTCAAGTTGATCAAAGAGATGAGCCATCTCAAGATGACGGCAATGATCAAGGGGGAGATGCAAATGATGAAGACAAGGAGGATGAAGAGCCAAGGCCGCCACACCCAAGAGTCCACCAAGCAATACAACGAGATCACCCCATCGACACCATCCTCGGTGACATTCATAAGGGGGTAACCACTCGTTCTCGTATTGCACATTTTTGTGAGCATTACTCTTTTGTTTCCTCTATTGAGCCACATAGGGTAGAGGAAGCACTCCAAGATTCGGATTGGGTGGTGGCGATGCAAGAGGAGCTCAACAACTTCACTAGGAACGAGGTATGGCATTTAGTTCCACGTCCTAATCAAAATGTTGTTGGAACCAAGTGGGTCTTCTGCAACAAGCAAGATGAGCATGGTGTGGTGACAAGGAACAAAGCTCGACTCGTGGCCAAGGGGTATTCACAAGTCGAAGGTTTGGATTTTGGTGAAACCTATGCACCCGTAGCTAGGCTTGAGTCAATTCGTATACTATTGGCCTATGCAACTTACCATGGCTTCAAGCTCTACCAAACGGACGTGAAGAGTGCCTTCCTCAACGGACCAATCAAGGAGGAGGTCTATGTTGAGCAACCTCCCGACTTTGAAGATAGTGAGTATCCTAACCATGTCTATAGGCTCTCTAAGGCGCTTTATGGGCTCAAGCAAGCCCCAAGAGCATGGTATGAATGCCTTAGAGATTTCCTTATTGCTAATGGCTTCAAAGTCGGCAAAGCCGATCCGACTTTATTCACTAAAACTCTTGACAATGATTTGTTTGTATGCCAAATTTATGTTGATGATATCATATTTGGGTCTACTAACGAATCTACTTGCGAAGAATTTAGTAGGATCATGACACAGAAATTCGAGATGTCTATGATGGGGGAGTTGAAGTATTTTCTAGGATTCCAAGTCAAGCAACTCCAAGAGGACACCTTCATTTGCCAAACGAAGTACACTCAAGACATTCTAACCAAGTTTGGAATGAGGGATGCCAAGCCCATCAAGACACCCATGGGAACAAATGGGCATCTCGACCTCGACACGGGAGGTAAATCCGTCGATCAAAAGGTATACCGGTCGATGATTGGTTCATTGCTTTATTTATGTGCATCTCGACCGGACATTATGCTTTCTGTATGCATGTGTGCAAGATTCCAAGCCGACCCTAAGGAATCACACCTTACGGCCGTAAAACGAATCTTGAGATATTTAGCTTATTCTCCTAAGTTTGGGCTTTGGTACCCTCGGGGATCCCCATTTGATTTGATTGGTTATTCGGATGCCGATTCGGCGGGGTGTAAAATCAATAGGAAGAGCACATCGGGGACTTGCCAGTTCTTGGGAAGATCCTTGGTGTCTTGGGCTTCAAAGAAGCAAAATTCGGTTGCTCTTTCCACCGCCGAAGCCGAGTACATTGCCGCAGGCCATTGTTGCGCGCAATTGCTTTGGATGAGGCAAACCCTGCGGGACTACGGTTACAAATTAACTAAAGTCCCTTTGCTATGTGATAATGAGAGTGCAATCCGCATGGCGGATAATCCTGTTGAGCATAGCCGCACTAAACACATAGCCATTCGATATCATTTTCTTCGGGATCACCAACAAAAGGGGGATATCGAGATTGCATACATTAATACTAAAGATCAATTAGCCGATATCTTTACCAAGCCACTTGATGAACAATCTTTTACCAAACTTAGGCATGAGCTCAATATTCTTGATTCTAGGAATTTCTTTTGCTAATTTGCACACATAGCTCATACGTATACCTTTGATCATGTCTCTTTTCCATGCTGTGACTAATATGTTTTCAAGTCTATTTCAAACCAAGTCATAGGTGTATTGAAAGGGAATTGGAGTCTTCGGCGAAGACAAAGGCTTCCACTCCGTAACTCATCCTTCGCCGTCACTCCTAACAACTCTCCATCTTTGGGGGAGAAAAGGACTTCACCTTTGGGATAATCTTCATTAGTTTATTTATGACCAAAGGGGGAGAAAGTACTTCGTGGGCTCTAATGATTCCGTTTTTGGCGATTCATGCCAAAGGGGGAGAAAGTATGAGCCCAAAGCAAAAGGACCACACCACCACCAATTTCAAAACCTTAGTTTTTCAAAAGAGTATTTTCAATTGGTATCTTATTGTGTTCAAAAGGGGGAGAAAGTAGTATTTCAAAATGATATATCAAAACCCTCTTGAACACTAAGAGGAGGATCTCATTTAGGGGGAGTTTTGTTTAGTCAAAGGAAAAGCATTTGAAACAGGGGGAGAAAATTTCAAATCTTGAAAATACTTTGCAAAATCTTATTCATTTACCTTTGACTACTTGCAAAATAACCTTGAAAAGGATTTACAAAATAATTTGCAAAAACAAAACATGTGGTGCAAGCGTGGTCCAAAATGTCAAAAACAAAGAAACAATCCATGCATATCTTGTAAGTATTTATATTGGCTCAATTCCAAGCAACCTTTGCACTTACATTATGCAAACTAGTTCAATTATGCATTTCTATACTTGCCTTGGTTTGTGTTGGCATCAATCACCAAAAAGGGGGAGATTGAAAGGGAATTAGGCTTACACCTAGTTCCTAAATAATTTTGGTGGTTGAATTGCCCAACACAAACAATTGGACTAACTAGTTTGATCTAGTGAATAAGTTATACAGGTGTCAAAGGTTCACAACAAGCCAATTAAAAGACCAAAGTTGGGTTCAAAATAGAGAGCTAAAGGCATCCCGAGAGACTCCCTGGTCTGGCGCACCGGACTGTCCGGTGGCGCACCGGACAGTGTCCGGTGCACCAGGGGACCGCACGCAGAACTCCTCAGCCTCGGGAATTTTCAGAAGCCGACGCGCTATAATTTACCGGACTGTCCGGTGTACACCGGACAGTGTCCGGTGCTCCAAGAAGACGCGGCTCTGGAACTTGGCAGCCTCGGGTAATCATAACGGCTGCTCCGCTATAATTCACTGGACATGTCCAGTGTACACCGGACTGTCCGGTGTAACAGCGGGGCAATGACTACTTCGCGCCAACGGTCGCCTGCAACAGCAATTAATGCGCGCCAGAGCGCGCAGGCGTCAGGCACGCCCATGCTGGCGCACCGGACACTCTACAGTACATGTCCAGTGCGCCACCGGACATCCAGGCGGGCCCAGAAGTCAGAACTCCAACGGTCAAATTGTAACGGCTCTGGTGACGTGGCTAGCGCACCGGACTATCCGGTGCACACCGGACTGTCCGGTGCACCATCGAACAGACAGCCTCCACCAAACGGCTAGTTTGGTGGTTGGGGCTATAAATATCCCAACCACCCCACATTCAAGTTATCCAAGTTTTTCAGCTTCCAACCACTATACAAGAGCTAGCATTCATTGCAAAGCACACCAAAAGAGATAAAATCCTCTCCCAACTCCACACAAAGCCTTAGTGCCTAGAGAGAGTGATTTGTAGTGTTCATTTGAGCTCTTGCGCTTGGATCGCTTCTTTTCTTTGGCATTCTTTCTTGTGATCAAACATTCACTTGTAATTGAGGCAAGAGACACCAATTGTGTGGTGGTCCTTGCGGGAAGTTTGTTTCCCAAGTGATTTGAGAAGAGAAGCTCACTCGGTCCGAGGGACCGTTTGAGAGAGGGAAGGGTTGAAAGAGACCCGGCCTTTGTGGCCTCCTCAACGGGGAGTAGGTTTGCGAGAACCGAACCTCGGTAAAACAAATCCACGTGTCACACTCCTTATTCGCTTGCGATTTGTTTTGCACCCTCTCTCGCGGACTCGATTATTATTTCTAACGCTAACCCGTCTTGTAGTTGTGATTATTTTTGAGAATTTCAGTTTCACCCTATTCACCCCCTTTCTAGGCGACTTTCACATACCCTTCGGCATTTAGAAAATGTTGTGGCCTGTTCCGTGCATTGACCTCTTCTACACAAATTTTTGTGTAAATTTTTGTTGCTCTACTATCCCACTTTGCAATCACTTTGCCAGACTTGTCCATCTAGTGCAAAACAAGTTTAGACGATTGAAAATACGTATTGAAGTGCACTTACTAAGAAAACAAAATGAACAAGTAAGGGACCATAATAACATAAGGTAGTAGCATAAGGAGTCAAATTAAGTTTGTCATAATTACATATATAGACTGAACAAATTGAAGTGCTGCGGGACACAAAAGCACAGGGAACTGCTCATTAAGCAAAAGGCTGATCTATCCCTGTTAAACTACCATCTTATTCAAAGGTTCACCATGGTCTAAGTTAAACCTCATTGTCACTAAACGAAGGCATCTGGTCCGAGTCATATTCTAGACCCCAGAAGTTTTCAAAGTGCTCCGCAAAGTCCCAATCTGGAGTAAGGTAGTCGTCAGCTGGGGGTGGTGAGGACAAGGCTGACGGTTCGTAGCTGCTGTCACCCGGGTTGTTAACGTTGTTCACGTTGTCCAAATTCTCTTGCAACACTAGAGAGTCTTGCTCAAGCATGCAAGCTATGTCCTCCAATGCTACACGAAGTTTGGTGGCGTCAAATGAGGTCAACCCGCGTCCTGGACAGATTGTTTCCTGGGCTACGTAAAATAGCTTGTCCGCAATCTCTTGCATCCTTCCAATTGCCTTGTCGGCTATGGAGTCTGCTGAATCCATCTGATGTGGATTTAGGTGGTCAGTTTACTACAGAAGGGGACAATCTAAGTTCCATGTAGTGACATGATTTGCGTGCTAACATGGACAAAGTTTGGTTGAAGCTATGAATATACAGGTAGTAACAAACAGAGAATGAACTGAACCGTGAACATACAGGTTGTGACAAACAAACGTAGAAGTAATCACTGCACATATAATACTTATACAAAAGAACAATGGTATCCCTAGGTAACAATAAACATATGACCATCCCAGCTCTCGTCTCTCCAAGTAACATGCACAAATGATAACACATATATAAATTGGTTGTGCCCATGTGGACAGTAAAGTGCGCAAGAAATTGTGTATGAAATTACCTTGGTTGCACTTGATCTTGGAACCGAAGACGAACAACTCGAGTTGATACGGAAATCTGTAGGCGACAATGCACAAAAATCTCTCTATTACTACGACGTTCCATACGTATTGAAGATGAAGTGAAGTAACTGGAGAGGAGGGGGCGGCGTGGGTCGGGATCGATGCCCAACCCTAGCAACAGTCAAGGAGGGAGCGGGGTGGCTCGGGATGGAGGCGAGGTAGTCCATACCTGTGAAGATGCCAACGCGATGGTCGGGGACCGGAGGAACCTGCACGACGGACAAGGGCGCCGGTGTCACTGCGGCAACCATAGCGACACAGGAAACGGTGAAGGAAACGCGGCAGTGGGAGGAGAAGACGGTGGGGATGGACGAGTTCGCGGAGGATTAGTCCGTACCTGCGAAGACGACGAGATGCGGCGAGGAGAGGGTCCGGCGGCGGTGCGTTGGGCGCGGACCGGCGGTCCGGTGGCTTGGCGGCGGCGGCGGTGCGTTGCGGGGGTAGAACCCTAGCGAAGTGCGCGGGGGCTTCTATCCGAAGCCAAGTGAGCGCGGCTTCGCGAGGACCGTGGGCGGTCGGCTTCTTACCCAAGCGCTTCGCGCAGAAGCCACGCCAAAATTTTGCCGTTTGGTTCCAGCTTCAGCTTCTGGCGGCCAGAAGCCGCCCAGAAGCTGAACCAAACGGCACCCTTGTCGTTTGGGTCGAAGCGGCTTTGATGGGTTTGGTACTTTGGTGGCTGCTTGCTCCCGTTGAATTTCTAACATGGATGCGCTAGACGTGGGCATGGGCAGGTGACACTTGTTGGTCTGCCATGCTTTTTCTTCGGACCTGTTTGGAACATTTTTCTTCGGACCTGTTTGGAACATTTTTTTCTGAAGGGTTTTCCCCCCTAGAATCTAGACTCATGGATAATATAGCTGTCACAAGAATCTGGATATCACGGGGTTTGCATGGTTTAGGCTTTAGGAAACGTTGGATTTTTACCGTACGACACCTTGACGGACTCTGCATTCATATTGATTTGGACGATTTTTATATAAACGACTCTTATATAAACGGGCCGAGAAGCGAAGCGTTTAGTTGCCAGAAGCCGATTCTGACACAAACGAGCTGAGAATCGAAGCGTTTGGCTGTCAGAAGTCGATTCTGACAACCAGATTCCGAAACAAAAAGGGGCCTTCATTCATTTCCGAGAGCTGGATTGCTTTGGTACTATAGATTGTTCTACTCAATTGACCACGACGAGGTTCGTATTTCGCTCGTGAGTAGAGTAAATCAGCATCGTAAAAGTCATAAGGGTGTGTTTGGTTAGGGAGTCAGCTAGAATGGAGCGGCTCCATTCTAGTTTCCGAGAATGGAGTTGTTCTATTCTGTATTTGGCAAGCTGCTCCATTTTTTTGGTCCTCTTTGGCAGGGCTCTGGCTCATCTAGAAACAGCTTCGACTCTAGCTCCTTAGCTTCTCTAGAGGAGCCAGAGACAGAGCCCTTGAAGGGCTATCAATGAGAAGCCGTTTTTTAACGTTTTGGTAGAGCTTCACGATGAGACAGAGCGAGAGCCTTCAGCCATGCCAAAAGGACCCTTTGTTTGGTTGAAGAGTAGAATAGAGCGGAGCTATTACGTTTTTTGTTTGGTTGGAGAGCCATATAAGTATAGAGGGGAGGACTTGCGTCCAATCATTTTAGTGGAGCAGGGGCATCCCAACTATTTATGAAATTATAGTATATTTTCATATGGGGACTTCGAGAGCCGCTTTGCTCCTGTTTCATTAGAGACCAAAGATTCAGAAAATAAGAATGAAGCCGCTCGCTACTCAACAAAACACACTACAAGGAGGAAGGGTGTTCACTTTTGAATTAATTACGCTCGATGAATGGAGTCAGCTCTGCCGAGCGCTGCCGCAGAAGTATTGTGGATAGTATCATGGAACGGAATAGCATGTAATTAATACAACATATATACATTAGAATCGTAAAAGAATGTCTCAACAATTAAATACACGACACACAGACACGGGTACGAGTACAAAGTGTGCTGCATATGTATAATACAATAACCACAGGAATGAATTCGAAGACGTACGAGTATACGTACGTATACGTATATATGTATACACGATGTACGTAATATATAATGACACAGCAGCTACTAGAGCAGCACATGATGGTGATCATCAACCACGCGCACGTACCGGCCGGTCATCAGCTAGCTAGCATGCCCTGGCCGTCGTCGATCGACGATATGTCCTCAGAAGCACATGTCGAGGACGCAGCAGCAGCAGATGGCGGCGCAGCTGCATGAGCAAAGCCAAGCATACATGCAGGTGATCAGAACGCATCATCTCTATCTATCTAGCTTCTGTGGTTGGAGTCAATTAATAAGTTATATAAGCCCTCACCATCCTTTCCAGAAACCGTCGCCGCCGCGGCTGGTGGTGGTGGTGGTTGTCTGCTGCTGCTGGCCGTAGTACGCCGCGCCGCCGTCCTGGGCCGTCGGCGGGTACGCCGGCGGTGGCGCGACGTACGCCGGCGGAGGCGCGCCGTAGGCCTGTTGGCCCGGCGGTGGGTAGCCCGCTTGGTAGCTCATGATCGGTGGGTCGGTCGGTCGATCAGATCAGCTGCAAAAACAGTAACGAGCTAGCTGTATGTGCTGCAACTGCGTGTGTAGATGAATGGATGGATGGATTGGACGGACGATGATCTGGAAATCCCCCATTATTCGTTTCTATTTATATGTATATAGAGAGAGAGGCAGGAGAGACAGAAACCGGCCACGCGGTATCCATCGTCACCGGTCGGTTGCTTAGACGCGTACTACTCGCCTACAGCTAGCTAGGCTACCTGCTTTATTTGTTGCCTTGCCTATGGATTAGAACGAGCCATTTCATCCAACCACCTCTTTTTTATTACTATATTATTATTATTATTATTATAGATAAACGATTTTTTTAATCACGTTTCCCCATCCAGGATACACAGGCAGGCTGCGTGTTGAAGGCCATGCCATGTGGAGCGGCACCACCACCAACAGCCAGAAGGAGTTGGCAGGACGGCACGCCTCCGCTGACCTGACCGAAGCTGTGTTGGGTCGGTGGTTCAACTGGACGCCACGCCACACATTTCCAGGGAGAAGAAAAACGCCTTAGGCGCGTGTTCAAACTATATATGTCATCTTCGCACTCCTCACTTTTTTTTATTTTAGTTTATAAAATATAATAAGTTGATCAATCACCATTTCATTGCTTATAGTCTAATAATTAGTAATAATATTAAAAATTAGTTCATTCCACCAAATTTATAGACATCTAGAATAAGATTTTGATTCTTCAAGCCAAAGGTTCCCCTCTGCCATACGAAAGCATATGATAAGTACTACAGTAGCTAACAAGGTGCAACGTGTATGTAGATTGTAGAACCAAAAGTGATGTTAATTTGGACCCCCCTGAAAACGCGGACGTCGATATCACCGTGATCTTTAGAGTACAAACTAATTATTTTAGCAATGGTCTAAGAAGCTGGCATATTTGAGAGGATCAATTCCGATTTTAAATAAAAGTGAAGCAAACTTGGAATAATCATCCTTTACAGGGTATTGTTAAAAGATGCTCGATATAGAAAAACGACCATTTATTATTATTATTATTATTATTTTTGAGAAGTTCCCTACCATAGTCTCAAACATTTAAAATACGTTGCATTAACTCGTAAAGTCGTAACGTAAAGGTGTGTACTACTATTACGTATTTGGCACGTGGCGATTACGTAATGGGCAGCCCATGGCCGCGGCCGCTGGGCCTGATGGCGGCCCATGAACAATGCTAGGGTCGGTGGGCTGAGAGAAAAAGAAAAGATTGGCACTGGAATTGTCTTATCCTTTTCCGCCCAAAACAAATAAAAAGCATCGACCACGATGGGACTCGAACCCACAATCTCCCGCTCCGGAGGCGAGCGCCTTATCCATTAGGCCACGCGGTCATCTTGTGTTCTAAGAAGATTATTTTGTCTAATATACCTTTATACATACAGGCGGGTCACATGGCTACTGTTCCAGCGGGCGGCTGCTGCCTGTTGCGCGCACTAGCACTGGTGCACTATACTACAGACTCAACTCCGAGGAAACGTGACTACGTGAGTCGTGTGCCTGCTGTCGGGCGCACCAACAGTGGAAGTCTCCGGTATTCTACTCTAAATCTGTCACACGTATCATAGCAGTTCAGCTTTTTTCTGACCAGTTTTTTTAAAATCTGGCTGTCGGGAGAATCTGGCTGTGGGGAGAATCTGAGTATCATTATGATTACGTGTGAAGGAAGATAAAGTTATTTATAAGGCTTAAGATCTAGAAAGTGGCGGATTCCTACTATTACAACGACTCAACCGATTCTGTGTTTATGTTGATTTTGAATGATTTTTGCCCCCATCAAATTTTATAGAAGCTGGCGAAAAGCTGAGCGTTTGGCAGTCCGCAGTAGCTTTTAGTAACCAGCCATAAACCAAAACAAACAGGGCCATACTTTGTCGACCGCTGGATAATCGACAGGATGCTAGTTTTATAATTCTATAAGGATAACACCTAAACATGTAATTATTCATTACATCAAGATAGAACCTTAGTCGGAGGAAACGTGATAAAGAGTTTATGAAGCTTTAGCAGGCACGCGACTCACGTTTATAAAAAAAAACATAAAAAATCAACATGGTCCGACAGCAGGCACACGACTCACGTTTCCTCCGACTAGAGAATTTTTAGCTTTGTGATGGACCTTAGTTGTTTCTTGATCGGCAAAATGATAAAGAGTTTATAAATCCACTCGATCTCACATCAAGATAGACGATATTATATTTCCAACCATTGGTAAAAGTAAAATGATAAGGAGTTTATGAAGCCACTTGGTCTCAACAGTAGAGTGCCTAATGATGTTAGTTTTGTTTTCGTTATTGATCTCATTAAGACAGCTTGCTTACAAAAGTTCCATAATAATTCGCTTCTGCTTAGCACACGCTCATGTGGCTAGAGATGGAAACACAGTGGATTCGCATGGAATCGAGTAAGTGTGGATATCGAGCTAGCTGGGCTCGTTAGGGCTCGACTCGTTATGGCTCGTTACTATAACGAGTCAGCTCAGCTCGGCTCGTTAGGGAGCTCGAGCCAGCTTGTTAGGGTTAGGCTCGCGAGCCACACAACTAAATACAAAGATCTATCACTACCGGAATCAATCGCTTTGCCGAGTGCCTGAAGCACTCGGCGAAGCGTTCAAAACACTCGGCAAAAGCTTTGCCGAGTGTTACACTCGGCAAAGAAGGCTCGGTGAACAGTGCATCGGCAAAGCCTTCTTTGCCGAGAGCTTTTTATCGGGCACTCGGCAAAGATCTTTGCCGAGTGCCAGAGAGCACTCGGCAAAGAAAAGCAGCCGTTACGGCGTCGAGTGACGGAGACGACGGCTTTGCCGAGTGTCCCATGTGACACTCGGCAAAGAAGTTAGTTTTGCCGAGTGTCTTCCGTGCAGCACTCGGCAAAGAATCCATCTTTGCCGAGTGCCACTTGGGACACTCGGCAAAGAACCCGCCAGGGAGGGTCCCCATGTCAGGTTCTTTGCCGAGTGTCCCGAGTGGCACTCGGCAAAGCCGACCTCTTTGCCGAGTGCCATGGACGTAACACTCGGCAAAGAACCTAAGCCGGTGCCCAGGTCTGTGCTCTTTGCCGAGTGTTATGACCTTGACACTCGGCAAAGAGCCTCTTTGCCGAGTGTTACACTCGGCAAAGTGACCAGTATATACCTTTTTTATTTGTTTTTTGTATTCCATCCACACAAACAGAAGATATCACATATATATCACATATATACATCACAAATATCATCACAGACATAAATAGCCAACACAAACATAAAACCGTCACCACAAACATAAATATCCATCACAAACATAAGTGTTCAACATAAGTATCAAACACAAACATAAGTCTCTAACGTCGCAAGCTCTCACATAAGTATCAAACACAGACATAAGTATTATACACAAGTACAGAAGTCTAAAACAATGAAAACACAACACTCATGGAGGTGGGCGGCTTGACCGGGGTTGCGTTGGGCTGAACCCTTCCGGAGGGTTGTTGGATGCCGCCCCAGATTGGCCCTGCACAGAGAAGAGATTGCATGTGTTATACCAGATGCATTACAAACATCTAACTACAATTTTGATACTCACAGGAGTGTGGAAGAGAGCAGGGTCAACTGGAGGGAACAATGGAGGTGGCGGAGCGATGCCCTGTGCGGCGCCAAGGCTCTGCATGTACTGGAACATCTTCGCCATATGCCCGTTCCACGAAATCATCGGTCTTTCTAATCCATTCAGTGGTGACATCGTTCCTTCCTCTACGGCCCGTGTACATCCACTCACGGTCCTCCATCCTCTAACATATATAACCGAGTATAGTTTAATATAGACATGTAATGCATGTACACTACGTTCCTACCTTCTAATAGGTGACGATAGGTCCTAATCCCACCCGCGGTTGCGTAGATGGAGTTAGTTTTCATGCTCTACTCCGATCCGAGATAGAATTTCGGCAGCACCTCCTCGCTGTTCTCCGGATACACGTCCTGGCAGGGAGAGTGTACTGTCCGGAGAACAACAGGGAGGTGACGCCGAAACTCTATCTCAGACCGGAGTAGAGCATGAAACTAACACCATCTACGCAACCGCGGGCTGTCCAAAAAACGTGGACAATTCGAAACTGATACATTTGTAGATATGCAAAGATCTGCATATCTACACCGTATCACTTTCGAACGGGAGACGCCTAACTGGGTTAGGTGATCTACGACCATGATGCGGATGTAGAGGTTATACCTAGGGTGGCGGTGGAGTCAGGCTAGTGGGGCTGTGGCGGGTCGGTGCAGTGGCGACGGGACGCGGTGCAGGGAGACCCGCAGCGGCTAGGAAGACAAGTATCTTCTCTGTAAAAAAGAAACACAAGTCTGTTAATACAAAAGCCTAGCAACAGAAAATTTCGGCAGCACCTCCCCTGCACGGGGAGGTTTCAAAATCCTGCAAATAAAACTATCAGCACGATGGCTGACATCCACGCATAATTCAACGGCACGATGGCCGACAATCCACAATACTACATATTAACCTAATCATGCACGTATATAATTAACTTAATATTAAAACTAATCATTTCATATAAATCATACACGTATAACATAAATCAAGTAATCACCTTAGAGGTTTCGGCACGGGCGAGGCGACGGGGCGCGGGCGAGACGACGGGGCGCGGGCGAGGCGCCTGGCGGGCGAGGGCACGGCGGGGAAACGGCGGGGTCACGACGAGGAGTGCGGCGGGGGCACGGGCGGGGGCGGTGGGCGAGGAAACGGCGGGGGCACGGGCGAGGGCGAGGGGTTAGGCGAGGGGCACGACAACGGGCGAGGGCGCGACACGACGAGGGGCACGGCACGGCGAGCGCGAGGGCGAGCGCGGGCACAACACGACGAGCGCGGACACGGCACGGCGAGCGTAGTCACGGCACGACGAGCGCGGGCACGGCACGGCGAGCGCGAGGGCGCGACACGACGAGGGGCACGGCACGGCGAGCGCGAGGGCGAGCGCGGGCACAACACGACGAGCGCGGACACGGCACGGCGAGCGTAGGCACGGCACGGCGAGCGCGGGCAACGGCACGGCGAGCGCGGGCACGGCGGGTGCGGCTTCGGCGAGCGTGAGGGCGAGCGCGGGCGCGCGGCAGCGGCACGGGAGCGCGCGCGGGCGAGGGCGCGCGACGGCGGCGGGCACGGGAGCGCGCTCGGGCGAGGGCGCGCGGAGGCGGCTGAAAGGGAAATGTGCCCTTGGGCCATTTCTAAGTATTTTGGTGATTGAGTGCCAACACATGTGCTTAATTGTGAATTTATGTCCATGGATGAACAAGGTGCAAATCATGAAGTAAAGGTATGTTTCTAAGCCTTAGTACATTGGTTTTGTATACTAATATACTTGTCTAAGTGTTAGAAACAGAAAGAAGAAGAAAAGAAAAGAGGAGAAAAAGACTTGGCGGTGTTCAGCCAAGTCAGCTCGGTCTGGAGCACCGGACTGTCCGGTGTGCACCGGACAGTGTCCGGTGCGCCAGGCTGACTCGACTCGAACTGGCCGCTCTCGGGAATTCGCCGACGGCGTACGGCTAAAATTCACCGGACTGTCCGGTGAGCCAACGGTCGGCCGGAGCCAACGGTCGGCCGCACAATCTGCGCGGGACACGTGGCGGAGCCAACGGTCGGAAGACGGCACCGGACTGTCCGGTGTGCACCGGACATGTCCGGTGCGCCAACGGCTCCAGATCTACCAACGGTCTGCAACGGTCGGAAGTGCCAGTTAAGGAAAGAAATCGGGCACCGGACAGTGTCCGGTGTGCACCGGACTGTCCGGTGCCCCCGTCGACAGAAGGCCAGGATAGCCTTCCGGATTTGCTCTCAACGGCTCCTAGCTGCCTTGGGGCTATAAAAGGAGCCCCTAGGCGCATGGAGGAGACACACAAGCAACCTTTGAGCATTCTTGATCATCCACACTCAGTCTTTGCACATTTGTTTGACATTCTAAGTGATTCGAGCTCCGTTCTAGTGAGAACTTTGATATAGTCTTGTGAGCTCGATTCTTGGTTGTGTGTGTGCGCGTTTCGCTGTGGATTTGTGTGTGTTGCTTCCCTCCCTTACTCTGTGCTTCTTTGTGATCATATACTTGTAAGGGCAAGAGACTCCAATTTGTGGAGATTCCTTGCAAACGGGATAGTGAAAGGAGAAACAAAACACCGTGGTATTCAAGTGGGTCTTTTGACCGCTTGAGAGGGGTTGATTGCAACCCTCGTCCGTTGGGACGCCACAACGTGGAGTAGGCAAGCGTTGGTCTTGGCCGAACCACGGGATAAACCACTGTGTCACCTCTGTGCTTGATCTCTTGTGGTATTGTGTTTTGTTGAGACTTCTCTTTAGCCACTTGGCAATTATTGTGCTAACACTTAACAAGTTTTTGTGGCTATAAGTTTAAGTTTCACAGGATCACCTATTCACCCCCCCCCTCTAGGTGCTATCAATTGGTATCGGAGCCGTTCTCTTCAAAGGGACTAACCGCCCGAAGAGATGGATCCTAAGGGGAAGGGTATAGTGATCAACGACAAAGAGAAGGAATCCTTCGTTAACGAGCCGAAGGACGACAAGCCTACCGACTCCGGCTCGGGCCATAGACGGAAGGAAGGGAAGAAGAAGAAGACGAGGCGCATCAAGGAGATCATTTACTACGACGATAGTGATGAATCCACTTCTTCCCAAAAAGACGACGACAACGACTACAGGAAGACGGTCAATTCGAACTTTTCATTTGATTATTCTCGTATCCAACATAGTTCGAATTCGCATTTGCTTTCCATTCCTCTTGGCAAACCTCCACACTTCGATGGGGAGGACTACGGATTTTGGAGTCACAAAATGCGTAGTCACCTATTCTCTCTCCATCCAAGCATATGGGAGATTGTGGAGAATGGAATGAAATTTGATAGCTCGGATAGCCCTATGCTTATAAATGAACAAATTCATAGAAATGCACAAGCTACTACTGTTCTCTTAGCATCCTTGTGCAGGGAAGAGTACAATAAGGTGAGCGGCTTGGACAACGCCAAGCAAATATGGGACACCCTCAAGATCTCTCATGAGGGGAACGACATCACCATGCTCACCAAAATGGAGTTGGTGGAGGGCGAGCTTGGACGGTTCGCCATGATAAGGGGAGAGGAGCCAACTCAAACGTACAACCGGCTCAAGACCCTTATCAACAAAATAAGGAGCTACGGAAGCACGCGATGGACGGACCACGACGTCGTCCGCCTAATGCTAAGGTCCTTTACTATTCTTGATCCTCATCTCGTGAACAATATTCGTGAGAATCCCAGGTACACGATTGTCGGGGACCATAATTAGGGGTACCCTCAAGACGCCTAATTCTCAGCTGGTAACCCCCATCAGCATAAAGCTGCAGAGGCCTGATGGGTTTGATTAAGTCAGGGATCAGTCCATACGAGCGACTTGATTACGCCACGCCCGAGCCTAGCCTCGGGCGAGGGCAGCCGACCTTGAGATGACTCCGTCTCGCCTGAGGTCTCCTCTTTCACGGCAGACGCATCACCGGCTCGCCCGAGGCCCCGCCTTCGATAAGAAGTAACCCTGACTAAATCACCGCGCCAACCGACCAAATCCCTGGGGCCTTCGACGCAAAAGGTAAGACCGACGGGCGACCAGACTTCGCCAGAGGCGCTATAGGAGACTCCGCCCGACCCAGGGCTCGGACTCGGGCTAAGGCCCCGGAAGACGGCGTACTCGGGCTAAGGCCCCGTAAGACGGCGTACTCGGGCTAAGGCCCCAGAAGACGGCGTACTCGGGCTAAGGCCCCGGAAGACGGCGTACTCGGGCTAAGGCCCCGGAAGACGGCGTACTCGGGCTAAGGCCCCGGAAGACGGCGAACTCCGCTCCGCCCGACCCAGGGCTCGGACTCGGGCTAAGGCCCCGGAAGACAACGACCTCCGCCTCGCCCGACCCAGGGCTCGGACTCCGCCTCGGCCTCTGCCGAACGATCTCCGCCTCGCCCGACCCAGGGCTCGGACTCTGTCTCTGTCTTGCAGGACGGACTCGACCTCGGCTTCGGAGGAGCCTCCACGACGCCCGACCTAGGACACGAGACCGCCACGTCAACAGGAAGCGTCATCATCACCCTGCCCTGAGCCGACTTGGGTCGCAGAGAACAAGACCGGTGTCCCATCTGGCCAGCACCGCCGGATAGGCAATGATGGCGCCCCACCAGACCGTGACGACGGCGGCTCCCAGCTCCCTTACGAAAGCAGGGAGACGTCAGCAAGAGCACAGCTGTTCCAACAGCTGTCCCTCCGTCCAGCTCCATTGCTTCTCCACCGGCCACGACGCCACATCAACAGGGTGCCAAGATCTCTCCGGCTGCCACCTTGGCATGTACTTAGGGCCCTAGCTCTCCCTTGCTAGACACGTAGCACCTTGCTACACCCCCATTTTGTACACCTGGCTCCTCTCCTTACGCTTATAAAAGGAAGGACCAGGGCCTTCTTAGAGAAGGTTGGCCTCACGGGAACGAGGGCAGGGGCAGGCGCTCTCTTGAGGCCGCTCGCTCCCCTCACCCGTGCGGACGCTTGTAACCCCCTACTGCAAGCGCACCCGACCTGGGCGCGGGACGAACACGAAGGTCGCGGGAACTTCCGTCTCTCTCTCTCTCTCTCTCTCTCTCTCTCTCTCTCTCCCGACCTGGCTCCGGCCACCGACCTCGCTCTCTCTTCCCCCCTTCGCGCTCGCCCACGCGCTCGACCCATCTGGGCTGGGGCACGCAGCACTCTCACTCGTCGGCTCGGGGACCCCCCGGTCTCGAAACGCCGACAGTTGGCGCGCCAGGTAGGGGCACGCTGCGTGTTGACGAGCAGTTCCCCGTCAAGCTCCAGATGGGCAGTCTCCAACGACCTCTTCAACCCGGGACGGTGCTCCGTTTCGGGAGCCTCGAGTTCATGTCTCTCGGCAGCAGCTACGACATGATACTCCTTCCACCGCCGCGCGACAGCGACAATGATGGCGGACAGCCCGCCCGCCGGCGGCGGAATCGACGACGCCTTTCCCGCGCGGGGGAAGGACAACTTCCGAGCTCGCCCCATCCTCTCCCTCGCCGTCGAAGGAGGAGGAGGCGGGGCAACCAGGGCCAAGCGGGAGGCTGCGCTCCGACGGCTGTCGAGCAGATCGACATTCCCGGCGCCCCGACGGAGGACACGCCAAGCGTCGCCCTCGCGTTCGAGGCAAAGGCGAGCAGCATCCCCCCGCAACACGTCGACCCCGAGCAAGTGGACGACGCCAGCACGCTCACGGAGGGCCTGCAGGACGTCGCCCTCGTACCCACGACGACGGCGCGATCAGCCCCCGACGTGACTTCGTCGCTCCTCGTTGGCAGAAAGGTACCGACTGCTCCCCATCTTTCGTCATTTCGACTCGACCTCAACCCGCCTGGCGACCTCGCTTTGGCGGGCGCTCACATTGAGGCGAGTGCAACCCCTCTGGGGTTTCGTGTGCGGTCGCCTTGGGACCGATTGACGGGTGTCTCGACCTACGGACCCTCTGGGTCCGAGGACGATGACGACCCCAGCATCTGCTGGGATTTCTCCGGATCTGGCAACCCTAGTGCCATGCGGGACTTCATGACCGCATGTGACTACTGCCTCTCCGACTGTTCTGACGGCAGCCGCAGCCTTGGCGACAAGGACTGCGGCCCGAGCCGCGAATGTTTCCACATCGAGCTAGGGGATCCCTCCGGAGGCGGCTGTCTCGGCATGCCGGAGGATGGTGATCTCCCTAGGCCAGCGCCTCGCGCCGACATCCCGCGGGAGCTAGCTGTGGTCCCCGTTCCGGCGGGGGGTCACGACCCACAGCTCGAGCGAATCCGCGGGGCGCAGGCCGGGCTCGATGAGGGAGCGGGAGCGCTCGATGCAATCCGCCAGAACATCGGGCAGGTATGGGCGGGCCAGCCCCCGGCCGGAGAAATACGTCACTTGCCCCAGGGTCTCCAACACCGCATCACCAACGATGCCAGGGCCAGACTGCCTCCCGCATCCGGCGGAACCGGTCAGGACCTGGCAGCGGCAGCGATGCTCCTCCGCGCGATGCCGGAGTCATCAACCACCGAGGGTCGGCGAATCCAGGGAGAACTCAAACATCTCCTGGAAGGCGCTGCGGCCCGGCGGGCCGAAAGCTCTGCCTCCCGAAGGCAGGGGTACCCCTTGGAACCTCGTGCCGCGACTTCCCGACTCACGCGGGAAGTCTCGGTCTTCACCGGGCGCACGCGCAACACCGCGCCTGCGGCCCCGGGCCACCTCGGCGACGAGCACCCTCATCGCGACCGTCGGGCGCGTCTCGACGAAAGGGTGCGCCGAGGCTACCACCCCAGGCGTGGGGGACGCTACGACAGCGGGGAGGATCGGAGTCCCTCGCCCGAACCACCCGGTCCGCAGGTATTTAGCCGAGCCATTCGGCGGGCGCCGTTTCCGCCCCGATTCCGACCCCCGACTACTATCACGAAGTACTCGGGGGAAACGAGACCGGAATTGTGGCTTGTGGACTACCGCCTGGCCTGTCAACTGGGTGGGACGAACGATGACAACCTCATCATCCGAAACCTCCCCCTGTTCCTCTCCGATACCGCTCGCGCTTGGTTGGAGCACCTGCCTCCGGGGCAGATTTCCAACTGGGAAGATCTGGTTCAGGCTTTCGCCGGCAACTTCCAGGGCACGTACGTGCGCCCCGGGAATTCCTGGGACCTCCGAAGCTGTCGGCAACTGCCGGGAGAGTCTCTTCGGGACTACATCCGGCGGTTCTCGAAGCAGCGCACCGAGCTGCCCAACGTCACCGACTCCGATGTCATCGGCGCGTTCCTCGCCGGCACCACTTGCCGCGACCTGGTGAGCAAGTTGGGTCGCAAGACCCCCACCAAGGCGAGCGAGCTGATGGACATCGCCACCAAGTTCGCCTCCGGCCAGGAGGCGGTAGAGGCCATCTTCCGAAAGGACAAGCAGCCCCAGGGCCGCCCGTCGGAAGATGCTCCCGAGGCGTCTACTCCGCGCGGCGCCAAGAAGAAAGGCAGGAGGAAGTCGCAAGCGAAGCGCGACGTTCCCGATGCAGACCTTGTCGCCGCTGCCGAGCACAAGAACCCTCGGAAGCCCCCCGGAGGCGCCAACCTCTTCGACAAGGCTCTCAAGGAGGCGTGCCCCTACCATCAGGGGCCCGTCAAGCACACCCTCGAAGAATGCGTCATGCTTCGGCGCCACTTCCACCGGGCCGGGCCACCCGCAGAGGGTAGCAAGGCCCGCGACGACGACAAAAGGGAGGATCGCCAAGCAGGAGAGTTCCCAGAGGTCCGCGACTGCTTCATGATCTACGGAGGGCATGCGGCGAATGCCTCGGCTCGGCATCGTAAGCAGGAGCATCGGGAGGTCTGTTCGGTGAAGGTGGCAGCACCAGTCTATCTGGACTGGTCCGACAAGCCCATCACCTTCGACCGGGACGACCACCCCGACCACGTGCCGAGCCCGGGGAAGTACCCGCTCGTCGTCGACCCCGTCATCGGCGACGTCAGGCTCACCAAGGTCCTGATGGATGGAGGCAGCTGCCTCAACATCATCTACGCCGAGACCCTCAAGCTCCTGCGCGTCGACCTGTCGTCCGTCCGAGCAGGCGCTGCGCCCTTTCACGGGATCATCCCCGGGAAGCGCGTCCAGCCCCTCGGACAGCTCGACCTCCCTGTCTGCTTCGGAACACCCTCCAACTTCCGAAGGGAGACTTTGACGTTCGAGGTGGTCGGGTTCCGAGGAACCTACCACGCAGTGTTGGGAAGGCCATGCTACGCGAAGTTCATGGCCATCCCCAACTACACCTACCTGAAGCTCAAGATGCCGGGCCCCAACGGGGTCATCACCGTCGGCCCCACGTACAAACACGCATTCGAATGCGATGTGGAGTGCGTGGAGTACGCCGAGGCCCTCGCCGAGTCCGAGGCCCTCATTGCCGACCTGGAAAGCCTCTCCCGAGAGGTGCCGGACGTGAAGCGACATGCCGGCAACTTCGAGCCAGCGGAGACGGTCAAGGCCGTCCCTCTCGACCCCAGTGGTGACGCCTCCGAGCAGATCCGGATCGGTTCCGGGCTCAACCCCAAATAGGAAGCAGTGCTCGTCGACTTTCTCCGCGCAAACGCCGACGTCTTTGCGTGGAGTCCCTCGGACATGCCCGGCATACCGAGGGATGTCGCCGAGCACTCGCTGGATATTCGGGCCGGAGCCCGACCGGTCAGACAGCCTCTGCGCCGATTCGACGAGGAAAGGCGCAGGGTGATTGGCGAGGAGATCCACAAGCTGATGGCGGCAGGGTTCATTAAAGAGGTATTCCATCCCGAATGGCTTGCCAACCCTGTACTTGTGAGGAAAAAAGGGGGGAAATGGCGGATGTGTGTAGACTACACTGGTCTTAACAAAGCATGTCCGAAAGTCCCCTACCCTCTACCTCGCATCGATCAAATCGTGGACTCCACTGCAGGGTGCGAAACCCTGTCCTTCCTTGATGCCTACTCAGGGTATCATCAAATCAAGATGAAAGAGTCCGACCAGCTCGCGACTTCTTTCATCACGCCCTTCGGCATGTACTGTTATGTCACAATGCCGTTCGGTTTGAGGAACGCGGGTGCAACTTACCAGCGGTGCATGAACCATGTGTTCGGCGAACACATCGGTCGCACGGTCGAGGCCTACGTCGATGACATTGTAGTCAAGACGAGGAAAGCCTCTGACCTCCTCTCCGACCTCGAACTGACATTCCGGTGTCTCAAGGCGAAGGGCGTCAAGCTCAATCCCGAGAAGTGCGTCTTCGGGGTGCCCCGGGGCATGCTCTTGGGATTCATCGTCTCCGAGCGAGGCATCGAAGCCAACCCGGAGAAGATCGCAGCCATCACCAACATGGGGCCCATCAAAGACTTAAAAGGCGTACAGAGGGTCATGGGATGTCTCGCGGCCCTGAGCCGTTTCATCTCGCACCTCGGCGAAAGAGGCCTGCCCCTGTACCGTCTCTTAAGGAAGGCTGAGTGCTTCACTTGGACTCCCGAGGCCGAGGAAGCCCTCGGGAACCTGAAGGCGCTCCTCACCCAGGCGCCCATCTTGGTGCCCCCAGCTGATGGTGAAGTCCTCCTGGTCTACGTCGCCGCTACCACTCAGGTGGTCAGCGCCGCGATCGTAGTCGAAAGGCAGGAAGAGGGGCATGCTTTGCCCATACAGAGGCCAGTTTACTTCGTCAGCGAAGTGCTGTCCGAAACCAAGATCCGCTACCCACAAGTCCAGAAGCTGCTATACGCAGTGATCCTGACGAGGCGAAAGCTGCGACATTACTTCGAATCCCATCCGGTGACTGTGGTGTCATCCTTCCCCCTGGGGGAGATCATCCAGTGCCGAGAGGCCTCGGGGCGGATCGCGAAGTGGGCGGTGGAAATCATGGGCGAGGCAATCTCGTTTGCCCCTCGGAAGGCCATCAAGTCCCAGGTACTGGCGGATTTCGTAGCCGAATGGGTCGATACCCAGTTGCCAACGGCTCCGATCCAACCAGAGCTCTGGACCATGTTTTTCGACGGGTCGCTGATGAAGACGGGGGCTGGCGCGGGCCTGCTCTTCGTCTCGCCCCTCGGGAAACACCTGCGCTACGTGCTCCGCCTCCATTTCCCGGCGTCCAACAATGTGGCTGAGTACGAGGCTCTGATCAACGGATTGCGAATCGCCATCGAGCTAGGGGTCCGACGCCTCGATGCACGCGGCGACTCGCAGCTCGTCATCGACCAAGTCATGAAGAACTCCCTCTGCCGCGACCCGAAGATGGAATCCTACTGTGAGGAGGTTCGACGCCTGGAAGACAAGTTCTACGGGCTCGAGCTTAACCACATCGCCCGGCGCTACAACGAGACCGCGGACGAGCTGGCGAAGATAGCCTTGGGGCGAACGACGGTTCCCCCGGACGTCTTCTCCCGAGATCTGCACCAACCCTCCGTCAAGATAGGCGACGCGCCCCAACCTGAGCCACCCTCGGCCTCGTCCGAGGAGACCTCGGCCCAGCCCGAGCCATCCTCGGCTCAACCCGAGGAACCCTCGGAGCCCGAGGGCGAAGCACTGCGCATCGAGGTGGAGCAGAACGGGGTCGTGCCAGATCAAGATTGGCAAACCCCGTACCTGCAATATCTCCACCAAGGAGAACTGCCCCTCGACCGAGCCGAGGCTCGGCGGGTAGCGCGGCGCGCCAAATCGTTCGTCTTGCTGGGCGATGAGAAGGAGCTCTACCACCGTAGCCCCTCGGGCATCCTCCAGCGATGTATCTCCATCGCCGAAGGTCAGGAACTCCTGCGGGAAATACGCTCGGGGGCTTGCGGTCATCATGCAGCGCCTCGAACCCTCGTCGGGAACGCTTTCCGTCAAGGCTTCTACTGGCCAACGGCGGTGGCTGACGCCACTAGAATTGTCCGCGCCTGCGAAGGGTGCCAATTCTATGCGAAGCAGACCCACCTGCCCGCTCAGACTCTGCAGACGATTCCCATCACCTGGCCCTTCGCTGTGTGGGGTCTGGACCTCGTCGGCCCCTTGCAGAAGGCGCCCGGGGGCTACACGCACCTGCTGGTCGCCGTCGACAAATTCTCCAAGTGGATCGAGGTCTGGCCCCTGAACAGCATCAGGTCCGAGCAGGCGGTGGCGTTCTTCACCAACATCATCCATCGCTTCGGGGTCCCGAACTCCATCATCACCGACAACGGCACCCAGTTCACCGGCAAAAAATTCTTGAATTTTTGCGAGGATCACAACATCCGGGTAGACTGGGCCGCCGTAGCTCATCCCATGTCGAATGGGCAAGTAGAACGTGCCAATGGCATGATTCTACAGGGGCTCAAGCCTCGAATTTACAATGATCTCAACAAGTTCGGCAAGCGATGGATGAAGGAACTCCCCTCGGTGGTATGGAGCCTGAGGACGACGCCAAGCCGAGCCACGGGTTTCACGCCGTTCTTCCTGGTCTACGGGGCCGAGGCCGTCTTGCCCACGGACTTGGAATACGGCTCCCCGAGGACGAAGGCCTACAACGAAGAAAGCAACCAAGCAAGCCGAGAAGACTCGCTGGACCAGCTGGACGAGGCTCGGGACAGGGCCTTACTGCACTCGGCGCGGTACCAGCAGTCCCTGCGACGCTACCACGCCCGAGGGGTCCGACCCCGAGACCTCCAGGTGGGCGATCTGGTGCTTCGGCTGCGGCAGGACGCCCGAGGGAGGCACAAGCTCACGCCCCCCTGGGAGGGGCCGTTCATCATCGCCAAAGTTCTGAAGCCCGGAACGTACAAGCTGGCCAACAGTCAAGGCGAGGTCTACGGCAACGCCTGGAACATCCAACAGCTACGTCGCTTCTACCCTTAAGATGTTTCCAAGTTGTTCATATACCTCGCACCCACGCAAAGTTTAGTCAACAAGGAAGGGTCGGCCTCGCCTCGGCAAAAGCCCGACCCTCCCTCGGGGGCTAAAAGGGGGGAAACCCCCTCTGCGTCAAAATTTTCCTCGAACAAAAAATCTCTTTTACCAGAACATCTTTCGTGCTTTTTGACTACTTCGAAAAGTGGGTCCCGGAAACGACGGGGTACACGTAAGCAGCCAAGGTTGACCGAGCCGAGGGACTCCTACGCCTCCGGGATACGGATACCTCACTCATCACCTTCTGCGATAAGTAACTCGCGCTCGGATAAGGTGAATCCGCGGATCAAACGAGTCTTTACGTACGGAAGCCCTTCTGTCGAAGCGATTCTTCGAGCCTTCTAGACCGAGCCGGTGACAGGGCCTCATGGACGGGTAAAAGTACGCGTAAGCGGCAAGGCCGACCGAGCCGAGGGACTCCCACGCCTCTGGGATACGGATACCTCACTCATCACCTTCCGCGAGAAGCAACTCTTGCTCGCACTAACATCCCTGCTACCGACGGAAAGTCCAGATACTCGAAACAAGAGGAAAAGAGATGCAGCTTTATAACACAGCAAGGGTGTGTGTTCTGGCCTCGACGGCCACACAAGGCCCACGCTACAAGACGATTTGACCCTGCAGGCTCGGATCTTGGCGATGGAAGAGGGCGGCAACACCCTCCGCATCGATGGCACCTTCGGCAAGGCCCGACCTAGCCTCGGACGGCGACGCGGTCCCAAGGCCTCCGCTTCGAAGGACGACGTCATCACCACGCCCGAGCAATCTCTGCCAGGGACTTCCCCAAGACCCCGGCCCGAGCTGACGGCTCGTCCGGCCACCTCCGGGGCCTCGGCCGACCACCTTCCGAGGGGCGCCGGCCCGGTCCGAAGCCTCGGCTGGTCGACTCCGACGACAATCTTGCCAACGGACAACCAGGCTAGGCTCCGGCCAACCAGGTTCCATTTCCGAGCCAACTCCGCCTCTGCTCGTGTTGATACCGCTACCCCTGGCCTCGGCTCGTCGAAGAGCGGCCGAGGGGTCTCTTTAACTAAGCTAGAGGAGCCTCGGACAACAGGTCCGGCCGAGCCGAGGGATTCCTACGCCTCCGGGATACGGATACCTCACTCGTCACCTTGACACGGGGCGACTCACGCTTGGTGAAGCGGTTCATACAAACAACAGGCGAGTCTTAGTGCTCGAAAATGAGGAAAAAAACACGGCTCCGTGCCGCAATTACATACATGTTCAGGCCCCGAAAGCCGAAATGAACAAAAAACCCGGCACTCGAAGTGCCATTACAAACGGAACTCCGGTTCCTCCCTCCGCAGCGGCGCAGGCCTCAGGAGGGGGCACAGCTGCTGTCTTGCCCTCGCCCATAACGCCACCCGAGGGGCGAGGACAAGTACAAAGAGCCGAAGGCCCGAAGCGCCGATGGTGGCGGTGATCCCGTCGCTGACGGGGACTTCTCGAGCCTCCTCCACCTCGGCACTGGCGCCATGAGCCACCGGCCTGCCGGCAGATCCCCACTCAAATCCTCCCCGATGAGTGGGGCACCGGCCTCCGCGCAACGGCGCCGCCTTGGTGCAAAGGCAGGGCCACCCCAGAGCACGAGCACCGCCCTCGCGAGGTGCGGCGTCTAGGGTGGACCTCCCGTGTACACGGCGCGGCAGCCGCCCCCCGACAGAAGAGGCAGCCGGAACCGAGCCGGCGGACCCGACACGTTGGAGGTGACGACGTTCGCCGCCGATCCACCCCACGTTGTCGAAGTCCGGGCCGTCCGCAGGACCGGTGGGTGCCCTCTCCCACAAACGTAGTGGGAGAGGATGACCCACGAACCCGCGCGGGAGGTAGAGCGCCGGCTCAGTCCGGCACCCACCCCAGCAAGGATGATGAACATCCTTGAAGCTGAGGGTGGGACCTAGATTGCAGTCCGGTTTGCCCCCCTCTACCATCAAGCCGGGGATCACCCTCCTGGGTGACCGCCGGTGGAGGGGTGCAACCGGACTGCATGATGAAAATCCTTGAAGCCGAACGATGGCTGAAAGGTACCAACTCCCGCAGAGTTGTGTTCCTCCAACGATGGAGCGAAAAGACGGCGGTTTCCCCCATCCGGGGGCTTGGAAGATGGAGAGACACGATGCATAGGGGAGGAAGGAGACATGGTCGCCTTACGAAGGGGGTCGCCCTCCCTTTAAAGGCAACTCCCCCTGCTTGCATCCTCAACTGTCACGGGCTGAGTCTTCTTCAACACGCCTCCAAAGTCCTCCCCTGCGGCGCGGGGGCTGGGGCCCGCCTGTCATACAGACCGGCTCTAAGCAGAAGAAGCCGAACCGTCGCGCACGACGCACGCAACCACCCAGCGGTTACAAGCAATCCTCCACTTTCGCCCAGACCGGTGAGCGGAAGGGGCAGACGGTCATGCAGGCGGCATGCAACCGCGCCAAGTGGACACGCCTCTCCGACTCCCGACAGGCCAGCGCGACGGCTCAAGCCCACGCGTCGTGCAACTGGCGCGCCGGGTGCTGCATGCGGGCCGCTGTGCCGCTCGCTCCACCACCGCACCTCCTCGATTGCGGAACCGATACCGCGATTCGAGGCGACCCAGCCCGCGACCCAGCAGCGCCAGCCTGGCGCAGTGGTCAAACGCGGTCAAAAATGGGCCAGCAGTAATGACGGTGGCAGGCGCAGCGGTCACGCCATCTGCCAAGCTCATGTCCCATCCGGAGGCAGCAAGAGAACCCCCTCTCACGGCGTGAAGACGACGCGCCCGTGACCCGTGCCTCGAACGGCTCGCGCACGCAACGGCAGCCTCACCGACCGCTTACCCCGGCGCATTAACTCCGCGGCTAGACAGGTGACGTTTCTGGCAGGGGAAGCTAGCGACGCTCCGCCTTCGCCAAAACAACCACGCCGAAAAAGGTACGCCACGACGTTCAATTTCGAATCCTTTTTCCCTTTTCCTTCTTTCTCTATCTCTTGCAACAGGGACTGGGAAAGAGGGTACCCTCAAAGGGACCCTTCCCCGCGAAGGAACTAGGCCCCGAGCCTCCCTACTGATCAGGGGTTCGAAGGCTGGCCCCCCCGAGGGGTTCAACAGCCGCCTCAGATCGCGTGGGCCCGACACCCACTACTGGTCAGGGGTTCGAAGGTCGGCCCCCGAAAGGCTCCATGACCGCCTCAGGCTACTCGGGCTCCGCGCCCCCTACTGATCAGGGGTTCGAAGGCTGGCCTGTCGAAGGGTTCACAGTCGCCCCAGACGCCGAGCGAGGGATGACCAGGGGTACGTTCGATACATAACCAAGGCTCGGGCTGCGCTCCCGAGGTACCCTAGGACATTTCCGAGACCAGCGGGAACGACTCTGTAACGGAATCCCATCGGAGGGAGGCAACGAGCCCTCGGACCCCGTCGCTAGGGGACCGGGTCCGGCAGATCACCCGCAGGTACTTTTGGGCGTGCCTCCGGGCCCCTAGCCGACCCCCAACGAACGGGGCACGGACGTCCACTCGGATTACCCGATCGCAGCTCACCGGAGACACCATGTTCGGTGCCCACCGAGGGTAACATGGCGCACTCCCCCCCTCCTCCTTGCGGAAAGGCGACGTAGGGGCGTATATAAAAAAGCCGAGTCTGTCCCTGACCGTCCTCTCGCTCCGTGCGGAGGCTCGGGGGCTGCTCTCGCAAACCCGGCTCCGGCCGAACCGTTGACAGCGTCAACATACCAGCCCGAGAACTTGGGCCCCGACAGTGCACCTGGGCTACGCCCTGCTCGCATGAGGGAACCGCCAGACCAGCCGAGGCATTACGCAAGGCATTAAGACCTCGGAGGAGTGAAACCACTCCTCCGAGGCCTCGGGGGCTACACCCGGCGGGTGCGCTCGCGCGCACCCACTGGAACCAAGTACCACCGAGAAAGGCTGGTCCCCTTGCAAAAAAGTGCGACGCAAGCCTCCAAGCGAGTGTTAACACTCTCTTCGAGGCTCGGGGGCTACTGTCGGGGACCATAATTAGGGGTACCCTCAAGACGCCTAATTCTCAGCTGGTAACCCCCATCAGCATAAAGCTGCAGAGGCCTGATGGGTTTGATTAAGTCAGGGATCAGTCCATACGAGCGACTTGATTACGCCACGCCCGAGCCTAGCCTCGGGCGAGGGCAGCCGACCTTGAGATGACTCCGTCTCGCCTGAGGTCTCCTCTTTCACGGCAGACGCATCACCGGCTCGCCCGAGGCCCCGCCTTCGATAAGAAGTAACCCTGACTAAATCACCGCGCCAACCGACCAAATCCCTGGGGCCTTCGACGCAAAAGGTAAGACCGACGGGCGACCAGACTTCGCCAGAGGCGCTATAGGAGACTCCGCCCGACCCAGGGCTCGGACTCGGGCTAAGGCCCCGGAAGACGGCGTACTCGGGCTAAGGCCCCGGAAGACGGCGTACTCGGGCTAAGGCCCCGGAAGACGGCGTACTCGGGCTAAGGCCCCGGAAGACGGCGTACTCGGGCTAAGGCCCCGGAAGACGGCGTACTCGGGCTAAGGCCCCGGAAGACGGCGAACTCCGCTCCGCCCGACCCAGGGCTCGGACTCGGGCTAAGGCCCCGGAAGACAACGACCTCCGCCTCGCCCGACCCAGGGCTCGGACTCCGCCTCGGCCTCTGCCGAACGATCTCCGCCTCGCCCGACCCAGGGCTCGGACTCTGTCTCTGTCTTGCAGGACGGACTCGACCTCGGCTTCGGAGGAGCCTCCACGACGCCCGACCTAGGACACGAGACCGCCACGTCAACAGGAAGCGTCATCATCACCCTGCCTTGAGCCGACTTGGGTCGCAGAGAACAAGACCGGTGTCCCATCTGGCCAGCACCGCCGGATAGGCAATGATGGCGCCCCACCAGACCGTGACGACGGCGGCTCCCAGCTCCCTTACGAAAGCAGGGAGACGTCAGCAAGAGCACAGCTGTTCCAACAACTGTCCCTCCGTCCAGCTCCATTGCTTCTCCACCGGCCACGACGCCACATCAACAGGGTGCCAAGATCTCTCCGGCTGCCACCTTGGCATGTACTTAGGGCCCTAGCTCTCCCTTGCTAGACACGTAGCACCTTGCTACACCCCCATTTTGTACACCTGGCTCCTCTCCTTACGCTGATAAAAGGAAGGACCAGGGCCTTCTTAGAGAAGGTTGGCCTCACGGGAACGAGGGCAGGGGCAGGCGCTCTCTTGAGGCCGCTCGCTCCCCTCACCCGTGCGGACGCTTGTAACCCCCTACTGCAAGCGCACCCGACCTGGGCGCGGGACGAACACGAAGGTCGCGGGAACTTCCGTCTCTCTCTCTCTCTCTCCCGACCTGGCTCCGGCCACCGACCTCGCTCTCTCTTCCCCCCTTCGCGCTCGCCCACGCGCTCGACCCATCTGGGCTGGGGCACGCAGCACTCTCACTCGTCGGCTCGGGGACCCCCCGGTCTCGAAACGCCGACAACGATGATGACGCCCGAGGAAGTACTTGGAAAATTCGTAAGCGGGCGGATGATGATCAAGGAGGCAAGATACGTCGACGAAGCGTTGAACGGTCCAATCCACGAGCCGCAACCCCTTGCTCTCAAGGCAACACGAAGCAAGGAGGCGCTACCTAGCAAGGTGGCACAGATTGAGGCGGCCGGACTCAATGATGAAGAGATGGCTCTCATCATCAAGAGATTCAAGACGGCGCTAAATGGTCGCAAGGGGCAGCCAAGCAAGACCAAGACAAAGGGGAAGCGTTCATGCTTCAAATGCGGTAAGCTTGGTCATTTCATTGCTAACTGTCCCGATAATGAAAGTGACCAGGAAAAGGGGAACAAGAGGGAGAAGAAGAAGGCATACAAGAAGGCAAAGGGCGAGGCACATCTAGGAAAGGAGTGGGACTCGGATTGCTCCTCCTCCGACTCCGACAATGAAGGACTCGCTGCCACCGCCTTCAACAAGTCTTCCCTCTTCCCCAACGAGCGTCTCACATGCCTTATGGCAAGGGAGAAGAAGGTGAGTACTCAAGACTCCACTTATGCTTCTTCTAGTGATAGTGAGTCTAGTGATGATGATGACATAGATTATTCATGCTTGTTCAAGGGCTTAGATAGATCTAAGATAGATAAAATTAATGAGTTGATTGATGCTTTGAATGATAAGAATAGATTACTAGAAAAACAAGAGGATCTTTTATATGAGGAGCATGATAAATTTGTTAGTGCACAAAATTCTCTTGCTCTAGAAATTAAAAGAAATGAAGTGCTTTCTAGTGAATTATCTTCCTGTCATGAAACCATTGCTACCTTAAGAAGTATTAATAATGATTTAAATACTAAACTAGAAGTAGCTAGTAAATCAAATTCCTGTGTTGAAAATGTTACAATTTGCACTAGGTGTAAGGATTTTGATGTTAATGCTTGTAGTGAACACTTAGTTTCAATTTCCAAACTAAGTGATGAATTGGCTAGTCTTAATACCCAACTTAAGACTAGCAAAAGTGAATTTGATAAGTTAAAATTTGCAAGGGATGCCTATACAATTGGAAGACATCCCTCAATTAAGGATGGGCTTGGCTTCAAGAGGGAAGCCAAGAACTTAACAAGCCATAAGGCTCCCATCTTCGTCAAGGAGAAGGGGAAGGCCCCTATGGCTAGTAGTGCGAAAAAGAACCATGCATTTATGTATAATGATAGGAGAAATGCTAGAAATGCTTATAATAATTTTGATTCACATGTTTATGATTCTCATGCCATGTTTGCTTCTAGTTCTTCTTATAAGCATGATAGAAATATGTGTAGGAATGTTGTGCATATGCCTAGGAGAAATGCTATTCATCATGTGCCTAGAAAGAATGTTATTCATGCTCCTAGGAAAATAGTGAATGAACCTTCTACAATATATTGTGCTTTAAACGCTTCCTTTGCTATTTGTAGAAAGGATAGGAAAATAGTTGCTAGGAAGTTAGGGGCAAAATGCAAGGGAGACAAGACTTGCATTTGGGTCCCTAAAGATATTTGTGCTAACCTTGCAGGACCCAACATGAGTTGGGTACCTAAGACCCAAGCCTAAATTTGCCTTGCAGGTTTATGCATCCGGGGGCTCAAGCTGGATTATTGACAGCGGATGCACAAACCATATGACGGGGGAGAAGAAGATGTTCACCTCCTACGTCAAAAATAAGGATTCCCAAGATTCAATTATATTCGGTGATGGGAATCAAGGCAAGGTAAAAGGGTTAGGTAAAATTGCAATTTCTAATGAGCACTCAATTTCCAATGTGTTTTTAGTTGAGTCCCTTGGTTACAATTTGCTATCTGTTAGCCAATTATGCAATATGGGATACAACTGTTTGTTTACAAATGTAGATGTGTCTGTCTTTAGAAGGTGTGATGGTTCACTAGCCTTTAAGGGTGTACTAGACGGCAAACTTTACTTAGTTGATTTTGCAAAAGAAGAGGCCGGTCTAGATGCATGCTTAATGGCTAAGACTTGCATGGGCTGGCTGTGGCATCGCCGCTTAGCACATGTGGGGATGAAGAACCTCCACAAGCTTCTAAAGGGAGAACATGTGATAGGTCTAACAAATGTTTATTTCGAAAAAGATAGACCTTGTGCAGCTTGTCAAGCAGGTAAACAAGTGGGAGGAGCGCATCACAGCAAGAATGTGATGACCACATCAAGACCCCTGGAGCTGCTACATATGGACCTCTTCGGACCCGTCGCCTATCTAAGCATAGGAGGGAGTAAGTATGGTTTAGTTATTGTTGATGACTTTTCCCGCTTCACTTGGGTATTCTTTTTGCAGGATAAGTCTGAAACCCAAGGGACCCTCAAGCGCTTCCTCAGAAGAGCTCAAAATGAGTTTGAGCTCAAGGTGAAGAAGATAAGGAGCGACAACGGGTCCGAGTTCAAGAACCTTCAAGTGGAGGAGTTCCTTGAGGAGGAAGGGATCAAGCACGAGTTCTCCGCTCCCTACACACCACAGCAAAATGGTGTGGTAGAGAGGAAGAACAGGACGCTAATCGATATGGCGAGGACGATGCTTGGTGAGTTCAAGACCCCCGAGTGCTTTTGGTCGGAAGCTGTGAACACAGCTTGCCACGCCATCAACAGGGTCTATCTTCATCGCCTCGTCAAGAAGACTTCGTACAAGCTACTAACCGGTAACAAACCCAATGTATCTTACTTTCGTGTATTTGGGAGCAAATGCTACATTCTAGTGAAGAAGGGTAGAAATTCTAAGTTTGCTCCCAAAGCTGTAGAAGGGTTTTTATTAGGTTATGATTCAAATACAAAGGCGTATAGGGTCTTCAACAAATCATCGGGTTTGGTTGAAGTCTCTAGCGACGTTGTATTTGATGAGACTAATGGCTCTCCAAGAGAGCAAGTTGTTGATTGTGATGATGTAGATGAAGAAGATGTTCCGACGGCCGCTATACGAACCATGGCGATTGGAGACGTTCGGCCACAGGAACAAGACGAACGAGATCAACCTTCTTCCTCAACAACGGTGCATCCCCCAACTCAAGACGATGAACAGGTTCATCAAAAGGAGGCGTGTGATCAAGGGGGAGCACAAGATGATCAAATGCTGGAGGAAGAAGCGCAACCAGCACCTCCAACCCAAGTTCGAGCGATGATTCAAAGGGATCATCCCGTCGACCAAATTCTGGGTGACATAAGCAAGGGAGTAACTACTCGGTCTCGACTAGTTAATTTTTGTGAACATTACTCTTTTGTCTCCTCTATTGAGCCTTTCAGGGTAGAGGAGGCCTTGCTAGATCCAGATTGGGTGTTGGCCATGCAGGAGGAACTTAACAACTTCAAGCGCAATGAAGTTTGGACGCTGGTGCCTCGTCCCAAGCAAAATGTTGTGGGAACCAAGTGGGTGTTCCGCAACAAACAAGACGAGCACGGAGTGGTGACAAGGAACAAGGCTCGACTTGTGGCAAAAGGTTATGCCCAAGTCGCAGGTTTGGACTTTGAGGAGACTTTTGCTCCTGTGGCTAGGCTAGAGTCCATTCATATCTTGCTAGCGTATGCCGCTCACCATTCTTTCAGGTTGTACCAAATGGATGTGAAGAGCGCTTTCCTCAACGGGCCAATAAAGGAGGAGGTGTACGTCGAGCAACCTCCTGGCTTCGAGGATGAGCGGTACCCCGACCACGTGTGTAAGCTCTCTAAGGCGCTCTATGGACTTAAACAAGCCCCAAGAGCATGGTATGAATGCCTTAGAGATTTCTTAATTGCTAATGCTTTCAAGGTTGGGAAAGCCGATCCAACTCTTTTTACTAAGACTTGCGATGGTGATTTGTTTGTGTGCCAAATTTATGTCGATGACATAATATTTGGTTCTACTAACCAAAAGTCTTGTGAGGAGTTTAGCAGGGTGATGACGCAGAAATTCGAGATGTCAATGATGGGCGAGTTGAACTACTTCCTTGGGTTCCAAGTGAAGCAACTCAAGGACGGCACCTTCATCTCCCAAACGAAGTACACGCAAGATCTGCTAAAGCGGTTTGGGATGAAGGACGCCAAGCCCGCAAAGACGCCGATGGGAACCGACGGACACACTGACCTCAACAAAGGAGGTAAGTCCGTTGATCAAAAAGCATACCGGTCCATGATAGGTTCCTTGCTTTATTTATGTGCTAGTAGACCGGATATTATGCTAAGCGTATGCATGTGTGCTAGATTTCAATCCGATCCTAAGGAGTGTCACTTAGTGGCGGTGAAGCGAATTCTTAGATATTTAGTCGCTACGCCTTGCTTCGGGATCTGGTATCCAAAGGGGTCTAACTTTGACTTAATTGGGTACTCAGATTCCGACTATGCTGGATGTAAGGTCGATAGGAAGAGTACATCGGGGACGTGCCAATTCTTAGGAAGGTCCCTAGTGTCATGGAATTCTAAGAAACAAACCTCCGTTGCCCTATCCACCGCTGAGGCCGAGTACGTTGCCGCAGGACAGTGTTGTGCGCAACTACTTTGGATGAGGCAAACCCTCAGGGACTTTGGCTACAATCTGAGCAAAGTCCCACTCCTATGTGATAATGAGAGTGCTATCCGAATAGCGGAAAATCCTGTTGAGCACAGCCGCACAAAGCACATTGACATTCGGCATCACTTTTTGAGAGACCACCAGCAAAAGGGAGATATCGAGGTGTTTTATGTTAGCACCGAGAACCAGCTAGCCGATATCTTTACCAAGCCTTTAGATGAGAAGACCTTTTGCAGGCTGCGTAGTGAGCTAAATGTCTTAGATTCGCGGAACTTGGATTGAATTGTAGCATACATGTGTTTATGCCTTTGATCATGTCCATTCTGCATTTTGTTGCTTATTATGGTGCTCAAGTTGTACAAACACTCCCTGGACCTCACAAGTCCGTTGCAAAGTGATGCACATGTTTAGGGGGAGATGTGTTACAACTTGACCCTTTGAGACTAACCATATGCTTGAGTTTGCTTGTTTTAGTCTCAAAGGAGAATTGAAAGGGAAAAGGTGGACTTGGACCATGCAAGACTTCCACTGCACTCCGATGAGAGGGTAACTCATTCCAAGTCCATCTCATTAACTCTTATTGCCATTTGCTCTTAATTGAAGATTTTGGTGAGGCAATGGGGTTAAAGGGCCAAAATTGATCCCGTTTTGGTGCTTGATGCCAAAGGGGGAGAAAATAAAGGCCAAAGCAATAAATGGATCAGCTACCACTTGAGAGATTTTGAAAATAGTAGAATAGAGCTTTTAGATTGTCAAAACTCTTTTGTTGTCTCTCTTATCAAAGTTGGTTTCTTGTGGGGAGAAGTTGTAATTATGGGAAAAAGGGGGAGTTTTTTGAAATCTTTGATCAATCTCTTTTGGAATGACTCTCTTTATGCTTCAACATGTGTGTTTAACTTAGAGATAGAGATTTGAGTTTGATTTCAAAAACAAACCAAGTGGTGGCAAAGGATGATCCATATATGCCAAATTGATTCAAAATAAATTTAAGTTTTATTTGAAGTGAGTTTGCACTTGTTCTAGTTGCTTTATGTTATGTTGGCATAAATCACCAAAAAGGGGGAGATTGAAAGGGAAATGTGCCCTCGGGCCATTTCTAAGTATTTTGGTGATTGAGTGCCAACACATGTGCTTAATTGTGAATTTATGTCCATGGATGAACAAGGTGCAAATCATGAAGTAAAGGTATGTTTCTAAGCCTTAGTACATTGGTTTTGTATACTAATATACTTGTCTAAGTGTTAGAAACAGAAAGAAGAAGAAAAGAAAAGAGGAGAAAAAGACTTGGCGGTGTTCAGCCAAGTCAGCTCGGTCTGGAGCACCGGACTGTCCGGTGTGCACCGGACAGTGTCCGGTGCGCCAGGCTGACTCGGCTCGAACTGGCCGCTCTCGGGAATTCGCCGACGGCGTACGGCTAAAATTCACCGGACTGTGCGGTGTGCACCGGACTGTCCGGTGAGCCAACGGTCGGCCGGAGCCAACGGTCGGCCGCGCAATCTGCGCGGGACACGTGGCGGAGCCAACGGTCGGAAGACGGCACCGGACTGTCCGGTGTGCACCGGACATGTCCGGTGCGCCAACGGCTCCAGATCTACCAACGGTCTGCAACGGTCGGAAGTGCCAGTTAAGGAAAGAAATCGGGCACCGGACAGTGTCCGGTGTGCACCGGACTGTCCGGTGCCCCCGTCGACAGAAGGCCAGGATAGCCTTCCGGATTTGCTCTCAACGGCTCCTAGCTGCCTTGGGGCTATAAAAGGAGCCCCTAGGCGCATGGAGGAGACACACAAGCAACCTTTGAGCATTCTTGATCATCCACACTCAGTCTTTGCACATTTGTTTGACATTCTAAGTGATTCGAGCTCCGTTCTAGTGAGAACTTTGATATAGTCTTGTGAGCTCGATTCTTGGTCGTGTGTGTGCGCGTTTCGCTGTGGATTTGTGTGTGTTGCTTCCCTCCCTTACTCTGTGCTTCTTTGTGATCATATACTTGTAAGGGCAAGAGACTCCAATTTGTGGAGATTCCTTGCAAACGGGATAGTGAAAGGAGAAACAAAACACCGTGGTATTCAAGTGGGTCTTTTGACCGCTTGAGAGGGGTTGATTGCAACCCTCGTCCGTTGGGACGCCACAACGTGGAGTAGGCAAGCGTTGGTCTTGGCCGAACCACGGGATAAACCACTGTGTCACCTCTGTGCTTGATCTCTTGTGGTATTGTGTTTTGTTGAGACTTCTCTTTAGCCACTTGGCAATTATTGTGCTAACACTTAACAAGTTTTTGTGGCTATAAGTTTAAGTTTCACAGGATCACCTATTCACCCCCCCCTCTAGGTGCTATCAGCGGCGCGGGCACGGGCGCGTGACGGCGGCGCAGGCGAGGGGGCACGGCGGCGGCGCGGCGCGGGCGCGAGGAACGGCGGCGCGGCGCAGGCGAGGGGGCATAGCGGCGGCGCGGCGCGGGCGCGAGCAGCGGCGGCGAGGGAGCGGCGACGGTGAGGGCGTGGCGTCGGCGGCGGCGTTGAGTGAGTGAGAGAGAGAGTGAGGAAGATGCCCGCTGGCCGTTGTATGTAGGGCGCTTTGCCGAGTGCCCGTGATCTGGCACTCGGCAAAGTTTTTTTTAATTTTAAAATAAGCTTTGTCGAGTGCCAGATCGCTGGCACTCGGCAAAGCCGTCTTTGCCGAGTGTCCCTTGAGCGACACTCGGCAAAGAATCTTTCCCTATTCTTTGCCGAGTGCCACGCAGCTGGCACTCGGCAAAGGAAGCTTTGCCGAGTGTCTTATCCAGACACTCGGCAAAGTATATTTTTATTTTTTTGATTTTGTCTCCCAAACTTTTTGTGGTATGTTCCTACACTATGTAGACCTACATGTATCATTTGTGGACAATTATAACATAGTTTTCAATCGTTAGTAGATTTAGTTTGTTTTTTTGAAATTCTTCGGAAAATTCAAATTTGAACTGCAGGTCACTCGAAACTTGGAAAACCGTGCATGAAAAAATGATATTCATGTTACTTAGCATAAGTTACGACCGATTTCAGAAGCGTACCGGAAACTTCGAGCAACATGCTCACTAAACATGGCCGTCAACTTGGCATGCACATGTTTAAAAATTGTATAAAACACAAATAAAGTCAGAAAATCATGAAACTTGTCCACGTGTCATGATATCATATGTAGAGGCTGTGATAAAAGTTTTAGAATGTTTGGAGAAAGTTGTGAGACACTATGTGTAGAAACCTAAGAGGACTACACATGAAATCATAGAGTTTCAATGTGAATCTAGAAGGTTTCTACACATAGTGTCTCACAACTTTCTCCAAACATTCTAAATTTTTTATCACAGCCTCTACATATGATATCATGACACGTGGACAAGTTTCATGATTTTCTGACTTTATTTGTGTTTTATACAATTTTTAAACATGTGCATGCCAAGTTGACGGCCATGTTTAGTGAGCATGTTGCTCGAAGTTTCCGGTACGCTTCTGAAATCGGTCGTAACTTATGCTAAGTAACATGAATATCATTTTTTCATGCACGGTTTTCCAAGTTTCGAGTGACCTGCAGTTTAAATTTGAATTTTCCGAAGAATTTCAAAAAACGAACTAAATCTACTAACGATTGAAAACTATGTTATAATTGTCCACAAATGATACATGTAGGTCTACATAGTGTAGGAACATACCACAAAAAGTTTGGGAGACAAAATCAAAAAAATAAAAATATACTTTGCCGAGTGTCTAGATAAGACACTCGGTAAAGCTTCCTTTGCCGAGTGCCAGCTGCGCGGCACTCGGCAAAGAAGCATCTTTGCCGAGAGCCGACAGTTGGCACTCGGCAAAGACTGACGGCCGTCAGCTTTGGGACGGCCGCTGACGGCCCTTTGCCGAGAGCCCCCTTTGCCGAGTGTTTGACACTCGGCAAACATGTATTTGCCGAGTGTGGACCTGTACCGAGTGTCCTACGCTCGGTAAAGACGCTCGTTACCGAGAGCCGAGCTTTGCCGAGTGCGGCTCTCGGCAAAGCCATCGTTGCCGAGTGCCCGAGAAAAGGCACTCGGCAAAGCGTCCGGCACTCGGCAAAGGCTCGGATTCCGGTAGTGTATGTACATAAATAAATATAACCGAAAAAATCATATTTAAGTGTTTAACACTACAATGACCTTTATAATATTATTATCATATTGTCGTCCTAGCTTCTAACTTTCAATATTAAATTGAATAACCAAATATTTATAAACCCTTTTATTATAATAAGATAGCAATAAGTATCATTATAAAGCAATTCATAATATATTCCATAAATATGTAATATTTCATTGCACAACACTAACTAGAAAATAAAGTTCACAAAACCATAACCAATAATCAAATATTAAATATACAATGTAGGTATGTAGCCATGCAATAATACAAATATTTAAGCATATGACACATCCACACATGTCCATATCATAAATCATAACTACGAGAACACAAGACTATGAGAGGAGACGACACCAATGACTAGACAAACTTGTGTTGTGGCTTGACTCATCTGGCGCGAGCTAGCTCACGAGCTAACCCGAGCTGGCTCATTAGAGAACCGAGCTAGAATGACAGCTTGACTAGCTACAAATTAAAACGAGTTGAGTCGAGCCGAGCTACTAACAAGCCGTGTCAAGCCAGTTATCGAGCCACGAGTATTTCGTCCAGCCCTAAAATCAAGTCCAGGTGTCATAGTTTGTCATATTTTAATTTTAATTTAGATTTTTGAATACATATCTTTTTAGAATACCAACACAAAGTGAATATCTCATATTTGAATTTATATCCAGATATTTATCCAATTAAACTTAAAGTGCATATTCTTAAATTTAACAGATGAATATAATTTTACTACTAACTTCGTCAATAAGACAAACGAAATAAAACCAAAGTACACTTCTAATCATCTTCGATATCAAAACTATAATGGATAATAATAAATAAAACCACAAATTAAGTAAATAAATTAAATAAAAATGACGAAAAATAATGGTCATTTTTACCATTTTTGTAACTGCAAAATTATTGCACAGATAAAGAACCGTATGCTTATAAAGAAATGTTTAAAAGTTAAATATAGAAACTAATAGATCATTATTTATATAAAATTTACCATAAATTTATTAACTATATAAAATAACTTACATCGGCACAAAATAAAGTATTATTTTAAAAAAATAAATATATTAGACTTAAAATAAGTTAGGGAAATACTAATATTAATTAAATATTTATGTATCATTAATAGTATTAAATTAATATAAAAAATTACTCATGTGTATACTACTAAATAGTTCCAGTGCATCATTAATAATATTAAAATTAAATAATTGGTCGCTGATCATGGAGATAAAACTTTTAAATAGATTCATTATACATTATTGTTCTTCACGGATATAGACAAATAACGGATATCCCATACTTTTGTTGAACACGAATCTAGAACCGAATAGAAAAAATGCTGGAAAACAGATACAGATACATCCATTTAGTATATATACCAAAAACGGGTAGTTACAAGTTTTAATGAATACAAATTTGAACAATTCAAACTCGTAGGCATATATTTCCACCCAGTCCGAGATCTTCAACTTATCAATAATTACACATGCTCGTGATCCATATAAGTTGAATCAATTTCTCATGTGGCATTTATAACCTTTAGTGCAATTAGCATTTATTGTTATGATCATGAATTTCTTTGGTTTAATTACTAAATAAAATGGGCCAAGCCCAATTAAATCTAGCATATATGATGATTTTTATTAAGTATATGTGTGTATATAGTTCTCTAAGACTACTACTATAAACTAACTAGTAAAGAGTCCATGCTAACGCTAGTACGCTACGTCTTGCTAGTCTTGCAAGAGGAGGGATCAATGATGGTGCGAGGGGGGTTGATGACGACAGCGGGGATTGGAGGAGGGGAGACTGGGGGACGATAGGGTCACAAGGGAGAGATGAGAGATGACCTAAATAATAATGTTCATTAAATTTAAGTAAGGGAGAGGATGATATCCGTTGGTTTTGATGGTGTGTTAAATTTGGGTGCAATTAATTTGGTGAATTTAGTGGATGCTATGGATGTGAGAGTGATTTGGTTGAGTGGGTTTTGCAAAATTTAAAGTGGTAGATTATATAGTGGTATAGATGATGATGTGTTACATTTGGGTGCAATTAATTTGGTGAATTTAGTGGATGTTATGGTTGTGGGGTGATTTGGTTGAGTGGTTTTTGCAAAATTTAAAGTGGTAAATTATATAGTGGTATAGATGATGGTGTGTTACATTTAGGTGCAATTAATTTGGTGAATTTAGTGGATGTTATGGATGCGGAGGTGATTTGGTTGAGTGTGTTTTGCAAAATTTAAAGTGGTAGATTATATAGTGGTATAGATGATGAAGTGTTACATTTGGGTGCAATTAATTTGGTGAATTTAGTGGATGTTATGGATGTGGGGGTGATTTGGTTGAGTGGGTTTTGCAAAATTTAAAGTGGTAGATTATATAGTGGTATAGATGATGGTGTTTTACATTTAGGTGCAATTAATTTGGTGAATTTAGTGGATGTTATGGATGTGGGGTGATTTGGCTGAGTGGTTTTTGCAAAATTTAAAGTGGTAGATTATATAGTGGTATAGATGAAGGTGTGTTACATTTGGGTGCAATTAATTTGGTGAATTTAGTGGATGTTATGGATGTGGGGGTGATTTAGTTGAGTGGGTTTTGTAAAATTTAAAGTGGTAGATTATATAGTGGTATAGATGATGGTGTGTTACATTTGGGTACAATTAATTTGGTGAATTTAGTGGATGTTATGGATGTGTGGGTGATTTGGTTGAGTGAGTTTTGCAAAATTTAAAGTGGTAGATTATATAGTGGTATAGATTATTCAAAAGGATGTAGTGAGAAGGATTGCCACCGCTGCAATGGCCCCGGTCGTTCTTTTCCCCCCTTCCTTTGGGATTGAAAGTTCCATATGCCCAAGAACAGGATCTAGATGTCGCCTAGAGCGGGGGTGAATAGGCGGATAATAATTATCACTTTAAAACTGGAAATTCTTACTCTACTCAAAGGTTGGATCGTAGTGAAATGAACTACCCTTCGAGTAGGTTGCAGCGGAATAGAAGTTCCTGTCTTAAAATACCCTGCATTTCGAAGACAGCTTGAACCACATATAAATATTGAAGTACAAGTATAAATAGCAAATAAGATAGAGAAACAGCACACAGCACAGAGCAGAGCACATAGACACAGGGATTTATCCCGAGGTTCGGCCAAGCCTGAAATGCTTGGCTAGTCCGCGTTGAAGTTAGCCACACCTTGGCTTGGAGTCTATTTCAACTCTTTCCTCCATTTGCTCAGATCTGTCAGTGCGATAGATAGAGCCTTCCACTATGTTGATATAAGTTACAACGATGCTGTGGCTGCTTACAATCTTCTCGACAGCACTCCGGCAGAGTAACAATGCGCTCAAGATTTTGCTCTAGCTCTCAGCAGCACTTCCTCTCTCTCTAAAGGCTTATAACTTCGCCTCTACACAAACTAGAGATATACACAAGAGAGGGAGAGAGAGAATTGATCCAAATGATGTATGCACTTGTTGGCTGCTCATGTATACTTGTTGGAGGCGCCTAGGGGTCCCTTTTATAGTCCCAAAGGGCCTAGGCGCCGTTGGAGCTTCATTTGGAAGCTCCCAGCCTTCCCTGGTTGTGAGTGCACCGGACTGTCCGGTGGCGCACCGGACAGTGAACAGTAACGGATCTGATTGACAGTTTCCTTCTATAGAAGAGCTAGCCGTTGGTGCACCGGACATGTTACTATTCACTGTCATGTGCCACGGACAGGTTACTATTCACTGTCATGTGCACCGGACAGAGTAACTATTCACTGTCCTATGCACCAGTCAGGTTACTATTCACTGTCATGTGCATGGACAGCTTACTATTCACTGTCCTGTGCACCGGACCATTACTATTCACTGTCCTGTGCACTAGCCAACAGTACACTAAGTGCTTTTTCCTCCATTCTTTTTCCGTTTGACTTCAACTTTTGGGAGGATTTTCCTGAGACTTAAACAAACACATTTAGAGTATAATCCAATTGATTTAGTCCTAGAAACTTACCTCTTTCTTGTTCTTCTCCTAGTTTTTCTATTTCTCCTCAAGCAGAGATCAGAATGGCACTTTCTCTGCAGAAAGAGTTAGAGAGCAAACTAAAGCACCAAACTTGTAATAAGAGGTGTATGCAAAATGGTTGAACACTCAAACCTTACATACTTAACTTTTTTCATCGTTTTACAGTTTTACCCAATTTGGCATGTTTGAGGTCGATGTTGGACTCTAAACCATCAAGTCAACTTGATCTAGATTGACATATCTGAGCTCCAACCCCCTTGTTTACTTCCCGAGCTTGATCTTGAGCCTTATGACTTACACCACATAACTGTAGATGTTACCTCATTGGTTGTAAGTCATGTCGTTATGTAGTGATCCTTGATGCACCATAACTCTTTTTAACTCGATCAACCTTGACTTTTGAAAGGGAAATAGGGTCAAGCCTTTTCCTAAATGATTTTGGTGGTTGAATGCCCAACACAAATATTGGACTAACTAGTTTGCTCTAGATTATATGTTCTACAGGTGCATTAAGGTTCAACACAAACCAATAAAAAGACTAAAGAAAGGGTTCAAAAAGAAAGGAGCAAAGGAACCCAAGTGTGCCCTGGTCTGGCACACCGGACTGTCCGGTGTGCCACCGGACAGTGTCCGGTGCACCAGGACCGTACAAGTCTGAACTCGCCACCTTTGGGTTTTCCTGGCCGGGCTCCGCTATAAATCACCGCTGTCCGGTGCACCAGCGGAGCAACGACTCCACAGCGCAACGATCGACTGCAACGGACACCTGCAAACGCTACAGTGCGCGAACAGTGCGCGCAGAAGTCAGAGCAACCGTCAGAAGCGCACCTGATAGTGAACTGTTCCTGTCCGGTGCCGCACCGGACTGTCTGGTGCGACATGAAGTCAGCGCTCCAACGGTCAAAATCTTCAGAACCCTAACGGTTGGGTGACGTGGCTGGCGCACCGGACAGTGTCCGGTGGCGCACCGGACTGTCCGGTGCACCCATCGACAGCAGCCACCCCAACGGCTGTTTTGGTGGTTGGGGCTATAATTACCCCCCAACCACCACCACTCCAAGCATCCAAGTTTTCTGAATAGTGAATTCAATACAAGAGCTCTAGACTTCACTCTAAGACACAAAACAAAAGATCAAATCCTCTCCAAGTCCTAAATCCATTTCAAATACTTAGTGGCTTGTGAGAGAGAGACATTTGTGTTCATTTGAGTTCTTGTCGCTTGGATCGCTTTCTTCTTCCTCGTTCTTGTTCTCAAACAACTTGTAATCAAAGCAAGAGACACCAATTGTGTGGTGGTCCTTGTGGGGTCTAAGTGACCCGTTTGATTAAGGAGAAAGCTCACTCGGTCTAGGTGACCGTTTGAGAGAGAGAAAGGGTTGAAAGAGACCCGGTCTTCGTGACCACCTCAATGGGGACTAGGTTCTCAAGAACCAAACCTCGGTAAAAACAAATCACCGTGTCATACGCTTTATTTCCTTGTTGATTTGTTTTTTGCCCTCTCTCTCGGACTCGATTTTAATTCTAACGCTAACCCCAGCTTGTAGTGTGTGCTTAAGTTTATAATATTCAGATTTCGCCTATTCACCCCCACTCTAGGCGACTTTCAATTGGTATCAGAGCTTGGTTCTTCATTAGAGTTTAACCACTCGAAGTGATGTCGGGAGATCACGCCATGAAGGAGATCGTGACCGGCGGGGACAAGCCTACAAGCCACGAGAAGGCTCCATCAAGGGAGTCCGACAACAAAGTGAAGGAGGGATCACCTTCACACGTCAAGTCGCATTGAAGTGGCAACAAGAAAAAGAAAATGAAGAAGGTGGTCTACTACGAGACCGATTTTTCACCGCCTTCTACATATGGCTCCGACGCACCGTCCGTCACTTCTAAGCGCCATGAGCGCAAGAAGTATTGTAAGATGCCACTTCGTTATCCCTGCATTTCCAAACGCACTTCTTTACTTTCCATCCCATTAGGCAAACCACCAGTTTTTTATGGTGAAGATTATTGTATGTAGAGTGACAAAATGAGACATCATCTAACGTCACTCCACACAAGTATTTGGGACATTGTTGAATTTGGAGCGCAGGTACCATCAGTGGGAGACGAGGGCTACGACTCGGACGAGGTCGCCCAAATCTGGCACTTCAACTCCCAAGCGACCACTATACTCCTCGCCTCTCTATGTCAAGAGGAGTATAATAAAGTGCAAGGGTTGAAGAGCGCTAAGGAGATTTGGGACATGCTTAAGACCACGCACGAGGGAGATGAGGTGACCAAGATCACCAAACGGGAGACGATCGAGGGGGAGCTCGGTCGATTCGTCCTCAACCAAGGAGAGGAGCCACAAGCCATGTACAACCGGCTAAAGACCTTGGTGAATCAAGTGCGCAACCTCGGGAGCACAAAATGGTATGACCATGAAATGGTCAAGGTTATTCTAAGATCACTCGTTTTTTGTAATCCTACGCAAGTTCAATTAATTCATGGTGATCCTAGATATAAGCTAATGTCTCCCGAGGAGGTTATAGGAAAGTTTGTGAGCTTTGAATTGATGATCAAAGGCTCCAAACAAATCATCAACTTGGAGCAAGGCGACACATCCACACCCGAGGTGCAACCCATCGCATTCAAGGTGACGGAGGAGAAGAAAGAAGAGTCTACATCAAGTAGGCTCCCCATCGACGCCTCCAAGCTTGACAATGAGGAGATGGCGCTCATCATCAAGAGCTTCCATCAAATCCTCAAACAAAGGAAGGGGAAGGACTACAAGCCCCGTTCCAAAAGGGTGTGTTACAAATGTGGTAAGCCCGGTCATTTTATTGCAAAATGTCCTATGTCTAGTGACAGTGACAGGGGCGACAACAAGAGTGGGAAGAAGAAGGAGAAGAAGAGGTACTACAAGAAGAAGGGTGGCGATGCCCACGTGTGTCGGGAATGGGACTCCGACGAGAACTCCACCAACTCCTCCTCCGACGAGGATGCTGCCAACATCGCCATCAACAAAGGCCTCCTCTTCCCCAATGTCGGCCACAAGTGCCTCATGGCAAAGGATGGCAAAAGGAAGAAGGTAAAATCTAGAGCCTTCATAAAATATACAACATCTAGTGATGAGGCTAGCTCTAGTGATAATGAAGATGACTTGCTTACTCTTTTTGCTAACCTAAACATGCAACAAAAAGAAAAATTAAATGAATTGATAGGTGCTATTCATGAGAAGGATGAACTCTTGGATAGTCAAGAGGAATTCCTTATAAAGGAAAATAAGAAGCATGTTAAAATTAAAAATGCTTATGCTCAGGAAATAGAAAAATGTGAAAACTTGACTAAAGAGCTTAGCATTTGCCATGACACTATTTCCAACCTTAGAACTAAAAATGCTAACTTATTTGCTAAGGTTGAGAAGCTAAATGTTTGTGATGATTCAGTTACCAATCTTAGAAATGATAATGCTAGTTTAATTGCTAAGATTGATAAATTGAATGAATCTATTTCTAGCCTTAAGATTGAGAATGCTAATTTAATTTCTAAGGCTAAAGATTTAAGTGTTTGCAATGATTCAATTTTCTGTCTTAGAAAAGAAAATGCCATGCTAAAATCTAAGATAGATGAGTTGAATGTCTGCAAACCCTCTACTTCTAGTGTTGATCATGTTTCTATTTGTACTAGATATAGAGACATTAATGTTGATGCTATTCATGATCACCTTGCTTTAATTAAACAACAAAATGATCACATAGCTCAACTTAGGTTCCGTTTGGCACAGCTCCAGCTCCTGATTCTAAGCGAGGATCTGGAGGAGCCGTGCCAAACGGGTATTTTTAAAACTGATTTTCATGTGGAGCCGAAAGATTAGGAGTCATTTTTGTGAAGAAAGGTGGGATCTAAAAAAACCTGCTTCACTCTCCCTTAAAATAGCTCCTCAACCAACCAAATATGGACCTTCCCTTAAAGTTTGATCAAAATTACTCGTAATTGCCATTAGACAAAAACATAACGAGCCCCTCCCGCACCCTCCACGGCGCCCGTCCTCTGTCACTGAAGGACAGGGAGCGGCAGCTAGGGTTTCGCCCGTCTCTAGCACTTTCGCCGTCCTCCAGCCCTTCTAGCCCTTTTGTCGTCCTCCAGCGGTCCAGCCCTTCCCGCCGCGTCAGCCCTACCATAGCCACTACCTAGCTATCGCTCTGCTCTACTATCCGTGGTGCTATGGCGGCCAGCCTGTGCTCTCCTATCCGTGGTGCTGTCCCGCCACGTCTCTAGTAGTTGAGCAGAGCAGAGCAAGAGACGCGGGTGGAAGAACGATCACACGGTGGGGCTACAGCGAGACTGCAAGAGACGCGGGTGCCGAGGTATGAACTGCAATCCCTGTCGCATCTGTTTACAGCACTAGCACCGTCATGCTGCAGCTGCACAATAGGTGCAGCCACCGCCCAGCAACGAGATGCCCTCGCTCGCTCGCTCGACCACAGTGCACTGCGAAGCGCACTGACGGAGCAGGCCTGCTGGAGCCACACCTTGCCACCGTAGCAGAGGAGCAGCGCGCTGTCCATCTCCAGCAGAATCGCAGGAGTACCCTCCATCCCTATCTCATCCACTGTTTTAAGATCCACACAAGCGTTTTCAATTATTTGTTGTGACTTTAGAATTAATTGCCTGCCACAATGAACAGATACATTATAGGCATCATTCCTTTTTGATAGCTGCATATATTTGTTTTAGATTTTAATTTTTTATAGCAATATGGGTAATAGTGTCGATTGGAATGAAGATAACACTGCTCTAGTGTGTGAATTGTTCGCCGAACAAGTGAAGATGCACAACCGTTCTGGTACCAGTTTACTTGCCAAACGGTTTTAAAAATGATTATGATTCTCTAGGAGAATCAGGAGGATCAGCTCCTCAAGAAGATCAGGATCTGGAGCTAAAGAAGCAGGAGCTGGAGCTTTGCCAAACGGGCCCTTACCGCTAAAATTAATGAGCATGAAATAGAAAATGAAAATTTTAAATTTGCTAGGAGCATGCTCTATAGTGGGAGACACCATGGCATTAAGGATGGCATTGGTTTCCAACAGGGAAGCAATGTCAAGCTTAATGCCCCTAAAAGATTGTCTAATTTTATTAAGGGCAAGGCTCCCATGGCTCAGGATAACGAGGGTTACATTTTATATCCTGCTGGTTATCCTGAGCACAAGATTAGGAGAATTCATGCTAGAAAATCTCATTCTGTTTCTCACCATGCTTATATGTATAAGAATGAGACATCTAGCTCTAGTCAATCAACCCATGTTAAATTGACTAAAAAGAAAACTCCTACTGCATCAAATGAACCTAATATTTAATTTAAGTCTTTTGATGCTTCATATGTGCTTACTAACAAATCAGGCAAAATAATTGCCAAATATGCTGGGGCAAACACAAGGGCTCCAAGACTTGTGTTTGGATACCCAAGGTGCTTGTTTCTAACATGAAAGGACCCAAGACTGTTTGGGTACCTAAGAATAAGGCCTAAATTGTTTTGCAGGTTTATGCATCCGGGAGCTCAAGTTGGATTATTGATAGCGGATGCACAAACCACATGATAGGGGAGAAAAGGATGTTCTTCTCCTATGAGAAAAACCAAGATCCCTAAAGAGCTATCACATTCGGGGATGGAAATCAAGGTTTGGTCAAAGAACTTGGTAAAAATGCTATATCACCTTACCATTCCATTTCCAATATATTCCTTGTAGATTCTTCAGAATATAACTTGCTTTCTGTATCTCAATTATGTAAAATGGGCTATAACTGTCTCTTTAGTGATACTGGTGTTACTGTCTTTAGAAGAAGTGATGATTCAGTAGCATTTAAGGGAGTGTTAGAGGGTCAGCTATACTTAGTTGATTTTAATAGAGCTGAACTCGACACTTGCTTAATTGCTAAGACTAATATGGGTTGGCTCTGGCATCGCCGACTAGCCCATGTTGGAATGAAGAATCTCCACAAGCTTCTAAAGGGAGAGCACATTTTAGGACTAACCAATGTTCATTTTGAGAAAGACAGTGTTTGTAGCGCATGTTAAGCAGGAAAGCAAGTTGGTTCCCATCATCCACACAAGAACATCATGACGACGAACAGGCCACTGGAACTACTCCACATGGATTTATTAGGCCCGATCACTTACATAAGCATCGGCGGGAGTAAGTACTGTCTTGTTATTGTGGATGATTATTCTCACTTCACTTGGATGTTCTTTTTGCAGGAAAAATCACAAACCCAAGTGACCTTAAAGGGATTCTTGAGACGGGCTCAAAATGAGTTCGGATTGAGAATCAAGAAGATAAGAAGCGATAACGGGACGAAGTTCAAGAACTCTGAAATTGAAGGCTTCCTTGAGGAGGAGGGCATCAAGTATGAGTTCTCTTCTCCCTACACACCACAACAAAATGGTGTAGTGGAGAGGAAGAATAGAACTCTACTAGACATGGCGAGGACCATGCTTGATGAGTACAAGACATCAGACCAGTTTTGGGCGGAAGCAATCAACACTGCTTGCTACTCCATCAACCGGTTATACCTTCACCAAATCCTCAAGAAGACATCATACGAACTCCTTACCGATAAAAAGCCCAATGTTTCATATTTTAGAGTCTTTGGTAGCAAATGTTTTATACTTGTTAAAAGAGGTAGAAAATCTAAATTTGCTCCTAAGGCTGTAGAAGGCATTTTACTTGGTTATGACTCAAACACAAGGGCATATAGAGTCTTCAACAAATCCACTGGGTTAGTTGAAGTTTCTTGTGACATTGTGTTTGATGAGACTAATGGCTCTCAAGTAGAGCAAGTTGATCTTGATGAACTAGATGATGAAGAGGCTCCGTGCGTCGCACTAAGGAACATGTCCATTGGGGATGTGTGTCCTAAGGAATCCGAAGAGCCAACTCAAGCACAAGATCAACCATCATCTTCAAATCAAGCATCTCCACCAACCTAAGATGAGGATCAGGCTCAAGATAATGAGATTGATGATCAAGAGGATGAGCCAGCTCAAGAGGAGGACAATGATCAAGGGGGAGATGACAATGATAAAGACAAAGAAGATGATCAGGAAGTAAAGGGTCAAAGACCGCCACACCCAAGAGTCCACCAAGCGATTCAAAGAGATCACCCCGTGAACTCCATCCTCGGCGGTATTCATAAGGTGGTAACTACTCGATCTTGAGTCGCTTATTTTTGTGAACATTACTCTTTTATTTTCTCTATTGAGCCATACAGGGTAGAGGATGCATTAAGAGATTCAGATTGGGTATTGGCAATGCAAGAGGAGCTCAACAACTTCACGAGGAATGAGGTATGGCATTTAGTTCCACGTCCTAACCAAAATGTTGTAGGAACCAAATGGGTATTCCGCAACAAGCAAGATGAGCATGGTGTGGTGACAAGGAACAAAGCCCGACTTATGGCCAAGAGATATTCACAAGTCGAAGGTTTGGATTTTGATGAAACCTATGCACCCGTAGCTAGGCTTGAATCAATTCACATATTACTTGCATATGCTACTTACCATGGCTTCAAGCTCTATCAAATGGATGTGAAGTGTGCCTTCCTCAATGGACCAATCAAGAAAGAGGTCTATATTGAGCAACCTCCCGGCTTTGAAGATAGTGAGTACCCTAACTATGTTTATAAGCTCTCAAAGGCGCTTTATGGGCTCAAGCAAGCCCCAAGAGCATGGTATGAATGCCTGCAAGACTTTCTTATCACTAATGGCTTCAAAGTCGGAAAAGCCGATCCTACTCTCTTTATTAAAACTGCCACAAATGATTTATTTGTATGCCAAATTTATGTTGATGATATTATATTTGGGTCTACTAACAAATCTACTTGTGAAGAGTTTAGTAGGATCACGATACAGAAATTTGAGATGTCAATGATGGGGGAGTTGAGATACTTCATAGGATTTCAAATCAAGCAACTCCAGGATGGCACCTTCATCTGCCAACCAAATACATTCAAGACATTCTTAAGAAGTTTGGAATGAAGGATGCCAAGCCCATCAAGACTCCCATGGGAACCAATGGGCATCTCGACCTCGACATGGGAGGTATGTCCGTAGATCAAAAGGTATACCGGTCGATGATAGGATCTTTACTCTATTTATGTGCATCTCGACCGGATATTATGCTTTCCGTATGCATGTGTGCAAGGTTTCAAGCCGACCCTAAGGAAGTTCACCTTAGGGCCGTGAAGCAAATCATGAGATATTTAGTTTACACTCCTAAGTTTGGACTTTGGTACCCCAAGGGATCCACATTTGATTTAATAGGATATTCAGATGCTGATTGGGCAGGGTGTAAAATTGATAGGAAGAGTACATTAGGAACTTGTCAGTTTCTAGGGAGACCCTGGTGTCTTGGGCTTCTAAGAAACAAAATTCAGTAGCCCTATCAACTGCCGAAGCTGAGTATATTGCCGCATGCTGTGCACAATTACTTTGGATGAGGCAAACCCTCAGGGAATATGGCTACAAATTGAGCAAAGTCCCTCTCCTATGTGATAATGAGGGTGCAATCCACATGGCGGATAATCCCGTTGAACACAGCCGCACTAAGCACATAGACATTCGGTATCACTTTTTGAGGGATCACCAACAAATGGGGGATATCGAGATAGCCTATGTTACCACCAAAGGACAATTAGCCGATATCGTCACCAAGCCATTAGATGAGAAAACTTTTTGCAAACTTAGGAATGAGCTAAATATACTTGATTCTCAGAACTTTGATTGAAACATTGCACACATTGCTCATTTATATACCTTTGATCCTATCTCTTTCGTTTGCTATGACTAATGTGTTTCCAAGTGTATTTCTATACCAAGTCGTAGATTGAAAGGGAATTGGAGTACTCGACGAAGACAAGGCTTCCACTCCACTCTATCGGTATCATCCTTCGTCGTTACTCTACATTACTCTCAAATTGGTATAATCTTTTCACTCATATTTACTTGTACTAATGGGGGAGAAAGTAAAGGGCTCTCAAATGTCTCCGTCTTTGGCGATTAATGGCAAAGGGGGAGAGAATATTAGCCCAAAGCAAAAGGACCGCATCACCACCCAATTTTAAAAAGAAATTTTCAAATTGATATCTAAATGTTTTAGATCCTTTTTCATTTGGTACTTATTGGTATTTTCAAAAATTGGTAAAACCCTCTTGAACACTAAGGGGGGAATTTCATTAAGGGGGAGTTTTGTTTTAGTCAAAGAAAAATCATTTGAAACAGGGGAGAAATTTCAAATCTTGAAAATGCTTCTTGCAATCTTATTCATATATCTTTGACTATTTGCAAAAGGATTCTGAAAAGACTTTCCAAAAGAATTTTCAAAAACAAAACATGTGGTGCAAGTGTGGTCCAAAATGTTAAATAAAAGAAAGCAATCCATGCATATCTAGTGAAATTATAAATTGGTTTAATTATAAGTAACCTATGCACTTACATTATGCAGACTAGTTCAATTCTGCACTTATATTTGCTTTGGTTTGTGTTGGCATCAATCACCAAAAAGGGGGAGATTGAAAGGGAAATAGGGTCAAGCCTTTTCCTAAATGATTTTGGTGGTTGAATGCTCAACACAAATATTGGACTAACTAGTTTGCTCTAGATTATATGTTCTACAGGTGCATTAAGGTTCAACACAAACCAATAAAAAGACTAAAGAAAGGGTTCAAAAAGAAAGGAGCAAAGGAACCCAAGTGTGCCTTGGTCTGGCACACCGGACAATGTCCGGTGCACCAGGACCGTACAAGTCTGAACTCGCCACCTTCGGGTTTTCCTGGCCGCGCTCCGCTATAAATCACCGGACTGTCCGGTGTGCCACCGGACTGTCCGGTACACCAGTGGAGCAACGGCTCCACAACGCAACGGTCGACTGCAACGGACACCTACAAACGCTACAGTGTGCGAACAGTGCGCGCAGAAGTCAGAGCAGCCGTCAGAAGCGCACCGGACAGTGAATAGTTCCTGTCCGGTGCCGCACCAGACTATCCGGTGCGACATGATGTTAGCGCTCCAACGATCAGAATCTTCATAACCCTAATGGTTGGGTGACATGGCTGGCGCACCAGACAGTGTCCGGTGCGCCCATCGACATCAGCCACCCCCAACGACTGTTTTGGTGGTTGGGCTATAATTACCCCCCAACCACCACTACTCCAAGCATCCAAGTTTTCTGAATAGTGCATTCAATACAAGAGCTCTAGACTTCACTCTAAGACACAAAACAAAAGATCAAATCCTCTCCAAGTCCTAAATCTATTCCAAATACTTAGTGGCTTGTGAGAGAGAGACATTTGTATTCATTTGAGTTCTTGTCGCTTGGATCGCTTTCTTCTTCCTCATTCTTGTTCTCAAACAACTTGTAATCAAAGCAAGAGACACCAATTGTGTGGTGGTCCTTGTGGGGTCTAAGTGACCTGTTTGATTAAGGAGAAAATTCACTCGGTCTAGGTGACCGTTTGAGAGAGACAAATGGTTGAAAGAGACCCGGTCTTCGTGACCACCTCAACGGGGACTAGGTTCTCAAGAACCGAACCTCGGTAAAACAAATCACCGTGTCATACGCTTTACTTCCTTGTTGATTTGTTTTTCGCCCTCTCTCTTGGACTCGATTTTAATTCTAATGCTAACCCCGGCTTGTAGTGTGTGCTTAAGTTTATAATTTTCAGATTCCGCCTATTCACCCCCCTCAAGGCGACTTTCAACTTTTCAAGTCTTCTTCTTCACCCCTGGCTTTAGGTTCCTGGTCTCCTTGACCTTCTCCCGTGCACTCGGTACCTCGAAGCTCTTCTTGCCTCCATCCTTGGCTGGATCGGTTGTCTTTGAGTTACGCACATCGAGTCTCACTTAAGCAATGTCCATCTTACTTGTGATGTCCATTATCTATCTATAATCCAGTCTTTGGACCATCACACTTGTTCACTTGTGTTGAACCCTGTTAGCTTTGCATTAAGCACCTGTTCAACACTTAGCACACTTGTTAGTCCTTTAATTGGGTTGTCATCTAAACACCAAAACCCACAAGGGAGCTTTCAATCTCCCCCTTTTTGGTGATTGATGGAAAACAATTAAAGCTTACACAATAATAATATTTAGAGCACAAATTTTGAATTCTAAGTTTATAGAATGCACCCCTAAATATGTGCTTACATTAAAATCTTAACTTTGGCCTTATATGCCAAATTGCACATACTTAGGCTAATTCAAAGCATAACTACATCTTAGCACCCGTGGGATACGTTGTGTCAAAAATTAAACTGTGATGCATTTAACACACAAATGCACAGAATCAGAGTTAAACACCAATTAAATGGATATACCACAGAAATATCAACCTACCACTATTCACCATTAAGATACTAATTTAAAGCATCAGAACCACATGAATATCTATTATAGGACAAACACAATAGATACCAATTGATTCATTTCACTGGAAGCACTAATTATGCATTATCACCATATAATACAATAAGAAGCATATAAGTATTATCAACAAAACTAACACATTCTTCCTTAAGATCAAAGGAACCCAAGGAAACCCCTTTGAGTCCTTTAGCACACAAAAAATTAATCTTCACCCTTAAGATAAGCTTTTGTCTCAGGTCGAGGTAAATTTTAATGCACAAATTCTCCCCCTTTGACATCAAACACTAAAACCATATTCAAGCAAGAACATAGGATGATGTCAAGGGACAGCGGGGTATTAAGCAGGTAAAATGCAACACACTAACATTACTCCCCCTTACACATTAAACATATGCAACACAAGCATTAGAGGAAAATTAAGGTACAAATACGCAAAAAGGTCAATACCTCCTTTTGTACCTTTACCATGTTATGGTGTACTTTCCATCTAAGTAGGCGGAGTTCCTTTTGTCATCAATTTAAGATTTCCATCTTGAAAGTTTTATCTCTAGGGAGCTCATTTACACTTGTGCCTGATCCTTTGTCCTGACCTTTTCTTGTTGCTAAGATACCAAACTTAGAACAAGTTATAGTATTGTGGCACAATATGAAGCTTCTATTCTAGTGATTACCAAAAGATACAAATGAAGCACACAACCAAGGCTACCAATTGAAAAATCATCACTGTCATAGCTCCATGATATTTAAAGATAAGCATCTAGGATCACCAACTATTATAGTGCACGAGCAACCTTTAAATACGCAATTACTCACAACTTTAGATACCAATTACTTGACTTGTGGAGGTACCCAAGTCCTGATTGCTCCATTTCTTGCTCATCTTCCATTTTCCACCTTGAGACTATACAGGATCACTCAAGAAACAATTAGTCTCAAAAGACACAAGTTATGTTGCTCCCCTTAAAGTTGTGCATCAAGTATTTGAATGACTTGCACCTTGCACATCCTAGCATCCTCAGAAAGAGGGGATCACAATATACCTTGGTCTAGGCATAATATATCAATTGCATCACAAAAAGATACCAATTGGATAGATGACATTATACAACTTATGACTAGTGGAAACAATGCATGCCTCAAGATATATAACATTTTAAAAGCAACCTAGGCACGCTTCACACATGATGATCATTGCAACACATATACCAATTGAAAAACGACAAGATCATGCATATAAAGCACAATGTCTAAGCACACCATGATTAAGAAGTATTTTCTTAGGTACACCAAAAGAAACAACATTTTAAATCATAAAGCACCTAAGCCAAGATACTACCAATTGAAAGGCAAGAACATAGCTACGATCACAATCAACAGAACTTCAAGATATTCAATAAAATTGCATAGTTCCATTCTCCATACCTTTGCATTTTACTTGAATGCCATGAGATTCATTCTTTTAGGTAGTGTGGAGTGAGAGCACCTGTTATCACCAATTTAGGGCTCCTTTTGCTCATGCACCTCATAGCTCGAGAGGGTGCATTAGAGACACAACATGGATTTCTTGTTTTGGTATACACAGAGTACCAAGACAAAGTAATCATGTGAACATGGACTAAACAAAATAATCATGCTTGCACATAGGTTAATCATTAAAAACCACATAACATGACTTACAAAAAGATACAGGTTTATCCACATACACCAAGAGAGTTAATCATGGTGGATATATCAAATGAGAAGCTACCCATTGAATGATTCAAGATATATAACCTATAAAGCACACAATCACGTTTGAGCAAGCATGATTATGATCTTGGAAATCATGGATCATTAATTGAAAGATATTCAACACAAGCAATCTCAAAAGCATAACTACTCCAAAGATAGGTATAGCACGACAATCCAACTTAAAAGCAATATTGATTAGAAATAATGCACTTAAGATACACGGGTACCGTCCTTTGGAGAGCAAGTTGCAGATTCTCATCAAAGTCCTTTGCTTGATTCACCAATAATGATTAAGGACGTCTACAACTTGTTTAACTCGAGATGAACATGGGATTAGTATTGCACAATAATTCAACCTTGGGTCAATAAATAGACAATAAATTTGACAGCTTAAGCATAGAGTTTGAATTAACCATCTTAAGCTCTCCCAAGTTCTCCAGTCCATCTCGAGGCACCTGCATGGTCTAGTTGGCACAGTTTGGTACCCATCTTGGGATGGGTCCATAACGTTCATCTAAAAGAGCCTTTGGTACCCAAATAGCAGTTGTGCTAGTTCTAGGTGATCTCATTACTGATCTAGCACAAGTGTATAATTTGGGTCTCCTAAGTGAATAAGATTGAGATAAATTTACTTGCTTAGGAACCTTACCCTTCATACATACCTTAGGTAGATGACCATGCTCACCACACATGTAGCAGAAGCGTCGCTCAACCTGACATGACACTTGCTGTTTGTCTTTTTTCTTAGTGAGGGTCATCTTGGAGGGTGCACGTCTTTGATTCTTTGTAACACCCCGAATTTTTTGGAGTTGAATTTTTTTTCTTTTCTTCACTCTCCAAATTCGGGTGTTACCTCTCTTTCCCATTTCTTTTTGCTAAAACCTCACCCGTCTTCAAAACTTTAAGTTATGTGATAATAGTAAACCCTAGAGTTAATTTCTTTGATTTGCTGCACCATGCCGAACCATGCATTTTTGATTGTTTGAAAGTGTGAAGGCATTCATATAGAAAATAGATATCAAAAAAGGGAAAATCTTTTCTTTTCTCTCTCCTCCCTCCCCTCCCCTTTTTTGGCCCAGCCGCCCCCCCTTGGCGCGCGCAGCCCAGCCGGCCGGCCCAGCCGGCCTTTGTTTCCCCCCCTCTCTCTTCCCCCTTCCCGCGTGGGCCCCGCGGCGGCCCAGCCGGCCCCGGGCCCAGCTGGCCATCCGGCCAGCCGGCCTCCCCTTCCCCCCCGCACGCCCCCCGCTTTGGGCCCAAGCCGGCCCAGCCGCCCCTCCCTCCCCTCCCCCAAATCCCTCTCCCCTGCTCAACCGCCTGCCCCCTCCCCTGCACGCCCGAACCGCCGTCACCGCCGCCGATCTCGCCGCGGTGAGGCTCCCCCTCCCCCCCCTCCCCTCTTCTCCCTCCCCTCCCTCCCCCTTCCCCGCCCGTCGGCGCTCTCCCGCGCCGCCCCGCGCCCGCCCGGCCGCGTTCGCCTGCCGGCCCTGCCTCGGCCCCGCCTCGCCGACCCCCGGCCGCGCCGTCCCGGCCGCGCCGACCCCCGGCCGTGCCGCCCCCGGTCCCGTCCCGCCCCGGCGCGAGCGCCCCGACCCCGCCCCTCCCCTCGGCTCGCCGGCCATGGCGCCCGGCCCCCGGCGCCCCCCGCCCGCGGCGAGCCTCGCCCTCCCCGCGCCCGGCCCTGCGCTCGCCGGCGCCCTCCCGCGGCGCGGCGGTCCCGCCCGGCCCCGGCAGCGCCGCCCCCGGCCGCGCCCGCTCGGCCCTGACCCCAGCCACCCCGCCCCCGTGCGCGCCGCTTCGGCCGCCTCGGCCCCGCCTCGCCCCAGCCGCGCCCGTCCCGGCCCCGGCCGCACCGTCCCTGGCCGCGCCTGCCGGCCATGGCGGCCCCTGCTCGTTGCGCCCGCGCCGTCCCCCACCCCGGCGTGGTGGCCGGCCGTGGCTCGCCGGCCGTGGCGCCCGCGCGGCGTGCCCGTCCCGCCCGTGCTCGCCCGCCCGCCCCGGCGCGGCCTCGAGCTCGGCCCAGCGTGCTTGTGGCGCACGGCCTTGAGCTCGGCCAGCGCGCGGCCCCCGACGTGCCCACGGCAATTTCGCGGCGTGTGCGTGCAGCCTTGCGCGCGTGCTCGCGTAATGCGCAATGCCTTGGCACGACTCGTCATGCCCTCGTCTACCCCTAGACGTGCCCGTCTACCCCCCCGGTTATATTTTATGCGCACTAATTACGATTGTTCATGTTAATGAAATAGGAAACTAAATTTAGAAATTTGGTTACGTTAGTTAATTCATATAGTTAATCGTCTATCTCATTTAATGTTGATCTACTAAAAGTGGTTATGTTTCTATTAGTGCATGTAGCTAATCTTGGATCTCGTTTAATGTTGATCAATTGAAAATAGTTATAGTTATATTAGCGCTTGTGGCTAATACTTGTTAGTGAAACTCGATGGAATTAAGTCACGTAGCGCTTAGTTATGCATCCACCCGTAATACGTTTCGAGTAAGCTTTAACCCCACGAGACCTTCCCCCGTTTCCTTCCAACCATGGTAAATGCAATATCGTATGTCATATTTTATGCACGTTTAATCTATTTGTTCTCTTGTATGGTGTACTGTTTGTTTCCTAATTTGAATGGATGGATGTATGTATGTTTGCACTCGCATAGAGAACGATCCGGTTGAAGAGCCCGAAGAACTCGCAGGAGAAGTCCCTGAGCAGCAGTCGGTTGGTGGAGGCAAGTGTCCCTTGACCTATCTCTGTCCTATTCATTCTTTAATTCACCTCCCGCATTACACATTTATGCCTAAGGATTGACTAGCTTTTGTTATCCATGTCCTTGTTTACCTACTTGGGTCGGATTATTATTGGTTAGCTTTATGCTATTGCTTAACATTAATCAATGAACATGATGAGAATTATTTATGATACGCTGTTTTCCCCTCTTTTATTATGATGTTATACTTGTGACCTTCAAGGGGGCTCGAGCGGTTTCTCGAGTGCCTCTCCGTAAGGACCTGTTCGTTGGATGACCGCCCGGGAAAACAGTGCAACCATGAGGGTGGAGTGGGACGCCCTTAGCTGAGTAATTAGAGGAACCGGGGTGTAGTTCGCTTAGCCGTCGTGCCGTCAATGGGGCTCGGTGTATGCGGCTCGCTCTGCCAAGGTTGATTTGTCCCTTGGGGAGGAGTGCGGTACATTTAGGAAACCTAACGGGCGGCTATAGCCTCGGGGAATATTTGTAAAGGCTATGTAGTGATGCCCTGCTGGACCACCTAGGTAGTGGTCAATGGGGAGTAGCTCTCTCCGGGCAGAAAGGGAATCACGGCTTGTGGGTAAAGTGCACAACCTCTGCAGAGTGTTATGAAAAACTGATATATCAGCCGTGCTCGCGGTTATGAGCGGCCAAGGGAGCTCCAGTGATTAGTGGTACTTGATCAGAGACATTTTGGTTTACAGGTGGCAATGAGATTGATGGTTCTGGTTATGACTATGGTGCTGGTAAGTGATATTATTTCCGTTTGGAAAAGGTACATCAGGCTAATAACTTGGGTTAATGTTAAAACCTGGCTTTCTACTAGTAAATAATAATCTGACCAACTAAAAGCAACTGCTTGACTTACCCCCACATAAAGCTAGTCCACTACAGCCAAACAGGATACTTGCTGAGTATGTTGATGTGTACTCACCCTTGCTCTACACACAAACCCCCCCAGGTTGTCCGCATTGCAACCACTGCTCAGGAGAAGATGAAGCCGTGGAAGGAGACTTCCAGGAGTTCCAGGACTACGACGAGTTCTAGGTGTGGGTTAGCGCCAACCCCAAGTCGGCTGCCTGTGAAGGCCGCAGTTATCTACGTTTCGTTTTCGCACTTTGATTATTGTAAAGACTATGTGGAGGTTTCAGACATATGATGTATTCGACTACTATTTCCCTTTTTAATACTATTTGAGCATTGTGTGATCATGTCCATGTTATGTAACTACTGTGTACGTGAATTGCTGATCCTGGCACGTACATGGTTCGCATTCGGTTTGCCTTCTAAAACCGGGTGTGACATAGGTGGTATCAAAGCCATGCTGACTGTAGGACCGCTAACCTAGAGTAGAATGGTTGTTCTAAGGATTATAGACCTCTGTCCCTGCCTTGACTTTGGCATCCCTTCAAAAGTTGGTCATATCGACCAAAACTATGTTCTACTATATATTATACCTTGCTGAAAATTATGTTTTATTCTAATCCTTCATTTATTTATGGTTCATTACTTGCTGGTCATATTAATTCTGTTCTCACTCTTTTGCTTGCGGTGTCTTTTGTAGATGGCTCGTCTTAGACACACTGCACGGAAGTCCGCCATCCCCTTCTTACCCTCCTGCCTTGCTGAACGTTCGCTTCGCCGTCCCGTGGCCGGACAGTCCAGCCACTTGGAGAGGCTGCACCACCGCCTGCATGAGGAGCAGGAGCGTCGACGACAGGAGCAGCAGGGCTCTTCTTTCTCGCTCCAGCAGGAGATAGAGTCCGTGAGGAGCTGCTCCCCTGTGCTTCCTCTGGAGGCGCCCCCTGCACCACCACTGGGCGCCCCAGCCTCTGGAGTAGCTGCTGGAGGAGACCCAGACGACGGAGGTGGCGACGACAGCCCGAGCCACGACACCGACTTTTCTGCTGACCAGGAGCCGGAAGGATGGGTTGCTCGACCCATCACTCGCGACGCTGCTCGCGGGTGTCACTTCCACGATGCGCTCGACACCCTGCTACGTCGGGCAATTGACCGGCGTACTGGTCCATCGAGTATCGCTGTGTGGTCTACCAGCACAGTCGCGGGGTCTACCCGGACCGCTGGGAGGCGACCTGCTTGGTGCGCCGTCCGGAGAATAGTCTCTAGGGTGCTGAGGTCTGCTCGGAGCACTATTCCATCTCTGAGCGGGACTTGGCTAAGACGGCCATGCAAGATGCCGCACGGCGTGCGCTTTCACACTACTGTTCAGTGCTCGGTGGGGTAGCTGATGGTCTCAACCTGAAGTATTACCCCCGCCGTCCATCTGGCAGCATAGGGGGCGTGATTGCCTCACCTGTTGGTGAGGACAATCCTAGGTTGAGAAGCACAGTCAACCTAGCAGCCGTGCTAAACACGGAGCTGGACCATGCATTAGATGAGTTGAGTAGGGCTCGTGCTGAGATCGCCCTGCTGCGGGCTGAGCGCGCGGAACGTCGTCACCTAGACGATGGTTCCCCCGCTCCCGTCGGGACTCAGCACCCGTACCGCTCGCCTCGGCGTGGACACCAGCCTTATGGCAATCCCAACTGCAAGACCAAGATAGATTTAGAACCATAGATCGTTAGTGTTGAGTCTTGTAATAAGTGCTTAATATAGAAGTTTTAGTCTTAGTCTTAGTCTCAGTCTTAGCGTTAGTCTCACTCTTAGTTAGTCTTAGTTAGACAGGGTAGTTTGCTATATCCTGTGCATTTATATTTGTCATGATGAACTATGTTTGATTTGGATCTTTGTAATGATTGTCACCAGAATGTGGGTATCCCCTACATTTTGGTTTACCTGTTATATGTTAAAGGAGTTAGTTATCTAGTTGGGAAGCCTTTTATTCCACTTTCCTCTTTATCTGAGAAGCTGTGTGGTCTGTGTTGGAGATTAGTGAAGATGCTCATCTGTTCAGGGTTGCTGAAGAATTCTATGCTCTTTTCTTATGCTGCAAGATTTGCAAGATCGGTTCTGATGTGTGGTTGCATTCTGCAGATATCAGAGAACAGGCGTAGAGGAGGAAGGCGTGCTAAGCAGGAGCAGGTAGCTCCGCAAGATGAGGCACCCCAGCAGCAGCATCTGCCGCCTCCGCCCCCGCCCCCGATGTCCATCGAGCAGATGTTTCTGATGCAGACTCAGACAGTTCAAGCCATCGGTCAGACTCTGGCCACCATTCAGCAGCAGCAGCAGCAACAGCCACCACCTCAGCCTCAGATACCTCAGATGCCCAGAGACAAGCGTGCTGAATTCATGAGAGGTCATCCCCCAACATTTGCTCACTCTTCTAACCCCATGGATGCTGAAGACTGACTGCGCACTGTGGAGCGAGAGTTGCATACCGCTCAGTGCGATGACAGGGAGAAAGTTCTGTGTGGTCCTCGTCTGTTGAGAGGAGCAGCCCAGCATTGGTGGGAGTCCTATCTCGCCACCCATGCCAACCCCGACACCATCACCTGGGAAGAATTCAGGGGTAGCTTTCGTCAGTACCATGTCCCTGCAGGTTTGATGACAGTGAAGAAGGAGGAGTTCCTGGCTCTTAAGCAAGGGTCATCGTCTGTCAGTGAGTACCGGGACAGGTTTCTGCAGTTGTCTCGCTATGCTCCTGAAGATGTCAACACCGACGCCAAGAGACAGTATCGTTTCCTGAGAGGCTTGGTTGACCCTCTGCAGTATCAGCTGATGAATCATACTTTCGTGACATTCCAGCACCTGATCGACAGAGCAATCATGACAGAGAGGAAGCGTAAGGAGATGGAGGATCGTAAGCGCAAGATCAGTGGACCCTAGCTGGAAGCAGCAGTCGTCCTCGTTTCTCAGGCAATCAACCTCAGCAGTTTAGGCAGAACCAGCGTCCACATCAGCAGCATCAGCAGTTCCAAAGGCAGTATCCTCAGCACCAGTATCAGAATCCTCAGAACAATCAGAGGAGGAGGTCAGTTTCAGAGGCAGAATCAGCAGGCACCTCGTCTTCCTGCCCCAGCAAACCAGCAGAACAGTCAGGCAGCACCATCTCAGGTTGGAAACAGAGCATGTTTCCACTGTGGAGAGCAAGGCCATTGGGTGATGCAATGTCCGAAGAAGGTAGCCCAGCAGCAGTCAGGCCCCAATGCCCCAGCAAAGCAGAATGTGTCTCAGCCTGGAGCAGGCAACCGCTCTCAGCCACACTATAATCATGGGAGACTGAACCACTTGGAGGCTGAAGCAGTTTAGGAGACCCCCGGCATGATAGTAGGTATGTTCCTAGTCGACTCCCATATTGCAGAAGTGTTATTTGATACTGGAGCAACACATTCTTTCATTACTGCATCATGGGTAGAAGCACATAATCTTCCAATTACTACCATGTCAACCCCCATTCAAATTGACTCAGCCGGTGGTAGAATTCGAGCCAATAGCATTTGTTTGAATGTAAGTGTGGAAATAAGGGGGATAGCGTTTCCCGCTAATCTCATAGTAATGGGTACTCAGGGAATAGATGTCATCCTAGGGATGAATTGGCTAGATAAGTACCAGGCAGTTATCAGTTGTGATAAGAGGACAATCAAGTTGATGTCCCCATTAGGAGAGGAAGTGGTGACCGAGTTAGTCCTGCCTGAGCCGAAGAAAGGAAGTTGTTATCAGATGGCTGTCGATAGCAGGGAAGCAGACCCAATTGAGAGTATCAAGGTTGTGTCCGAGTTCCCAGATGTGTTTCCAAAGGACTTACCAGGTATGCCACCAGAGCGGAAAGTTGAATTTGCCATAGAACTTCTTCCTGGAACCGCCCCTATCTTCAAGAGAGCTTACATGATATCTGGACCAGAGTTGGTTGAACTTAAGAAGCAGATCGATGAGTTGTCAGAGAAAGGTTACATCCGGCCAAGCACCTCGCCTTGGGCCGCCCCTGTCCTATTTGTGGAGAAGAAAGATGGCACCAAAAGGATGTGTATCGATTATCGAGCTCTAAATGAAGTCACGATCAAGAACAAGTACCCTTTGCCCAGAATAGAAGATCTGTTCGACCAGTTGAGAGGAGCCAGTGTGTTCTCCAAGATAGATTTGAGGTCGGGTTATCATCAGCTCAGGATCCGACCTTCAGACATTCCGAAGACGGCATTCATTACCAAGTATGGGTTGTATGAGTTCACTGTGATGTCTTTCGGTTTAACCAATGCACCGGCCTTCTTTATGAATCTGATGAACAGTGTATTCATGGACTATCTCGATAAGTTTGTGGTGGTATTCATTGATGACATTCTGATTTATTCTCACAGCAAAGAAGAGCATGCAGATCATTTGAGGATGGTATTGCAGAGATTGCGAGAGCACCAGTTGTATGCAAAGTTGAGCAAGTGCGAGTTCTGGATTAGTGAAGTTCTGTTCTTGGGTCATATAATCAACAAAGAAGGATTAGCTGTGGATCCGAAGAAAGTGGCAGACATTCTAAACTGGAAAGCGCCAACAGATGCTCGAGGAATTAAGAGCTTTATTGGAATGGCCGGATATTATCGGCGATTTATTGAAGGGTTTTCGAAGATTGTGAAACCAATGACAGCGTTGCTAGGCAACAAGGTTGAGTTCAAGTGGACCCAGAAATGTCAAGAGGCCTTCAAAGCGCTGAAAGAGAAGTTGACTACAGCGCCTGTCTTAGTCTTGCCCGATGTGCACAAGCCCTTCTCGGTGTATTGCGATGCTTGTTACACTAGTTTGGGATGTGTGTTGATGCAAGAGGGAAGAGTTGTGGCTTACTCGTCCCGACAACTGAAGGTTCATGAGAAGAATTACCCAATCCATGATCTAGAGTTGGCAACAGTGGTTCACGCACTGAAGACATGGATGCACTATCTGTATGGATAGAAATGTGATGTTTACACAGATCACAATAGTCTGAAGTACATATTCACTCAGTCAGAGCTGAATATGAGGCAACGAAGATGGTTAGAGTTGATCAAAGACTATGAGTTGGAGATTCATTACCATCCAGGCAAAGCGAACGTAGTGGCAGATGCTTTGAGCAGGAAGAGTCAGGTCAATCTAATGGTCGCTCGTCCGATGCCCTATGAGTTGGCCAAAGAGTTTGACAGGTTGAGTCTCGGATTCCTGAATAATTCGTGAGGAGTCACAATTGAGTTGGAACCTACCCTAGAGCGGGAAATCAAAGAAGCGCAGAAGAATGATGAGAAGATCAGTGAGATCCGACGACTGATTCTAGAAGGCAAAGGCAAAGATTTTCGGGAAGATGCAGAAGGTGTGATATGGTTCAAGGACCGCTTGTGCGTTCCCAATGTCCAATCTATTCGAGAATTGATCCTCAAGGAAGCTCATGAGACAGCTTATTCGATTCACCCTGGTAGTGAGAAGATGTATCAGGATCTGAAGAAGAAATTCTGGTGGTACGGAATGAAGAGAGAAATCGCAGAGCATGTGGCTATGTGTGATAGTTGCCGGTGGATCAAGGCAGAGCACGAGAGACCAGCTGGATTGTTGCAACCGTTGCAAATCCCTCAGTGGAAATGGGATGAAATCGGTATGGATTTCATAGTCGGATTGCCTCGCACTCGAGCCGGCTACGATTCCATTTGGGTAGTAGTGGACCGCTTAACCAAGTCAGCCCACTTCATGCCAGTCAAGACCAACTACAGCAGTGCAGTATTGGCAGAGTTGTACATGTCTCGGATTGTTTGTCTCCACGGTGTGCCAAAGAAGATAGTGTCAGACAGAGGAACGCAGTTCACCTCTCATTTTTGGCAGCAGTTGCATGAAGCCTTGGGAAACATCTGAATTTCAGTTCAGCTTATCATCCGCAGACAGATGGTCAGACTGAAAGAACCAATAAAATCCTCGAAGACATGTTGAGAGCATGTGCATTGCAAGATCAGTCTGGATGGGACAAGAAATTGCCTTATGCAGAGTTCTCATATAACAACAGTTACCAGGCCAGTTTGAAGATGTCACCATTCCAGGCGCTCTATGGAAGGAGTTGTAGAACTCCATTGCAATGGGATCAGCCTGGAGAAAAGCAGGTGTTTGGGCCAGACATTCTGCTTGAAGCTGAGGAGAACATCAAGATGGTTCGAGAGAACCTGAAGATAGCGCAATCAAGGCAGCGAAGCTATGCAGATACAAGAAGAAGAGAGCTGAGTTTCGAAGTCGGAGACTTCATCTATCTGAAAGTGACACCGATCAGAGGAGTCAGAAGGTTTGGAGTTAAAGGCAAGCTAGCACCCCGCTACATCGGTCCATATCAGATTCTCGCAAGGCGTGGAGAAGTGGCCTATCAGCTCAGACTACCAAAGAATTTGTCTGCTGTGCATGATGTCTTTCATGTGTCTCAGTTGAAGAAGTGCTTGCGTGTGCCAGAAGAGCAGTTGCCAGTTGAAGGTCTTGAAGTCCAGGAGGATTTGACCTACGTTGAGAAGCCAACGCAAATCCTTGAGACCGCAGACAGAGTCACCCGAAGGAAGACCATTCAGAGGAAGAAGCAACCTGGGAGCGTGAAGATGATCTGATGGCCAAATACCCTGAGCTCTTTGCTAGCCAACCCTGAATCTCGAGGGCGAGATTCTTTTAAGGGGAATAGGTTTGTAACACCCCGAATTTTTGGAGTTGATTTTTTTCTTTTCTTCACTCTCCAAATTCGGGTGTTACCTCTCTTTCCCATTTCTTTTTGCTAAAACCTCACCCGTCTTCAAAACTTTAAGTTATGTGATAATAGTAAACCCTAGAGTTAATTTCTTTGATTTGCTGCACCATGCCGAACCATGCATTTTTGGTTGTTTGAAAGTGTGAAGGCATTCATATAGAAAATAGATATCAAAAAAGGGAAAATCTTTTCTTTTCTCTCTCCTCCCTCCCCTCCCCTTTTTTGGCCCAGCCACCCCCCCCTTGGCGCGCGCGGCCTAACCGGCCTTTGTTTTCCCCCCCTCTCTCTTCCCCCTTCCCGCGTGGGCCCCACGGCGGCCCAGCCAGCCCCCGGCCCAGCTGGCCATCCGGCCCAGCCAGCCTCCCCTTCCCCCCCCCGCGCGCCCCCCGCTTTGGGCCCAAGCCGGCCCAGCCGCCCCTCCCTCCCCTCCCCCAAATCCCTCTCCCCTGCTCAACCGCCCGCCCCCTCCCCTGCACGCCCGAACCGCCGCCGCCGCCGATCTCGCCGCGGTGAGGCTCCCCCTCCCCCCCTCCCCTCTTCTCCCTCCCCTCCCTCCCCTTCCCCGCCCTCCGGCGCTCTCCCGTGCTGCCCCGTGCTCGCCCGGCCGCGTTCGCCCGCCGGCCCCGCCTCGCCGACCGCCGGCCGCGCCGACCCCCGGCCGCGCCGCCCCGGTCCCGCCCCGACCCCGCCCCTCCCCTCGGCTCGCCGGCCATGGCGCCCGGCCCCCGGCGCCCCCCGCCCGCGGCGAGCCTCGCCCTCCCCGCGCTCGGCCCTGCGCTCGCCGACGCCCTCCCGCGGCGTGGCGGTCCCTCCCGGCCCCGGCAGCGCCGCCCCCGGCCGCGCCCGTCCCGCCCCGCCCCCGGCCACCCCGCCCCCGTGCGCGCCGCTTCGGCCGCCTCGGCCCCGCCTCGCCCCGGCCGCGCCCGTCCCGTCCCCGGCCGCGCCCGCCGGCCATGGCGGCCCCTGCCCGTTGCGCCCGCGCCATCCCCCACCCCGGCGTGGTGGCCGGCCGTGGCGCCCGCGCGGCGTGCCCCGCCCCGCCCGCGCGCGCTCCCCTGCCCGTGGCGTCGCCCGTCCCGCTCGTGCTCGCCCGCCCGCCCCGGCGCGGCCTCGAGCTCAGCCCAGCGTGCTTGTGGCGCGCGGCCTTGAGCTCGGCCAGCGCGCGGCCCCGACGTGCGCACGACAATTTCGCGGCGCGTGCGTGCGGCCTTGCGCGCGGGCTCGCGTAATGCACAATGCCTTGGCACGACTCGTCATGCCCTCGTCTACCTCTAGACGTGCCCGTCTACCCTCCCCCCGTTATATTTTATGCGCACTAATTACGATTGTTCATGTTAATGAAATAGGAAACTCAATTTAGAAATTCGGTTACGTTAGTTAATTCATATAGTTAATCGTCTATCTCATTTAATGTTGATCTACTAAAAGTGGTCATGTTTCTATTAGTGCATGTAGCTAATCTTGGATCTCGTTTAATGTTGATCAATTGAAAATAGTTATAGTTATATTAGCGCTTGTGGCTAATGCTTGTTAGTGAAACTCGATGAAATTAAGTCACGTAGCGCTTAGTTATGCATCCACCCATAATACGTTTCGAGTAAGCTTTAACCCCGCGAGACCTTCCCCCGTTTCCTTCCAACCATGGTAAATGCAATATCGTATGTCATATTTTATGCATGTTTAATCTATTTGTTCTCTTGTATGGTGTACTGTTTGTTTCCTAATTTGAATGGATGGATGTATGTATGTTTGCACTCGCATATAGAACGATCCGGTTGAAGAGCCTGAAGAACTCGCAGGAGAAGTCCCTGAGCAGCAGTCGGTTGGTGGAGGCAAGTGTCCCTTGACCTATCTCTGTCCTATTCATTCTTTAATTCACCTCCCGCATTACACATTTATGCCTAAGGATTGACTAGCTTTTGTTATCCATGTCCTTGTTTACCTACTTGGGTCGGATTATTATTGGTTAGCTTTATGCTATTGCTTAACATTAATCAATGAACATGATGAGAATTATTTATGATACGCTGTTTTCCCCTCTTTTATTATGATGTTATACTTGTGACCTTCAAGGGGGCTCGAGCGGTTTCTCGAGTGCCTCTCCGTAAGGACCTGTTCGTTGGATGACCGCCCGGGAAAACAGTGCAACCATGAGAGTGGAGTGGGACGCCCTTAGCTGAGTAATTAGAGGAACCGGAGTGTAGTTCGCTTAGCCGTCGTGCCGTCAATGGGGCTCGGTGTATGCGGCTCGCTCTGCCAAGGTTGATTTGTCCCTTGGGGAGGAGTGCGGTACATTTAGGAAACCTAACGGGCGGCTACAGCCTCGGGGAATCTTTGTAAAGGCTACGTAGTGATGCCCTGCTGGACCACCTAGGTAGTGGTCAATGGGGAGTAGCTCTCTCCGGGCAGAAAGGGAATCACGACTTGTGGGTAAAGTGCACAACCTCTGCAGAGTGTTATGAAAAACTGATATATCAGCCGTGCTCGTGGTTATGAGCGGCCAAGGGAGCTCCAGTGATTAGTGGTACTTGATCAGAGACATTTTGGTTTACAGGTGGCAATGAGATTGATGGTTCTGGTTATGACTATGGTGCTAGTAAGTGGTATTCTTTCCGTTTGGAAAGGGTACATCGGGCTAATAACTTGGGTTAATGTTAAAACCTGGCTTTCTACTAGTAAATAATAATCTGACCAACTAAAAGCAACTGCTTGACTTACCCCCACATAAAGCTAGTCCACTACAGCCAAACAGGATACTTGCTGAGTATGTTGATGTGTACTCACCCTTGCTCTACACACAAACCCCCCAGGTTGTCCGCATTGCAACCACTGCTCAGGAGAAGATGAAGCCGTGGAAGGAGACTTCCAGGAGTTCCAGGACTACGACGAGTTCTAGGTGTGGGTTAGCGGCAACCCCCAGTCGGCTGCCTCTGAAGGCCGCAGTTATCTACGTTTCGTTTTCGCACTTTGATTATTGTAAAGACTATGTGGAGGTCTCAGACATATGATGTAATCGACTACTATTTCCCTTTTTAATACTATTTGAGCACTGTGTGATGATGTCCATGTTACATAACTGCTGTGTACGTGAATTGCTGATCATGGCACGTACATGGTTCGCATTCGGTTTGCCTTCTAAAACCGGGTGTGACATTCTTAATGAGTGGACATGAAGTGATCATATGGTCCTTATCATTGCATCCAAAACATCTCCTCGTTCCTTCATCCTTGTCTTTATGTGGACAAGATGCAATGAATTGGCCTAATTCCTTGCACTTGAAGCACCTCCTTTTTCCTCTTCCCTTTTTGCTCTTCGATGACATAGAGAGACAATCAGTGCAAACAACATGACTAAATGAATTTTTACCTTTTTCCTTGTTCATGTTAATTGCTTCATTTATTGCTTCAGGAACATCCTTCTTATGGAGTTTAACACTTGTTGCGGTTTCTCCCGTCTCAAGCTTCTTCACCACGCGTCCGTGGATATCTTGAGAAGGTTGAGCAATGCATCTTCTCCTTAGTTGCTTTGCTTTCTTGTTCCTTTCTTTATTTATGAGCAACTTTTCTTTTGATCCTGCAGCTTGATGCTCATTAAAAATTGGCTTTCTTTTGAGCAACAGGGGTTAGCACATGGTGATATATTATCTAAATGTGCACATGTGCAAGAATGAGGTTCACATGAATTTAAGTTCGCAATTACAACCTCATGAGCAACATCAGGCCTGATATGTCTATCCAAAAGATTATCATGATAATAAGACAATATATCATATTTTTCAGTAAGAGCAAGTTTATCATGACTTAGCAATTCTACTTGCCTCTCAAGCATGGCATTTTCCATTTTAAGTTGAGCAACACAAGATAAAGCATCATCATTATTTCTTTGCTCAATTAAAACTGAATCATATCGTTGGACCAAATCATCATGAGAGCACCTTAGCTCCTCATGTTCTTTGGTCAGCTTCTCCAAGCTATCGTTTGTTTTGATGAGAGTCTCCTCCAGCCTGAGAAGCGTCTCGCCTTGTTCCTTATTCCTCATCAATAGCTTAACTAAGAGCACTTTGTCTTCTTTGTTGAGATGGGTGTAGAACCGGCGAATCTCCTCTTCTTCCACATCATCAGTCTCATTTTCCCTGACATTATTATTAGTGGAAGCAATACAGGAAAATGTACCTTGTGGTGATGAAGACTCATCCTCGCTATCATCCTCATATTCCTCCTCATCATCGCTTTCGTCTCCACTATCATTGTTAGCAATAAGACATTTATAACTAGTGGAAGACAAACCTGTCGGTGAGGTGCATTCATCGTTTGGTTGCCATCGTTTTTCTTCTCTCTTCGAAAGGTTAGTATCACAAGCAACATAGGGAGTAGAAGTAGTACATTTGGACTCAGAATATTTTATTTTAATTCTAGTCCATAGATCATGAGCATCAACAAGAACATCGGTATTACTACCTATGATAGCAAAATAAACATCTTTGCTAAGGGAATTGACTAGGATGTCATAGGCTTGATAATTTTGACACAAACATCTTAGTACATGCTCAGATGGATTTTTCATATCAATATTAATAGGCAAAACACTAGATCAAATATTCATTGTCCTGTGCACCGGACAGGTTACTATTCACTGTACTGTGCACCGGTACTATTCACTGCCATGTGCACGGACAGGTTACTATTCACTGCCCTGTGCACCGGACAGAGTAACTATTCACTGTACTGTGCGCTAGACAGGTTACTATTCACTGTCATGTGCACGGACAGGTTACTATTCACTGTCCTGTGCACCAGACAGTTACTATTCACTGTCTTGTGCACCAGCCAACAGCACACTAAGTGGCTTTTTTCCTCCGTTCTTTCTCCATTTGACTTCAACTTTTGGGATGATTTTCCTGAGACTTAAACAAACACATTTAGAGTATAATCCAATTGATTTAGTCCTAGAAACTTACATCTTTCTTGTTCTTCTCCTAGCTTTTCAATTTCTTCTCAAGCAGAGATCAAAATGGCACTTTCTCTGCAGAAAGAGTTAGAGAGCAAACCAAAGCACCAAACTTGTAGTAAGAGGTGTATGCAAAATGGTTAAACACTCAAACCTTACATACTTAACTTTTTTCATCGTTTTACCCAATTTGGCATGTTTGAGGTCGATGTTGGACTCTAAACCATCAAGTCAACTTGACTTGATCTAGATTGACATATCTGAACTCCACCCCCCTTGTTTACTTCCCGAGCTTGATCTTGAGCCTTATGACTTACACCACATAACTGTAGATGTTACCTCATTGGTTGTAAGTTATGTCCTTATGTAGTGATCCTTGATGCACCATAACTCTTCTTAACTCGATCAACCTTGACTTTGCAAGTCTTCTTCTTCACCCCTGGCTTTAGGTTCCTGGTCTCCTTGACCTTCTCTCGTGCACTCGGTACCTCGAAGCTCTCCTTGCCTCCATCCTTGGCTGGATCAGTTGTATCTAAGTTACGCACATCGAGTCTCACTTAAGCAATGTCCATCTTACTTGTGATGTCCATTATCTATCTACAATCCAGTCGTTGGACCATCACACTTGTTCACTTGTGTTGAACCCTGTTAGCTTTGCATTAAGCACCTATTCAACACTTAGCACACTTGTTAGTTCTTTAATTGGGTTGTCATCTAAACACCAAAACCCACAAGAGAGCTTTCAGGGATGCCCCACGCCTAGCTTTGAGGGGCCTACGTCCCGGGAAGGAAAGCGGGGAGGCCATGGCCTGCGGCGGACAAAGCCCCATGGTTGCGCAAGTAAAACCACCAACCATGCTAGCCCTTGTTGGACGAACATAGCTACAATGGGGTGTGCCCTTGGATCGTGTCCCTCGCAGGTGGATGGTTGCACACCCGATTTGGGTTGCCCTTGCCGGGGCATCCAGCGTCGGCCGCTTATGGAGCAACTCAGTTGAGAAGAAGTAGCACCAAAGGTAGAAATGGAGGGAACATCCTGAGGTATCCCTCGTATAGGGCAACGAAAGCGGCCATGTGCTGAACCCTGTTAGGGTTCAAGTGATGCAACTGGATCTTGTAACGGTGCAGTAGTTCCATCAAGAAGGGGTGGGGAGACATCGCGAGACCGCGCTCGTGGAAGTGCACGAATGAAACCACAAAGCCCGTCGACGGATCTGAACTTCTTTTGAGCCAGGGAGCTGGTAGTCTCCCTTGCGAAGGAGCCCACAAGAGACGAGGGTGTCCAGGTAGTTTTTGTCGCTCAGAGAGCGGCTCGAGAACCCCATGGTGGCCCCATGATGGGCGACAGTGGCGCAGGGCGATGGAGACAAGGAGACGATTGGATCCATAAGAAAACAAGCCAGGGGAGGAAGTCAAATGATGCCAAGCTAAGGATGACCAACCCACCGGGCTACAGCTGCCCAACTAGGGGTCTATACCGGTAAGAAGCAAGAGGTAGTAACTGACGTATCGCTGATTTGGATGTGCAGAGTTGGGACAGACGTAACGTGTGCCCTGGGGTCACGCATCCAACAAGCTCGACCAGAAGATGGCCGCACAACGTAGGAAGTGGCGCCGAGGCCCAACTATTGCCAAGCCAAGACCGAGTAAGATGGCTCAGTCCATCTTTTCAATACTCGATACTATCTCTTACCTACCAGAAAAGGACCAGTGGACCCTAGCCGACCCATGATCGCGAGGCGACCCGACCAATCCTATATAAAATTAGAGTTCAAAGGTTGACCCGTTAAGAGTTCGTGACTGCTCTGAAAATTCTAGAGCAAGGTGTGATTATGAAGTGGGCACTATAGCGCCCAGTACCCTAGCGCACGAGCGACAAGGGCACTTCTAAATCGTGTTCGAGTCCTAGGGAATGTCTGACTCATAGTTTATCGTGGAGAGAGACAATGAACCGTCGAACGAGACCGACAACTATGAGTCAGAACCTAGGAGTATGAGGACGGTCACCAGTAGACCCCACGTTTGGATCCTGTGAAAGGAGCCGAGGCCTCACTCAGATCACCCGTTTGGAGCTCACTAAGGGCCATGATCTCAACCATCGAGGGAAGCATGGTATGACTCACCCTTTATTTCCCGATGAACGGAATGCGCAGGAAGGAGTATTAAAAAGATGAGACACGTGTGAATCATCTAGGCCCCTAAGTGGTGTTTTGGTAATTAATGACAACTGAAGAAACTGACTGGATTAATAGGATAGACCATTGTACTATTAAGAGGGGTTAATGAACTTGAATGGTGTATAACTTAGTGCCTCGTAGAGCATAAACGGTAACATGTGCATGAGGGCTAATAGCGCTATGGGTTTCAAAATTAAAATTCTTTTGAATCAGCGCAAAACATTTTTTTCTCTGAGGACGGTGGACCGTCCGCGACTCTGCCAGAGAGGTCTGTCCCTGCCTTCTTTTGGCGGACCGTCCAGCCCCGGCAGGCGGACCGTCCGCATAAGAAGAATCGTGTTTGGGCAGGGACGGTGTGTTTTTGAGACTTTGTACTATGGACTGTCTAGGGTTTTTAGCCGAACGGTAAGTGGTCCATGTGCGGACCGTCCGACCATGATTGGTGGACCGTTTGCTCGAATTACTAAGACTGATCAAGCACTCTATTACTCAAGTGTGTTAGGTTCCGGACCGTACGGTCATAGTGGGCGGACCGTCCGACCTTGACTTTTCTAATAGCTCTGACAGGTTTCAAATGGTCGATATAGCCGTTACTGGTACAGCGGACCGTCCGGACATAGGGCGCGGACCGTTAGCGTGTGCGCAGAAACTGTGCAAGTTGCACATAACGGCTACATATATGTTGAGGGCTATAAATAGAAGTGTAGCTTGTGTGTGGGGGCTCTCTTGGTTATTTCTAGCACACATTGAACTCATTTGTGAGCCTCCCACTCAAACACTCACACTAGTTGATTGTGATCGCATTCTAGTGAGTGATTGAGTCACTCTACTGCATTTGCATTCGTTGTGATCTTTTGAGGCACTAGGTGATACACCGGGAAAGCGTCATCGACTTGTTACTCTTGGAGGTTGCCACCTCCTAGACGGCTCGGGTGTTGTCTCTGTTGAGCTCTCCGTGAAGATTGTGGAGGAGCCGCGGAATTGATTGTGAGGGGTTTGCGCCTACCTCATCGGAGCGGCAAAGGCGACACTAGTGAAATCGAGGTATTGAGTGAGTTCTTGTCCATTTGGCTCAAAGATCAAGCCGTGTCTTGGTAGAGAAGCAAGTGAGAGCTTGAATTCCACCTCAACGTGGATTAGGGGTGAACGACAAATCACCGATACCATGGGATAAATCTTGGTGTCTTTCTCTCAACTATTTTACATTATTTACAAGTAGTTGGTAACTTATATATTGTTTATCTTTGTGGCATTAGATTAAATTGCTCATTACATTTTGTTGTTCCATCAAGGCTAGAAATATTTACATCTCTTGTTGTTTTGATTAAATTTGTCTAGTGTATTTTCTTTTAGTCAAAACTGTCTTTTCACCCCCCTCTAGCCAGTGTCCTAGATACTACAAGTGGTATCAGAGCCAAGGACTCCATTTATTGTGGATTTTATCATCCCAGAGATGGACAAAATGGCTAATAACAACAATGTGCACATTGGGAAGCCGCCGCATTTTGATGGGAACAATTATGACTATTGGAAAATAAGAATATCAATGCATCTTAAAGCTATGGGGGAAAGATTTGGCCTATTGTTAGAGATGGATTTCTTGTATTCACTACCAGAATCCAGGTTTTTGCCGAGTGCCGGAGTCTTTGCCGAGTGCTTTTTGTCGGGCACTCGGCAAAGACTTCTTTGCTGAGAGCCACACTTGGCAAAGTCCTGCACTCGGTAACGATTTCGTTTACCGAGTGCAGGACACTCAGTACAGAAATACACTCGGTAAAGACAAGTTTGCCGAGTGGCAAACACTCGGCAAATGTGGCTCTCGGCAAAGGGTTGTTAGCGGCCGTTCTAAAGCTGAAAATGTGGCTCTCGGCAAAGGGTTGTTAGCGGCCGTTCTAAAGCTGACGGTCGTCAGCCTTTGCCGAGGGCCGAGGATCGACACTCGGCAAAGTGGTTTCTTTGCCGAGTGTCTTCTGTGGACACTCGGCAAAGCATATTTTTATTTTTTAAATTTTGTCCACCAAACTTTTTGTGGTATGTTCCTACACTATGTAGACCTACATGTATCATTTGTGGACAATTATAACAGAGTTTTAAATCGGTAGTAGATTTAGTTCGTTTATTTGAATTTCTTCGGAAAATTCAGATTTGAACTGCAGGTCACTCGAAACTTGAAAAACCATGCATGCAAAAATGATATCCATGCTACTTAGCACACGTTACGACCGATTTCAGGAGCGGACCGGAAACTTCGAGCAACATGCTCACTAAACATGGTCGTGAACTTGCCATCTACATGTTTAAAAATTGTATAAAACACAAACAAAGTCAGAATATCATGAAACTTATCCACGTGTCATGATATCATATGTAGAGGCTGTGATAAAAATTTGAAAAAGTTTCGAGAAAACTGTGACGCACTATGTCGGCGTTTCGAGACCGGGGGGTCCCTCAGGCCGACGAGTGAGTGCCGCGTGCCCCAGCCCAGATGGGTCGAGCGCGTGGGCGAGCGCGAAGGGGGGAAAGGAGCGAGGCGGCCGGAGAACGGCGCGAGAGAGGTGGGAATCCCGTGGCCTTCGTGTTCGTCCCGCGCCCAGGTCGGGTGCGCTTGCAGTAGGGGGTTACAAGCGTCCACGCGGGTGAGGGAAGCGAGCGGCCCCAAGAGAGCGCCTGTCCCGTCCTCGTCCCGCGCGGCCAACCCTCTCTAAGAGGGCCCTGGTCCTTCCTTTTATAGACGCAAGGAGAGGATCCAGGTGTACAATGGGGGTGTAGCAGAGTGCTACGTGTCTAGCGAGGGAGAGCTAGTGCCCTGAGTACATGCCAATGTGGCAGCCGGAGAGATCTTGGAACCCAACTAGTGTGATGTCGTGGCCGTCGGAGGAGCGGCGGAGCCTGGCAGAGGGACAACTGTCGGAGCGGTTGTGTCCTTGTTGACGTCCTCCTGCTTCCGTAAGAGAGCTGAGAGCCGCCGTCGTCACAGGGCATGCGGGGCGCCATCATTGCCTATCTGGTGGAGACAGCCAGATGGGACACCGGTCTTGTTCTCTGCGGCCCGAGTCAGCTCGGGGTAGGGTGATGATGGCGCTTCCTGTTGACGTGGCTGGCCTGCGCCCTAGGTTGGGCGACGTGGAGGCTCCTCCGAAGCCGAGGTCGAGTCTGTCTTCCACGGCCGAGGCCGAGTCCGAGCCCCTGGATCGGGCGAGGCGGAGGTCGTCGGCAGAGGCCAGGGCAGTGTCCGAGCCCTGGGGTCGGGCGAAGCGGAGTTCATCATCTTCTGGGGCTGAGCCCGAGCCCGAGCCCTGGGGTCGGGCGAAGCGAAGTTCGTCGTCTTCCGGGTCTTAGCCCGAGTCCGAGCCCTGGGTCGGGCGAAGTGGAGTTCGCCGTCTTCCGGGTCTTAGCCCGAGTCCGAGCCCTGGGCCGGGCGGAGCGGAGTTCGCCGTCTTCCGGGGCTGAGCTCGAGTCCGAGCCCTGGGTCGGGCGGAGCTTCCTATGGTGCCTTTGGCAGGGCCTGGCTTTCTGTCAGCATCACTCTGTCAAGTGGTGCTGCAGTCGGAGTGGCGCAGGCGGCGCTGTCCTTCTGTCAGACCGGTCAGTGGAGCGGCGAAGTGACAGCGGTCACTTCGGCTCTGCCGGAGGGCGCGCGTCAGGATAAAGGTGTCAGGCCACCTTTGCGTTAAATGCTCCTGCGATTTGGTCGGTCGGTGCGGCGATTTAGTCAGGGTTGCTTCTTAGCGAAGGCAGGGCCTCGGGCGAGCCAAAGATGTGTCCGCCGTTGGAGGGGGGCCTCGGGCGAGGCGGAAATCCTCCGGGGTCGGCTGCCCTTGTCCGAGGCTAGGCTCGGGCGAGGCGTGATCGAGTCGCTCGAATGGACTGATCCCTGACTTAATCGCACCCATCAGGCCTTTGCAGCTTTATGCTGATGGGCGTTACCAGCTGAGAATTAGGAGTCTTGAGGGTACCCCTAATTATGGTCCCCGATAGTAGCCCCCGAGCCTCGAAGGGAGTGTTAGCACTCGCTTGGAGGCTTTCGTCGCACTTTTTTGCAAGGGGACCAGCCTTTCTCGGTTGCATTTTGTTCCGGTGGGTGCGCGCGAGCGCACCCGCCGGGTGTAGCCCCCGAGGCCTCGGAGGAGTGGTTTCACTCCTTCGAGGTCTTAATGCCTTGCGTAATGCTTCGGCTGGTCTGGTTGTTCCCTCATGCGAGCTGGTCGTAGCCCGGGTGTACGGTCGGGGCCCAAGTTCTCGGGCTGGTATGTTGACGCTGTCAACGGTTTGGCCGGAGCCGGGTTTGCGAGAGCAGCCCCCGAGCCTCTGCACAGAGCAAGAGGGCGATCAGGGACAGACTCGGCTTTTTTACATACGCCCTTGCGTCGCCTTTCCGCAAGGAGGAGGGGGGAGAGCGCCATGTTACCCTCGATGGGCGCCGAACATGGTGTCTCCGGTGAGCTGCAAGCGGGTAATCCGAGTGGACGTCCGTGCCCCGTTCGTTAGGGGTCGGCTAGGGGCCCAGAGGCACGCCCAAAAGTACCTGCGGGTGATCTGCCGGACCCGGTCCCCTGGCGACGGGGTCCGAGGGCTCGATGCCTCCCTCCGATGGGATTCCGTTACAAGATCGCTCCCGCTGGTCTCGGAAATGTCCTAGGGTACCTCGGGAGCGCAGCCCGAGCTTTGGTTATGTATCGAACGTACCCCTGGTCATCCCTCGCTCGGCGTCTGAGGCGGCTGTGAACCCTTCGGGGGCCAGCCTTCGAACCCCTGATCAGTAATGGGCGCGGAGCCCGAGTAGCCTGAGGCGGCCGTGGAACCCTTCGGGGGGCCGGCCTTCGAACCTCTGACCAGTAGTGGGTGTAGGGCCCACGCGATCTAAGGCGGCTGTTGAACCCTTCGGGGGGCCAGCCTTCGAACCTCTGATCAGTAAGGAGGCTCGGAGCCTGGTTCCTTCACGGGGAAGGATCCCTTTCGGAGTATCCCCCTTTCCCGGTCCCTGTCGCAAGAGATAGAGAAAGAGAAAAAAGGGAAAAGGATACGAAACCGAACGACGCGGCGTACCTTTTTTGGCGCGGTTGTTTCGGCGAAGGCGAAGCGTCGCCCGCTGCTCCTGCTAGAAGCGCCGCCTGTCCAGCCGCGGAGTTAATGCGACGGGGCGAGTAGTTGGCGGGGCGGCCATTGCGCGTGCACGAGCCGTTCGAGGGACAGATCACGGGCGCGTTGTCTTCACGCCGTGAGAGGGGGTTCTCTTGCTGCCCCCGGATGGGACGTGAGCTTGGCTGACGACGTGACCGCGTTTCCCGCGCGCCTGCCACCGTCATTACTGCCGGCCCACTTTTGGCCGCGTTGACCGCCACGTCAGGCTGGCGCTGCTGGGTCGCGCGCTGGGTCGCCTCGAGTCGCGGTATTGGTTCCGCAATCGAGGAGGCGCGGTGGTGGCGCAAGTGGCGGTGCAGTTGCTTGCATGCAGCATCCGGCGCGCCGGTTGCGCGACGCGTGGGCCTGGGCCTCCATGCTGGCGTGTCGGGAGTCGGAGAAGCGCGTCCACTTTTCGCGGTTGCATGCCGCCTGCATGGCTGCCCGCCTCTTTCTCCCGTTGGTCTGGGCCAAAGTGGAGGGTCACTTGTAACCGCTGGGCGGTTGCGTGCACCACGCGCGGCGGTTTGGCTTCTTCTGCTCGGAGCCGGTCTGCATGACATGCAGGACCCAGCCCCCGCGCCGCAGGGGAGGGCTTTGGAGCGTGTTGGAGAAGAATCAGCCCGTGACGGTTGGGGGTGCAAGCAGGGAGAGTTGCCTTTAAAAGGAGGGTGGCCCCTTTTGAAAGGCGATCGTGTCTTCTCGCTCCCTTATGCACCACGTCTTTCCACCTTCCAAGCCCCCGGATGGGTGATACCCGCCGTCTTTTTGCCTCGTCGTTGGAGGGACGCAACTCCGTGGGAGTTGGTACCTTTCAGCCATCGTTCGGCTTCAAGGATTTTCATCTTGCAGCCCGGCTGCACCCCTCCACCGGCGGTCACCCAAGATGGTGACCTCCAGCTTGATGGTGGGGGGAAAGCGAGCCGGGCTGCGGCCTCTGCCCCTCCCTCAGCCTTAAGGATTTTCATCACCAGGGCTAGGGAGGAGAGTGTGCCGAGTTGGGGTCGGCCCCTGCGTGGGCGGCGGCCCGCTCCTTCACTCAGTGATTGGAGGGAAGGGCAGCCGTCGTCCGTGGCGCCGGCAGCTGCACCGTGCCTGACTCTCGGACGCGAGTGGCTTCGGAGCCGCTCGCAGCGCCGGCGTCTACCACGGCAGCTGGAAGAGGTTCTTCCGCCGGCGCTGATAGCCAAGGCCGGCCACGGGCTGACCTCCAACTCTACGGCCTTCCGCCCGTCCTTGCCTCACGAGTTTGGGCATGGGCGGGGGCCTCCCGGCAGCAGCATCCGCCCTGAGGTCAGTGCTGCCGCTGTTCGGCCCCCCGGAGCAGAAGTCGTTGTCGTCGCCGCTGCTGGAGCGGGTGACGGCGCGCCGTTCGCCGGTCTTCCGTTGCTCCGCAGGCCCACCCCTATCGAGTGGGGCTGTTCGTACCTGCGGAGGGGGGAACCGGAGTTCCGTTTGTAATGGCACTTCGAATGCTGGTGTTTTTTGTTCATTTCGGCTTTCGGGGCCTGAACATGTATGTAATTTCGGCACGGAGCCGTGTTTTTTCCTCATTTTTGAGCGCTAAGACTCGTCTGTTGATTATCTGAACCACTTCACCAAGCATGAGTCGCCCCGTGTCAAGGTGACGAGTGAGGTATCCGTATCCCGGAGGCGTGGGAGTCCCTCGGCTCGGTCGGCCTTGCTGTCCGAGGCTCCTCTAGCTTAGTTAAAGGGACCCCTCGGCCGCTCTTTGATGAGCCGAGGCCAGGGGTAGCGATATCAGTATGAACAGAGGCGGAGTCGGCTCGAGAATGAAACCTGGTTGGCCGGAGCCTAGCCGGGTTGTCCGTTGGCGGGACCGACGTCGGAGTTGATCAGCCGAGGCCTCAGGTCGGGCTGGCGCCCTTGGGAGATGGTCGGCCGAGGCCCCAGGGGCAACCGGCCGAGCCGCCTTCTTGGGCCGGATTCCCGGAGAAGTCCCTGGCAGCGATTGCCCGGGCGTGGTGATGACGTCGTCCTTCGGAGCAGAGATCCTCGGACCGCGTCGCCGTCCGAGGCTAGGTCGGGCCTCGCCGAAGGTGTCGTCGATGCCGAGGGTGTTGCTGCCCCCTTCCAGCGTCAAGACCCGAGCCTGCAGGGTCAGGGTGTCTTGTAGCGTGTGCCTTCTGCAGTCGCCGAGGCCAGAATACACGCCCTCGCTGTGTTGTAAAGTTGCGTCTCCTTTCCTCTTGTTTCGAGTATCTGGACTTTTTTGTCGGTAACAGGGATGTTTGTGTGAGTGGGAGTTGCTTCTCGCGGAAGGTGATGAGTGAGGTATCCGTATCCCGGAGGCGTGGGAGTCCCTCGGCTCGGTCGGCCTTGCCGCTTACGCGTACTTTCACCCATCCATGAGGCCCTGCCACCGACTCAGTCGAGAAGGCTCGAAGGATTGCTTCAGCAGAAGAACTCCCGAACATGAAGACTTGTTCGGTCCGCGGAATCACTTTATCCGAACGCGAGTTACTTATCGCAGAAGGTGATGAGTGAGGTATCCGTATCCCGGAGGCGTAGGAGTCCCTCGGCTCGGTTAGCCTTGGCTGCTTACGTGTACTCTGTCGTTTTCAGGATCCACTTTTCGAAGTAGTCAAAAAGCACGAAAGATATTCTGGCAGAAGAGACCTTTTTTCGAGGAAAATTTCGACGCAGAGGGGGTCCCCCCCCCCCTTTTAGTCCCCGAGGGAGGGTCGGGCTTTGCCGAGGCGAGGCCGGTCCTTCCTTGATGACTAAACTTTGCGCGGGTGCGAGGTATATGAACGACTTGAAAACATCTTAAGGGTAGAAGTGACGTAGCTGTTGGATGTTCCAAGCGTTGCCGTAGACCTCGCCTTGACTGTTGGCCAGCTTGTACGTTCCGGGCTTCAGAACTTTGGCGATGACGAATGGCCCCTCCCAGGGGGGCGTGAGCTTGTGCCTCCCTCGGGCGTCTTGCCACAGCCGAAGCACCAGGTCGCCCACCTGGAGGTCTCGGGGTCGGACCCCTCGGGCGTGGTAGCGCCGCAGGGACTGCTGATACCTCGCCGAGTGTAGTAAGGCCTTGTCCCGAGCCTCTTACAGCTGGTCCAGCGAGTCTTCTCGGCTAGCTTGGTTGCTTTGATCGTCGTAGGCCCTCGTCCTCGGGGAGCCGTATTCTAGGTCAGTGGGCAAGACGGCCTCGGCCCTGTAGACCAGGAAGAACGGCGTGAAACCCGTGGCCCGGCTTGGCATCGTCCTCAGGCTCCAGACCACCGAGGGGAGTTGCTTCATCCATCGCTTGCCGAACTTGTTGAGGTCGTTGTAAATCCGAGGCTTGAGCCCTTGTAGAATCATGCCGTTGGCACGCTCTACTTGCCCATTCGACATGGGATGAGCTACGGCGGCCCAGTCCACCCGGATGTGGTGATCCTCGCAGAAGTCCAAGAATTTTCTGCCGGTGAACTGGGTGCCGTTGTCGATGATGATGGAGTTCGGGACCCCGAAGCGATGGATGATGTTGGTGAAGAACGTCACCACCTGCTCGGACCTGATGCTGTTCAGAGGTCGGACCTCGACCCACTTGGAGAATTTGTCGATGGCGACCAGCAGGTGCGTGTAGCCCTCGGGCGCCTTCTGCAAAGGGCCGACGAGGTCCAGACCCCACACAGCGAAGGGCCAGGTGATGGGTATCGTCTGCAAAGCCTGAGCGGGCAGGTGGGTCTGCTTCGCATAGAATTGACACCCTTCGCAGGTGCGGACAATTCTAGTGGCATCAGCCACCGCCGTTGGCCAGTAGAAGCCTTGCCGGAAAGCATTCCCGATGAGGGCTCGAGGCGCTGCGTGATGGCCGCAAGCCCCCGAGTGTATCTCTTGCAGGAGTTCCTGATCTTCGGCGATGGAGATGCATCGCTGGAGGATGCCCGAGGGACTGCGGTGGTAGAGTTCCTTCTCATCGCCCAGCAGGACGAACGACTTGGCGCGTCGCGCTATCCGCCGAGCCTCGGCTCGGTCGAGGGGTATCTCTCCTTGGCGGAGATATTGTAGGTACGGGGTCTGCCAATTTCGATCAGGCGTGGCCCCGCTTCGCTCCTCCTCGATGCGCAATGCCTCGCCCTCGGAGACCGAGGGTACCTCGGGTTGAGCTGAGGGTGCCTCGGGCCGTGCCGAGGGTACCTCGGGCTGGACCGAGGGCGCCTCGGGCTCGGGAGGGTCACCGATCTTGACGGAGGGCTAATGCAGATCCCGGGAGAAGACGTCCGGGGGAACCGTTGTTCGCCCCGAGGCTATTTTTGCCAGCTCGTCCGCAGTCTCGTTGTAGCGCCGAGCGATGTGGTTAAACTCGAGCCCGTAGAACTTGTCTTCCAGGCGCCGAACCTCATCGCAGTAGGCCTCCATCTTCGAGTCACGGCAGTGGGAGTTCTTCATGACTTGGTCGATGACGAGCTGCGAGTCGCCGCGAGCGTCGAGGCGTCGGACCCCTAGCTCGAGGGCGATTCGCAATCCGTTGACCAGAGCTTCGTACTCAGCCACATTGTTGGACGCTGGGAAATGGAGGCGTAGCACATAGCGTAGGTGTTTTCCGAGGGGTGAGACGAAGAGTAGGCCCGCGCCGGCTCCCGTCTTCATCAACGACCCGTCGAAAAACATGGTCCAGAGCTCCGGTTGGATCGGAGCCGTCGGTAGCTGGGTGTCGACCCATTCGGCTACGAAGTCCGCCAAGACCTAGGACTTGATGGCCTTCCGAGGCGCGAACGAGATGGTCTCGCCCATGATTTCCACCGCCCACTTCGCAATCCTGCCCGAGGCCTCTCGGCACTGGATGATCTCCCCCAGGGGGAAGGATGACACCACAGTTACCGGGTTAGACTCGAAGTAGTGTCGCAACTTCCGCCTCGTCAGGATCACTGCATACAGCAGCTTCTGAACTTGCGGGTAGCGGATCTTGGTTTCGGACAGTACCTCGCTGATGAAGTAAACCGGCCTCTGAACGGGCAATGCATGCCCCTCTTCTTGCCTCTCGACCACAATCGCGGCGCTAACCACCTGAATGGTCGCGGCGACGTAGACCAAGAGGGCTTCTCCATCGGCTGGGGGCACCAAGATAGGCGCCTTAGTGAGGAGCGCCTTCAGGTCCCCGAGGGCTTCCTCGGCCTCAGGGGTCCAAGTGAAGCACTCGGCCTTCCTTAAGAGGCGGTACAGAGGCAGGCCTCTTTCGCCGAGGCGTGAGATGAAGCGGCTCAGGGCCATGAGACATCCCATGACCCTCTGTACACCTTTTATGTCCTTGATGGGCCCCATGCTGGTGATGGCTGCGATCTTCTCCGGGTTGGCTTCGATGCCCCGCTCGGAGACGATGAACCCCAAGAGCATGCCCCGGGGCACCCCGAAGACACACTTCTCGGGATTGAGCTTGACGCCTTTTGCCTTGAGACACTAGAATGTCACTTCAAGGTCGGTGAGGAGGTCGGAAGCTTTCCTTGTCTTGACTACGATGTCATTGACGTAGGCCTCGACCGTGCGACCGATGTAATCGCCGAACACATGGTTCATGCACCGCTGGTACGTCGCACCCGCATTCCTCAAACCGAACGGCATGGTGACATAGCAGTACATGCCGAAGGGCGTGATGAAAGAAGTCGCGAGCTGGTTGGACTCTTTCATCCTGATTTGATGATACCCTGAGTAGGCATCGAGGAAAGATAGGGTTTCGCACCCAGCAGTGGAATCCACGATTTGATCGATGCGAGGCAGAGGGTAGGGAACCTTCGGACATGCTTTGTTGAGACCAGTGTAGTCTACACACATCCGCCATTTCCCCCCTTTCTTTCTCACCAGCACAGGGTTGGCGAGCCATTCGGGATGGAATACCTCTTTGATGAACCCGGCTGTCATTAGCTTGTGGATCTCCTCGCCTATCGCTCTGCGCTTCTCCTCGTCGAATCGGCGCAGAGGCTGCTTGACCGGTCGGGCTCCAGCCCGAATATCCAGCGAGTGCTCGGCGACATCCCTCGGTACGCCGGGCATGTCCGAGGGACTCCACGCGAAGACGTCGGCGTTCGCGCAGAGAAAGTCGACGAGCACTGCTTCCTATTTGGGCTCGAGCCCGGAACCGATCCGGATCTGCTTGGAGGCGTCGCCATTGGGGTCGAGGGGGACGGTCTTAGCCGTCTCCACTGGCTCGAAGTTGCCGGCATGACGCTTCACGTCTAGCACCTCTTTGGAGAGGCTCTCCAGGTCGGCGATGAGGGCCTCGGACTCGGCGAGGGCCTCGGCGTACTCCACGCACTCCACGTCGCATTCGAACGCGTGTTTGTACGTGGGGCCGACGGTGATGACCCCGTTGGGGCCCGACATCTTGAGCTTCAGGTAGGTGTAGTTGGGGACGGCCATGAACTTCGCGTAGCATGGCCTCCCCAGCACCGCGTGGTAGGTTCCTCGGAACCCGACCACCTCGAACGTCAGAGTCTCCCTTCGAAAGTTGGAGGGTGTTCCGAAACAGACAGGGAGGTCGAGTCGTCCGAGGGGCTGGACGCGCTTCCCGGGAATGATCCCGTGGAAGGGCGCAGCGCCTGCTCGGACAGAGGACAGATCGACGCGCAGGAGCCCGAGGGTCTCGGCGTAGATGATGTTGAGGCTGCTGCCCCCGTCCATAAGGACCTTGGTGAGCCTGACGTCACCGATGACAGGGTCGACGACGAGCGGGTATTTCCCCGGGCTCGGCACGTGGTCGGGGTGATCAGCTTGGTCGAAGGTGATGGGCTTGTCAGACCAGTCTAGGTAGGCTGGCGCCGCCACCTTCACCGAGCAGACCTCCCGGCGCTCTTGCTTGCAATGCCGAGCCGAGGCATTCGCCGCGTGCCCGCCGTAGATCATGAAGCAGTCGCGGACCTCGGGGAACTCTCCTGCTTGGTGATCTTCCTTCTTGTCGTCGTCGCGGGCCCTGCCACCCTCCGCGGGTGGCCCGGCCCTGTGGAAGTGGCGCTGAAGCATGACGCACTCCTCAAGGGTGTGCTTGACGAGCCCCTGATGATAGGGGCACGGCTCCTTGAGCATCTTGTCAAAAAGGTTGGCACCTCCAGGGGGCTTTTGAGGGTTCTTGTACTTGGCGGCGGCGACAAGGTCCGCGTCGGCGGCGTCGCGTTTCGCTTGCGACTTCTTCTTGCCTTTCTTCTTGGCGCCGCACGGAGTAGACGCCTCGGGAGCATCTTCCGACGGGCGGCCCTGGGGCTGCTTGTCCTTTCGGAAGATAGCCTCGACCGCCTCCTGGCCAGAGGCGAACTTGGTGGCGATGTCCATCAGCTCGCTCGCCCTGGTGGGGGTCTTGCGACCCAACTTGCTCACCAGGTCGCGGCAGGTGGTGCCGGCAAGGAACGCACTGATGACATCTGCGTCGGTGATGTTGGGCAGCTCGGTGCGCTGCTTCGAGAATCGCCGGATGTAGTCCCGAAGAGACTCTCCCGACTGCTGTTGGCAGCTTCGGAGGTCCCAGGAATTCCCAGGGCGCACATACGTGCCCTGGAAATTTCCGGCGAAGGCTTGGACCAGGTCATCCCAGTTGGAGATCTGCCCCGGAGGCAGGTGCTCCAACCAGGCGCGAGCGGTGTCGGAGAGGAACAGGGGGAGGTTGCGGATGATGAGGTTGTCGTCGTCTGTTCCACCCAGTTGGCAGGCCAGGCGGTAGTCCGCGAGCCACAATTCCGGCCTCGTTTCCCCCGAGTACTTTGTGATAGTAGTCGGGGGTCGGAACCGGGTCGGGAACGGTGCCCGCCGGATGGCCCGGCTGAAGGCCTGCGGACTGGGTGGTTCGGGCGGGGGACTCCGATCCTCCCCGCTGTCGTAGCGTCCCCCACGCCTGGGGTGATAGCCTCGGCGCACCCTCTCGTCGAGGTGGGCTCGACGGTCGCGGTGATGGTGCTCGTTGCCGAGGTGGCCCGGCGCCGTAGGCGCGGTGTTGCGCGTGCGCCCGGTGTAGACCGAGGCATCCCGCATGAATCAGGAGGTCGCGGCATGAGGTTCCGAGGGGTATCCTTGCCTTCAGGAGGCAGTGCTCTCGGCCCGTCGGACCGCGGCGCCTTCCAGGAGATTTTTGAGTTCTCCCTGGATTCGCCGACCCTCGGTGGTGGATGGCTCCGGCATCGCGCGGAGGAGCATCACTGCTGTGGCCAGGTTCTGACCAACCCCACTGGATGCAGGTGGTGGCCTGACCCTGACGACATCAGCGACGCGGTGCTGGAGACCCTGGGGTAGGTGACGTATTTCTCCGGCCGGGGTTGGCCCGCCCATGCCTGCCCGACGTCCCGGCGGATCGGCTCAAGCGCTCCTGCTCCCTCGTCGATCCTGGCCTGCGCCCCGCGGACTTGCTCAAGCTGTGGGTCGTAACCCCCCGCCGGAACGGGGACCACAGCTAGCTCCCCCGGGATGTCAGCGCGAGGCACCGGCCCAGGGGGAGCACCGTCCTCCGGCATGCCGAGATGGTTGCCTTCGGAGGGACCCCCTAGATCGACGTGGAAACATTCGCGGCTTGGGCCACAGTCCTCATCGTCGAGGCTGCGGCTACCGTCGTAACAGTCGGAGAGGCAGTAGTCACATGCGGTCATGAAGTTCCGCATGGCACCGGGGTTGCCAAATCCAGAGAAATCCCAACAGATGTTGGGGTCGTCATCTTCCTCGGACCCAGAGGGCCCGTAGGTCGAGACGTCCGTCAGCCGGTCCCAAGGCGACCGCAAGCGAAACCCCAGAGGGTTTGTACTCGCCTCTACAAGGGCGCCCGCCAAAGCGAGATTGCTAGGCGGGTTGAGGCTGAGTACAAATGACGTAGGATGGGAATCGGTTGGTACCTTTTGGTCGTCGAGCGGCGATGAAGTCACGTCGAGGACTGACTGCATCGTCGCCTCCGGTACGAGGGCGACGTCCTGCAAGCTTTTCGCAAGCGTGCTGGCGTTGTCCACTTGCTCGAGATTGGCGTGCCGCGGGGAGATGGCGCTCGCCTTCGTCTCAAACGCGAGGTCGACGCCCAACACGCCCCCCGTTGGGGTGCTAGGGACGTTGACTCGCTCGACAGCCGACGAGGCGCGGCCTCCTGCTTGGCCTTGGTTGCCCCGCCTCCTCCCCCGTTGGCGGGGGAGAGGACGGGGCGAGCTCGAATGTTGTTCTTCCGCCACGCGGGGAAGATGTCATCGATTCCGCCGCCGGCGGGCGGGCTGTCGGCCGCCATTGTCGTTGTCGTGCGGCGGTGGAAGGAGTATCATGTCGTAGCTGCTGTCGAGGGACATGAACTCAAGACTCCCGAAACGGAGCACCGTCCTGGGTTGGAGAGGTTGTTGGAGACTGCCCATCTGGAGCTTGACGGGAAGCTGTTCGTCAACACGCAGCAGGCCCCTACCTGGCGCGCCAACTGTCGACGTTTCGAGACCGGGGGGTCCCTCAGGCCGACGAGTGAGTGCCGCGTGCCCCAGTCCAGATGGGTCGAGCGCGTGGGCGAGCGCGAAGGGGGGAAAGGAGCGAGGCGGCCGGAGAACGGCGCGAGAGAGGTGGGAATCCCGCGGCCTTCGTGTTCGTCCCGCGCCCAGGTCAGGTGCGCTTGCAGTAGGGGGTTACAAGCATCCACGCGGGTGAGGGAAGCGAGCGGCCCCAAGAGAGCGCCTGTCCCGTCCTCGTCCCGCGCGGCCAACCCTCTCTAAGAGGGCCCTGGTCCTTCCTTTTATAGACGCAAGGAGAGGATCCAGGTGTACAATGGGGGTGTAGCAGAGTGCTACGTGTCTAGCGAGGGAGAGCTAGTGCCCTGAGTACATGCCAACGTGGCAGCCGGAGAGATCTTGGAACCCAACTAGTGTGATGTCGTGGCCGTCGGAGGAGCGGCGGAGCCTAGTGGAGGGACAGCTGTCGGAGCGGTTGTGTCCTTGCTGACGTCCTCCTGCTTCCGTAAGAGAGCTGAGAGCCGCCGTCGTCACAGGGCATGCGAGGCGCCATCTTTGCCTATCTGGTGGAGACAGCCAGATGGGACACCGGTCTTGTTCTCTGCGGCCCGAGTCAGCTCGGGGTAGGGTGATGATGGCGCTTCCTGTTGATGTGGCTGGCCTGCGCCCTAGGTTGGGCGACGTGGAGGCTCCTCCGAAGCCGAGGTCGAGTCTGTCTTCCACGGCCGAGGCCGAGTCCGAGCCCCTGGATCGGGCGAGGCGGAGGTCGTCGGCAGAGGCCAGGGCGGTGTCCGAGCCCTGGGGTCGGGCGAAGCGGAGTTCGTCGTCTTCTAGGCCTGAGCCCGAGCCCGAGCCCTGGGGTCGGGCGAAGCGGAGTTCGTCGTCTTTCGGGTCTTAGCCCGAGTCCGAGCCCTGGGTCGGGCGGAGCGGAGTTTGCCGTCTTCCGGGTCTTAGCCCGAGTCCGAGCCCTGGGTCGGGCGGAGCGAAGTTTGCCGTCTTCCGGGTCTTAGCCCGAGTCCGAGCCCTGGGTCGGGCGGAGCGGAGTTCGCCGTCTTCCGGGGCTGAGCCCGAGTCCGAGCCTTGGGTCGGGCGGAGCGGAGTTCGCCGTCTTCCGGGGCTGAGCCCGAGTCCGAGCCCTGGGTCTGGCGGAGCGGAGTTCGCCGTCTTCCGGGGCTGAGCCCGAGTCCGAGCCCTAGGTCGGGCGGAGCTTCCTATGGTGCCTTTGGCAGGGCCTGGCTTTCTGTCAGCATCACTCTGTCAAGTGGCGCTGCAGTCGGAGTGGCGCAGGCGGCGCTGTCCTTCTGTCAGACCGGTCAGTGGAGCGGCGAAGTGACGGCGGTCACTTCGGCTCTGCCGGAGGGCGCGCGTCAGGATAAAGGTGTCAGGCCACCTTTGCGTTAAATGCTCCTGCGATTTGGTCGGTCGGTGCGGCGATTTAGTCAGGGTTGCTTCTTAGCGAAGGCAGGGCCTCGGGCGAGCCGAAGATGTGTCCGCCGTTGGAGGGGGGCCTCGGGCGAGGTGGAAATCCTCTGGGGTCGGCTGCCCTTGTCCGAGGCTAAGCTCGGGCGAGGCGTGATCGAGTCGCTCGAATGGACTAATCCCTGACTTAATCGCACTCATCAGGCCTTTGCAGCTTTATGCTGATGGGGGTTACCAGCTGAGAATTAGGAGTCTTGAGGGTACCCCTAATTATGGTCCCCGACACACTATGTGTAGAAACCTAAGAGATCTACACATGGAATCTTAGAGTTTCAATGTGGATCTCTTAGGTTTCTACACATAGTGCATCACAGCTTTCTCGAAACTTTCTCAAATTTTTATCACAGGCTCTATATATGATATTATGACACATGGACAAGTTTCATGATTTTCTGACTTCGTTTGTATTTTATACAATTTTTAAACAACTGGATAACAAGTTCACTGTCATGTTTAGTGAGCATGGTGCTCGAAGGTTCCAGTCTGCTCGTGAAATTGGTCGTAACTTGTGTTACCTAACATAAATATCATTTTTTCATGCACGGTTTTCCAAGTTTCGAGTGCAATGCAGTTCAAATCTGAATTTTCTGAAGAAATTCAAATAAACAAACTAAATCTACTACCTATTGAAAACAATGTTATAATTGTCCCAAAATGGTACATGTAGGTCTACATAGTGTAGGAACATACCATAAAAAATTTGGTTGGGAAAAGGAAAAAAAATAAAAAACATACTTTGCCGAGTGTCCAGAGAAGACACTCGGCAAAGCTATCATTGCCGAGTGCTAGCCTGACAGCACTCGGCAAAAACAATAAGTTAAGGCTTTGCCGAGTGTCTGTCAGTCGGCACTCGGCAAAAAGGGCTTTGCCGAGTGCCAGATCCACAACACTCGGCAAAATGTATTTTTAAATTTTTAAAAAAATTCTTTGCCGAGTGCCCGTGATCTGGCACTCGGCAAAGCCGCTGAATAATACACCGGTAGTCTTCCTCTTCTTCTCTTCGCTCACTCTCTATCTCCCACCACGCGCCGCCCCTGCCGTCGGCCCTCGCGTCGCCCCCACGCCGCCGCCCCTGCGCCCTCCGCCACGCGCGCCGCCCCCGCGCCCCACCAGCCCAGCGCGCCACCCCACGCCGCCGCCCCTGCGCACTGCCACCCTGCGCCGCCGCCCCTGCCACGCCATCTCCGCCACTCCGGCCCTCGACCCTGTCAATCTCGCGCCATCCTCCCCGCTCCGGCCATCTCCACCAACCACCGTCGCTCCGGCTAAGGTATACGATCTAATATGGTTATATGCAATTACATGTGATAGATTCGATTATTATTATGTTATATGAAATAATTACATATAGTTATATATATATAAGTTGGTCTACATATGGTTATATGAAATTGTTAGGTTTGATATTAAGTGATAGCACTCGGCACTCGGCAATGATTCGATTAAAATATAAGTGTAGTTTGCATGTGGCTATGGAGTGGATTGAATATATAAATGTGATTGTCGGCCATCGTGCCGTTGAAATATGTGTGGTTGTCAGTCATCGTGCTAATATTTTTATTTGCAGGTTTTATAAACCTTCCCGTGCAGGGGAGGTGTTGCCGAAATTTTCTATTATTAGGCTTCTGTTAGAGTATGGAGGACCGTGAGTGGATATACACGGGCCATAGAGGAAGGAACGATGTCACCACTGAATGGATTAGAAAGACCGATGATTTTGTGGAACGAGCATATGGCGAAGCTGCTAAAGGAGCGAGTCTAGTCCCATGCCCGTGCAGCAAATGTGCCAACCGAAAAAGAAAACCAAAGAAGGCCATGGTAGAACATATTTGGAAGAATGGATTTACGCCAGGCTATACTCGATGGATCTTTCATAGTGAAGCGCATCGTACGAGAGAGGAGGTGCTGAGACAACGCGTCGAGGATTATGATGCCGATGCGGGGGTAGCGGATATGTTGAACGATTATCAGGAGGCACAGTACATGGGAGGATGTATGGATGACAAGTCAGAGCCGACTGCAAAGGCATTCTACGACATGTTTAACGCGGCACAGAAGCCCCTTCACGGCAAGACAAAGGTTTCTCAACTGGAGGCCATTGGGCGTGTAATGGCGTTCAAGTCACAGTACAACATGAGTAGAGATGCATTCAATGGCTTGTTGATGGTTATTGGGAGCCTGCTTCTGGATGATTACGTTCTGCCAAAGAGCATGTACGAGGCACATAAACTCCTTCGTGCACTCAAGATGACGTATGAGCAGATTCATGCTTGTCCGAAGGGCTGCGTGCTATTTAGGAAAGAATACGCGGAGGCAAAGTACTGTCCCAAGTGTAAATCGTCTAGGTTCATGGAGGTAGACTCTGGTACTGGATAGAAGAGGTAGCTCGACATCCCCTTAACAATCCTATGGCACCTTCCATTCATACCGAGGATCCAGCGTCTGTACATGACAGAGGAATCCGCGAAACAGATGACATGGCACAAAAATGGAAAACGATACAATCTTGACAAGATGGTGCACGCATCCGATGGTGAAGCATGGAAACACTTTGATGCCATTCACCGTGAGAAAGCCAAAGAGGCTCGTAATGTACGTGTTGCGTTGGCCACAGATGGGTTCAATCCCTATGGAATGAGCGCTGCCTCGTACACATGTTGGCCCGTGTTTGTTATCCCAATCAATATCCCCCCTGGTGTGTGCTTTCAAAGGCAGAATATATTCGTGTCGTTGATAATTCTCGGACACCCGGAGAATAAAATGGGCGTGTACATGGAGCCTTTGATCTATGAATTGGTACGTGCATGGGAGGAAGGGGTATGGACGTATGATCGAGCTACGAAGACAAACTTCAGAATGCATGTTTGGTACTAGTACTCCATGCATGACTTACCGGCGTATGGGCTATTCTATGCCTGGTGTGTTCACGATAAGTTCCCATGCCTAGTTTGCAAGGAAGCTCTCAGGTTCATTTGGTTGAAAAAGGGTGGCAAATATTCGTCGTTCGATAAACATCGACAATTTCTCCCTCCTGAACATCCATTCCGCCTAGACATCAAGAACTTTACGAAATGTGTCGTAGTGACAGACCGCCCACCTGTAACAATGACTGGTGCCGAAATTTGTCAACAGATAGATGGGCTCATGGCTAATACAGAAGGTGGTTTTGTGGGATATGGTGAGCAGCATATGTGGACACATAAGTCTGGCTTGACTCGGCTCCCCTATTATGACGACCTGCTCCTTCCACACAATAATGACGTGATGCACACTGAAAAGAATGTTGCCGAGGCACTGTGGGCAACAATTATGGACATTCCTAATAAGTCAAAGGATAACGTAAAGGCAAGAGTGGATCTGGCAGCGTTATGTGATAGACCAAACCTAGAGATGAAGCCACCAAGTGGCAGAAAGACGTGGAGAAGGCCTAAGGCTGATTTTGTCCTAAGCAGGGCCCAGAGGAAGGAAGTACTTCAGTGGATCAAGATGTTGATGTTCCCTGATGGGTATGCAGCTAACCTGGGTAGGGGGGTGAACTTATCTACTATATGAGTCTTATGGATGAAGAGTCATGACTTCCACATATGGATTGAACGGATTCTTCCTGCGATGGTTTGAGGCTATGTCCCTGAGCATGTCTGGCTAGCGCTTTCAGAGTTGAGCTATTTCTTCCGTCAGCTTTGTGCAAAAGAGTTATCTTGGACCGTGGTTGCAGACTTGGAAAGATTGGCACCCGTGTTACTGTGTAAGCTTGAGAAGATATTTCCACCCAGCTTCTTCAATCCAATGCAACATTTGATTCTTCATCTCCCCTATGAGGCATGAATGGGAGGCCCGTGCAGGGACGTTGGTGCTATCCAATCGAGAGATGTCTAAAGACTATTCGAAAGAAATGTAGAAATAAATGAAAAATTGAGGCTTCCATTGCAGAGGCATACATTCTAGAGGAGGTATCAAACTTCACAACAACTTATTATGGTGACAAACTGCCGAGCGTGCATAATCCACCCCCTCGTTACAATGATGGCGACAATGAATCAAACCTTAGCATATTTCGAGGCTAACTCAGAAGTGCAAGTGGCTCGACCACCAAGACTCTGACACATGAAGAGTGGCGGCATATCATGCTATATGTATTGACCAACCTTGAAGAGGTGATGCCATACATGGAACAATTTCTTCATGAATTCTGGCGTCGAAAAAGGGACCCCACTCCATAGGAATATGACACTCTTCTTAGAAAGGGTGCGAGAAATGGGTTGCCCGATTTCATTTCCTGGTTCAAACGTATGGTAAGTGCTTAGTTTGTCAAAGAGATCCGTCTATGAACTCAATTTAGCGTCTTTTAACTTGCGAATACTTGCAGGGCCAAAGAGATCCGTCTATGAGTGCCAAGTTGAGACAAGTAGCCTACGACTTTGCTTATAGGGTCAAGAAATATTCTGGGTATGACGTCAATGGATACCATTTTCGCACAACAAACTACGACAAAATTCGGCCTAACCGGAAAACAACATGTTCTGGAGTCTTTACGCCCGGCCTTGATGATGTCGATTATTTTGGACGAATCGAAGAAATATATGAGCTCAATTTTTATCGTTCCAAACCTCTTACTCTAGTGATATTCAAATGTCATTGGTTTGACCCTCAAGTGACGAGACGGACACATTCTAATCTTGGGATAGTCGAAATTCGACAAGATTCCACCTTACCAGGAGACGATGTCTATATCGTGGCCCAACAGGCCACACAAGTGTATTATCTCCCATATACGTGCCAAACGAAAGAACATCTTAAGGGTTGGGATGTTGTGTATAAGGTATCGCCGCATGGGAGGTTACCTGTTCCTAACGATGAAGATTATAACTTAGTGAGAGCACCTAGAGGGGGGGTGAATAGGTGATCCTGTGAAACTTAAAACTTAGGCCACAAAAACTTGTTATGTGTTAGCACAATTATTGCCAAGTGGCTAAAAGAGAAGTCTCAACAAAACACAATACCACAAGAGATTGATCACAGAGATGACACAGTGGTTTATCCCGTGGTTCGGCCAAGACCAACGCTTGCCTACTCCACGTTGTGGCGTCCCAACGGACGAGGGTTGCAATCAACCCCTCTCAAGCGGTCCAAAGACCCACTTGAATACCATGGTGTTTTGCTTTGCTTTTCACTATCCCGTTTGCAAGGAATCTCCACAAATTGGAGTCTCTTGCCCTTACAAGTATATGATCACAAGAAGCACAGAGTAAGGGAGGGAAGCAACACACACAAAACCACAGCGAATTGCGCACACACACGGCCAAGAATCGAGCTCACAAGAATATCTCAAAGTTCTCACTAGAACGGAGCTCGAATCTCTTAGAATCACAAACGAATGCGCAAAGACTAAGTGTGGATGATCAAGAATGCTCAAGAGTTGCTTGTGTGTCTCCTCCATGCGCCTAGGGGCTCCTTTTATAGCCCCAAGGCAGCTAGGAGCCGTTGAGAGCAAATCCGGAAGGCTATCCTGGCCTTCTGTCGACGGGTGCACCGGACAGTCCGGTGCACACCGGACACTGTCCGGTGCCCGATTTGTTTCCTTAACTGGCGCTGCCGACCGTTGCAGACCGTTGGAGATCTACGAGCCGTTGGCGCACCGGACATGTCCGGTGCACACCGGACAGTCCGGTGCCGTCTTCCGACCGTTGGCTCCGCCACGTGTCCCGCGCAGATTGCGCGGCCGACCGTTGGCTCTGGCCGACCGTTGGCTCACCGGACAGTCCGGTGCACACCGGACAGTCCGGTGAATTTTAGCCGTACGCCGTCGGCGAATTCCCGAGAGCGGCCAGTTCGAGCCGAGTCAGCCTGGCGCACCGGACACTGTCCGGTGCACACCGGACAGTCCGGTGCTCCAGGCCGAGCTGGGTCTTGGCTGCACACAGCCAAGACTTTCTCTCCCCTTTTCTTTTCTTCTTCTTTCTGTTTCTAACACTTAGACAAGTATATTAGTATACAAAACCAATGTACTAAGGCTTAGAAACATACCTTTACTTCATGATTTGCACCTTGTTCATCCATGGACATAAATTCACAATTAAGCACATGTGTTGGCACTCAATCACCAAAATACTTAGAAATGGCCCAAGGGCACATTTCCCTTACAATCTCCCCCTTTTTGGTGATTTATGCCAACACAACATAAAGCAACTAGAACAAGTGCAAACTTACTTCAAATAAAATAAATTTGAGTTTTATTTGATTCAATTTTGACATATATGGATCATCCTTTGCCACCACTTGGTTTGTTTTTGCAAATCAAACTCAAATCTCTAACTCTAAGTTAAACACACATGTTGAAGCATAAAGAGAGTCATTCCAAAAGAGATTGATCAAAGATTTCAAAAACTCCCCCTTTTTCCCATAATTACAACTTCTCCCCACAAGAAACCAACTTTGATAAGAGAGACAACAAAAGAGTTTTGATAAACCAAAAACTCTATTCTATTATTTTCAAAATCTCTCAAGTGGTAGCTGATCCATTTATTGCTTTGGCCTTTATTTTCTCCCCCTTTGGCATCAAGCACCAAAACGGGATCAATCTTGGCCCTTTAACCCCATTGCCTCACCAAAATCTTCAATTAAGAGCAAATGGCAATAAGAGTTAATAAGATGGACTTGGAATGAGTTACCCTCTCATCGGAGTGCAGTGGAAGTCTTGCATGGTCCAAGCCCTCCTTTTCCCTTTCAATTTTCCTTTGAGACTAAAACAAGCAAACTCAAGCATATGGTTAGTCTCAAAGGGTCAAGTTGTAACACATCTCCCCCTAAACATGTGCATCACTTTGCAACGGACTTGTGAGGTCCAGGGAGTGTTTGTACAACTCGAGCACCATAATAAGCAACAAGATGCAGAATGAACATGATCAAAGGCATAAACACATGTATGCTATAATTCAATCCAAGTTCCGCGAATCTAAGACATTTAGCTCACTACGCAGCCTGCAAAAGGTCTTCTCATCTAAAGGTTTGGTAAAGATATCGGCTAGCTGGTTCTCGGTGCTAACATAAAACACTTCGATATCTCCCTTTTGCTGGTGGTCTCTCAAAAAGTGATGCCGGATGTCAATGTGCTTTGTGCGGCTGTGCTCAACAGGATTTTCCGCTATTCGGATAGCACTCTCATTATCACATAGGAGTGGGACTTTGCTCAGATTGTAGTCAAAGTCCCTGAGGGTTTGCCTCATCCAAAGTAGTTGTGCACAACACTGTCCTGCGGCAACATACTCGGCCTCAGCGGTGGATAGGGCAACGGAGGTTTGTTTCTTAGAATTCCATGACACCAGGGACCTTCCTAAGAATTGGCACGTCCCTGATGTACTCTTCCTATCGACCTTACATCCAGCATAGTCGGAATCTGAGTACCCAATTAAGTCAAAGTTAGACCCCTTTGGATACCAGATCCCGAAGCAAGGCGTAGAGACTAAATATCTAAGAATTCGCTTCACCGCCACTAAGTGACATTCCTTAGGATCGGATTGAAATCTAGCACACATGCATACGCTAAGCATAATATCCGGTCTACTAGCACATAAATAAAGTAAAGACCCTATCATTGACCGGTATGCTTTTTGATCAACGGACTTACCTCCTTTGTTGAGGTCGGTGTGTCCGTCGGTTCCCATCGGAGTCTTTGCGGGCTTGGCGTCCTTCATCCCAAACCGCTTTAGCAGATCTTGCGTGTACTTTGTTTGGGAGATGAAGGTGCCTTCCTTGAGTTGCTTCACTTGGAACCCAAGGAAGTAGTTCAACTCGCCCATCATTGACATCTCGAATTTCTGCGTCATCACCCTGCTAAACTCCTCACAAGACTTTTGGTTAGTAGAACCAAATATTATGTCATCGACATAAATTTGGCACACAAACAAATCACCATCGCAAGTCTTAGTAAAAAGAGTTGGATCGGCTTTCCCAACCTTGAAAGCATTAGCAATTAAGAAATCTCTAAGGCATTCATACCATGCTCTTGGGGCTTGTCTAAGTCCATAGAGCGCCTTAGAGAGCTTACACACGTGGTCAGGGTACCGCTCATCCTCGAAGCCAGGGGGTTGCTCGACGTACACCTCCTCCTTTATTGGCCTGTTGAGGAAAGCGCTCTTCACATCCATTTGGTACAACCTGAAAGAATGGTGAGCGGCATACGCTAGCAAGATACGAATGGACTCTAGCCTAGCCACAGGAGCAAAAGTCTCCTCAAAGTCCAAACCTGCGACTTGGGCATAACCTTTTGCCACAAGTCGAGCCTTGTTCCTTGTCACCACTCCGTGCTCGTCTTGTTTGTTGCGGAACACCCACTTGGTTCCCACAACATTTTGCTTGGGACGAGGCACCAGCGTCCAAACTTCATTGCGCTTGAAGTTGTTAAGTTCCTCCTGCATGGCCAACACCCAATCTGGATCTAGCAAGGCCTCCTCTACCCTGAAAGGCTCAATAGAGGAGACAAAAGAGTAATGTTCACAAAAATTAACTAGTCGAGACCGAGTAGTTACTCCCTTGCTTATGTCACCAAGAATTTGGTCGACGGGATGATCCCTTTGAATCATCGCTCGAACATGGGTTGGAGGTGCTGGTTGCGCTTCTTCCTCCAACATTTGATCATCTTGTGCTCCCCCTTGATCACACGCCTCCTTTTGATGAACCTGTTCATCGTCTTGAGTTGGGGGATGCACCGTTGTTGAGGAAGAAGGTTGATCTCGTTCGTCTTGTTCCTGTGGCCGAACGTCTCCAATCGCCATGGTTCGTATAGCGGCCGTCGGAACATCTTCTTCATCTACATCATCACAATCAACAACTTGCTCTCTTGGAGAGCCATTAGTCTCATCAAATACAACGTCGCTAGAGACTTCAGCCAAACCCGATGATTTGTTGAAGACCCTATACGCCTTTGTATTTGAATCATAACCTAATAAAAACCCTTCTACAGCTTTGGGAGCAAACTTAGAATTTCTACCCTTCTTCACTAGAATGTAGCTTTTGCTCCCAAATACACGAAAGTAAGATACATTGGGTTTGTTACCAGTTAGTAGCTCGTACGAAGTCTTCTTGAGGAGGCGATGAAGATAGACCCTGTTGATGGCGTGGCAAGCTGTGTTCACAGCTTCCGACCAAAAGCACTCGGGGGTCTTGAACTCACCAAGCATCGTCCTCGCCATATCGATTAGCGTCCTGTTCTTCCTCTCTACCACACCATTTTGTTGTGGTGTGTATGGAGCGGAGAACTCGTGCTTGATCCCTTCCTCCTCAAGGAACTCCTCCACTTGAAGGTTCTTGAACTCGGACCCGTTGTCGCTCCTTATCTTCTTCACCTTGAGCTCAAACTCATTTTGAGCTCTTCTGAGGAAGCGCTTGAGGGTCCCTTGGGTTTCAGACTTATCCTGCAAAAAGAATACCCAAGTGAAGCGGGAAAAGTCATCAACAATAACTAAACCATACTTACTCCCTCCTATGCTTAGATAGGCGACGGGTCCGAAGAGGTCCATATGTAGCAGCTCCAGGGGTCTTGATGTGGTCATCACATTCTTGCTGTGATGCGCTCCTCCCACTTGTTTACCTGCTTGACAAGCTGCACAAGGTCTATCTTTTTCGAAATAAACATTTGTTAGACCTATCACATGTTCTCCCTTTAGAAGCTTGTGGAGGTTCTTCATCCCCACATGTGCTAAGCGGCGATGCCACAGCCAGCCCATGCAAGTCTTAGCCATTAAGCATGCATCTAGACCGGCCTCTTCTTTTGCAAAATCAACTAAATAAAGCTTGCCGTCTAGTACACCCTTAAAAGCTAGTGAACCATCACATCTTCTAAAGACAGACACATCTACATTAGTAAAAAGACAATTATAACCCATATTGCATAATTGGCTAACTGATAGCAAATTGTAACCGAGAGACTCTACTAAAAACACATTAGATATTGAGTGCTCATTAGAAAGTGCAATTTTACCTAACCCTTTTACCTTGCCTTGATTCCCATCACCGAATATAATTGAATCTTGGGAATCCTTATTTTTGACGTAGGAGGTGAACATCTTCTTCTCCCCCGTCATGTGGTTTGTGCATCCGCTGTCGATAATCCAGCTTGAACCCCCGGATGCATAAACCTGCAAGGCAATTTTAGGCTTGGGTCTTAGGTACCCAACTCATGTTGGGTCCTACAAGGTTAGCACATATATCCTTAGGGACCCAAATGCAAGTCCTGTCTCCCTTGCATTTTGCCCCTAACTTCCTAGCAACTATTTTCCTATCCTTTCTACAAATAGCAAAGGAAGTGTTTAAAGCACAATAAATTATAGAAGGTTCATTCACTACTTTCCTAGGAGCATGAATAACATTCTTTCTAGGCACATGAGCAATATTTCTCCTAGGCATATGTACAACATTTCTCCTACGCATATCTCTATCATGCTTATAAGAAGAACTAGAAGCAAACATGGCATGAGAATCATAAACATGTGAATCAAAATCATTATAAGCGTTTCTAGCATTTCTCCTATCATTATACATAAAGGCATGGTTCTTTTTCGCACTACTAGCCATAGGGGCCTTTCCCTTCTCCTTGACGAAGATGGGAGCCTTATGGCTTGTTAAGTTCTTGGCTTCCCTCTTGAAGCCAAGCCCATCCTTAATTGAGGGATGTCTTCCAATTGTATAGGCATCCCTTGCAAATTTTATCTTTTCAACTTCACTCTTGCTAGTCTTAAGTTAGGCATTAAGACTAGCCAATTCCTTATTTAATTTGGAAATTAAAACTAGGTGTTCACTACAGGCATCAATATCGAAATCCTTACACCTAGTGCAAATCATAACATATTCTACACAAGACTTAGATTTATTTGCTACTTCTAATTTAGCGTTTAAATCATTGTTAATACTTTGTAAAGTAGCAATGGTTTCATGACAAGAAGATAATTCACTAGAAAGTACTTCATTTCTTTTAATTTCTAGAGCAAGAGAATTTTGTGCACTAACAAATTTATCATGCTCCTCATATAAAAGATCCTCTTGTTTTTCTAGTAATCTATCCTTATCATTCAAAGCATCAATCAACTCATTAATTTTATCTATCTTAGATCTATCTAAGCCCTTGAATAAGCATGAGTAATCTATGTCATCATCATCACTATACTCACTGTCACTAGAAGAAGCATAAGTGGAGTCTTGAGTACTTACCTTCTTCTCCCTTGCCATAAGGCATGTGAGACGCTCGTTGGGGAAGAGGGAAGATTTGTTGAAGGCGGTGGCAGCGAGTCCTTCATTGTCGGAGTCTGAGGAGGAGCAATCCGAGTCCCACTCCTTTCCTAGATGTGCCTCGCCCTTTGCCTTCTTGTATTGCTTCTTCTTCTCTCTTTTGTTCCCCTTTTCCTGGTCACTTTCATTATCGGGACAGTTAGCGATAAAATGACCAAGCTTACCGCATTTGAAGCATGAGCGCTTCCCCTTTGTCTTGGTCTTGCTTGGCTGCCCCTTGCGACCATTTAGCGCCGTCTTGAACCTTTTGATGATGAGAGCCATCTCTTCATCATTGAGTCCGGCCGCCTCAATTTGTGCCACCTTGCTAGGTAGCGCCTCCTTGCTTCGTGTTGCCTTGAGAGCAAGGGGTTGCGGCTCGTTGATCGGACCATTCAAGGCGTCGTCCACATACCTCGCCTCCTTGATCATCATTCGCCCGCTAACAAATTTCCCAAGAACTTCTTCGGGCGACATCTTGGTGTACCTGGGATTTTCACGTATATTGTTTACCAAATGAGGATCAAGAACGGTAAATGACCTTAGCATTAGGCGGACGACGTCGTGGTCCGTCCATCGCGTGCTTCCGTAACTCCTTATCTTGTTGATAAGAGTCTTGAGCCGGTTGTATGTTTGCGTCGGCTCCTCGCCCCTTATCATTGCGAACCGTCCAAGTTCACCCTCCACCAACTCCATCTTGGTGAGCAAGGTGACGTCGTTCCCCTCATGAGAAATCTTGAGGGTGTCCCAGATTTGCTTGGCGTTATCCAAGCCGCTCACTTTATGGTATTCATCCCTGCACAAGGAAGCTAGAAGAACAGTAGTAGCTTGTGCATTCTTATGAATTTGTTCATTAATGAACATGGGACTATCCGAACTATCAAAGTGCATTCCACTCTCTACAATCTCCCATATACTAGGATGGAGAGAGAATAGGTGACTACGCATTTTGTGGCTCCAAAATCCGTAGTCCTCTCCATCAAAGTGTGGGGGCTTGCCGAGTGGAATGGAGAGCAAATGTGAATGTGAACTTTGCGGAATACGAGAGTAATCAAAAGAAAAGTTCGAATTAACCGGTTTTCTTCTCTCGTAGTCGTTGTGGTCCTCGTCCTTTTGGGAAGAAGTAGATTCATCGCTGTCGTCGTAGTAGACGATCTCCTTGATGCGCCTTGTCTTCTTCTTCTTCCCTTCCTTCCGTCTATGGCCCGAGCCGGAGTCGGTAGGCTTGTCGTCCTTCGGCTCGTTGACGAAGGTCTCCTTTTCTTTGTCGTTGATCACTATACCCTTTCCCTTAGGATCCATCTCTTCGGGCGGTTAGTCCCTTTGTGAAGAGAACGGCTCTGATACCAATTGAGAGCACCTAGAGGGGGGGGTGAATAGGTGATCCTGTGAAACTTAAAACTTAGGCCACAAAAACTTGTTATGTGTTAGCACAATTATTGCCAACTGGCTAAAAGAGAAGTCTCAACAAAACACAATACCACAAGAGATTGATCACAGAGATGACACAGTGGTTTATCCCGTGGTTCGGCCAAGACCAACGCTTGCCTACTCCACGTTGTGGCGTCCCAACGGACGAGGGTTGCAATCAACCCCTCTCAAGCGGTCCAAAGACCCACTTGAATACCACGGTGTTTTGCTTTGCTTTTCACTATCCCGTTTGCAAGGAATCTCCACAAATTGGAGTCTCTTGCCCTTACAAGTATATGATCACAAGAAGCACAGAGTAAGGGAGGGAAGCAACACACACAAAACCACAGCGAATTGCGCACACACACGGCCAAGAATCGAGCTCACAAGAATATCTCAAAGTTCTCACTAGAACGGAGCTCGAATCTCTTAGAATCACAAACGAATGCGCAAAGACTAAGTGTGGATGATCAAGAATGCTCAAGAGTTGCTTGTGTGTCTCCTCCATGCGCCTAGGGGCTCCTTTTATAGCCCCAAGGCAGCTAGGAGCCATTGAGAGCAAATCCGGAAGGCTATCCTGGCCTTCTGTCGACGGGGGCACCGGACAGTCCGGTGCACACCGGACACTGTCCGGTGCCCGATTTGTTTCCTTAACTGGCGCTGCCGACCGTTGCAGACCGTTGGAGATCTACGAGCCGTTGGCGCACCGGACATGTCCGGTGCACACCGGACAGTCCGGTGCCGTCTTCCGACCGTTGGCTCCGCCACGTGTCCCGCGCAGATTGCGCGGCCGACCGTTGGCTCCGGCCGACCGTTGGCTCACCGGACAGTCCGGTGCACACCGGACAGTCCGGTGAATTTTAGCCGTACGCCGTCGGCGAATTCCCGAGAGCGGCCAGTTCGAGCCGAGTCAGCCTGGCGCACCGGACACTGTCCGGTGCACACCGGACAGTCCGGTGCTCCAGGCCGAGCTGGGTCTTGGCTGCACACAGCCAAGACTTTCTCTCCCCTTTTCTTTTCTTCTTCTTTCTGTTTCTAACACTTAGACAAGTATATTAGTATACAAAACCAATGTACTAAGGCTTAGAAACATACCTTTACTTCATGATTTGCACCTTGTTCATCCATGGACATAAATTCACAATTAAGCACATGTGTTGGCACTCAATCACCAAAATACTTAGAAATGGCCCAAGGGCACATTTCCCTTACACTTAGACCCGGACACATATGATGTAGAGTTCTTCCAAGAAGATGGGCTAGAAGGGCGATTTGAGATAGACTTAACCGAAGCTATCGGAATGGACGTAGATATTGAAATGGTTGTTGATGAGGAGGATGATGAGGTGCAAAATGATAATGACATAGTAATCCTTGAAGGCATTGACATTAATAATGAACTTGCGTCTTCCGATGGTGTTGAGATTGAAATGGTTGATAGTGATGATGAGAGTTATGATTCGGCTAACCCCGACACATATGAAGATTATTTTTAACGTAATGCTATATGACTTTTTATTTCGCACCTGTTTTTAAATATATCTTTTTATATGTGTTTATTTGTTTACTCTTAATTGCAGGTTTTTGGACAAATATGGTGGGCGGTTGGCTGAGGAGGAGGAGGGGGAGGAGGAGCAGGACGACGGACAAGGCAGAGCAGGACGAGGCACAGCAGGCGGCGCAGCAGGACGACCTTGTCTAGCAGCAGGCGGCGCAACAAGATGACGATGACCAATAGCAGGATGACATTGAAGCTCAGCAGACCGCCTCAGGTTCTGGCGCCTCAGGTTCGAGGAGCATCTACCTGCGAGGTCCCGCTAGTCTGCCTCAGCGTCCCAAACTTCGGGACAGGCGACCTCTGATTCGGCCGGATGGGGAGAGGCATGTTACTTTTATGTTCTTCATTCTTGTTCAAAATCATAATATAAACTAATACTTTTTATTTATCACTTGGACAGGTCTTGGACGGTTGTGGATTCTGCTGGGGTCATCGTCGCCTCCCCAATGGCATCCTCGGCCTGCTGTGCAGGGAACACTTCCCTGGACTAGTTGAGTACGTCGGAGTGACGGGCCCAGCCTACACCTTCGACCACAACGCCGTCGCCCCCGATGCAGTAGACCGAGATGGCCGGGAATTCAATAACAAGGCGGAGCGGGTGAAGCAAGAGCTGTGGGTAAGTCTTAGTATAATGTAAAATATGTCGCATTCATTGCAAATTCTTGAAATAATGTATGGATACATCGTTTTTGTATGCAGGATTTCTTCAGATGCGAGGCTGGATACGAGGCTAGTGTGAATGTGGTGGCCACCACGAGCTGTAAGAAGCTCGTCGTGGACATGCACTATGAGGCCCGAATCCAGGACATCGTCACCTACCACGGCTCCGTCCTTGGGGAGAAGGTGACCAAGCAGCAAGCCCGAACCATGTCATTGACCAGGGACCAGTACCTGCAGGTAAAGTCATGCATGTTTGGTACCAATACTCCATGCATGAATTTTATTTTATCTTCTGATATGCACTTTACATGTTTACTTTGTAGATGATTCCACATTGGTGCACCGCACATCCTCTATGCTGGGAGCAGATGGTGGATAGGTGGTGTTCGGCTGAGTGGGACGAGGCGCACAACGCTAGCCAGGAACGGCGTATGATGATGCAAGGTCCCTCCCACCACCAAGGCAGCCGAAGCCTGGGCCAATATGCCGAAGCATGGGTATGCCCTCTTTTTTATTTAGGTATATAGCACTGGATTAGATATTATTTCTAACTATCTCGTTGGTTTTTTTTGCAGTCGGCGTCACATGGTGGCCGGCGTTGCTCCACCTTCTCGGCCTATGCTATGGCCCATAAGGGCAAGGCGACGTCCGACGTCGCCTACAACCCGGATGACGGGCCCGAGGCCTACACCAACCCCACCATCTACAGCCACCTTCATGACTACACCGCCATGGCGCAGGAGGTCCATGGCCCAGATTATGATCCGAGCACCGAGCCGATCGACCCCGATGTGCTCATGAGGGTCGGAGGAGGCAAGAGACATGGGTGGTACTGGATTGTCGACGGGGCAATCGACTCGTCCTCCACTCCCACTTTGTCTCAGGTGCGAGCAAGGAGCACGGGCTCGAGTCCAGCCATACGACCTCGGCATGACAGCTCATCGCATCGCATACAACAACTCGAGGTTAGTGCTTATGTAACTCGTCCTTCCTTGAGTTATATACCTTCTCTTTGAGTTACTATAATGTTGGCTTGTAATATTATAGACCCAACTAGAAGAAGAGAGGAGGGAACGTCAAGAGATGGAGGCGAGGATAATGGCGGAGCGGGCGGCGGCTGATCAGAGGATGGCGGAGATGTTCCAGTACATGCAGAGCCTTGGCGCCGCACAGGGTTTCGCTCTGCCACCTCCATTGTTCCCTGCAGTTGACCCTGCTCTGTTCTAAACTACTGTGAGTATCAAAATTGTAGTTACATGTTGGTAATACATATGGTATAACACATGCAATCTCTTCTCTGTGCAGGGCCAATCTGGGGCGGCATCCAACAACCCTCATGAAGGGTTCAGCCCAATGCAGCACCAGTCGAACTGCCCACCTCCATGAGAGTTATGTTTTCAGTGTTTCGAACACAAAACTTATGTTGAATACTTATCAGAGCTTGTGAACTTGTGTTGATACTTCTGAACTTCTGTTAATGATGTTTGTGTTGAGAACCTCTCAACTTATGTTGAATACTTATGTCAGAATTTGTGTTAATACTGTTTGTGTTGGCTATATATGTCTGTGATGATCTGTGATGTATATATGTGATATCTATGAAATATCTTTTGTTTGTTTGGATGAAATAGGGAAAACAAATAAAAAAGGTGTGTACTAGTCACTTTGCCGAGTGTGACACTCGGCAAAGAGGTGCTTTGCCGAGTGTCAGGACCATAGCACTCAGCAAAGAACCAAGACCTAGGCACCGGTATAGGTTCTTTGCCGAGTGTAATGGCTCTGGCACTCGGCAAAGAAGCACGCTTTGCCGAGTGCCATACTAAGCACTCGACAAAGTACCTCACATGGGGACCCCTCTGGCGGATTCTTTGCCGAGTGCTGTCAAGCAGACACTCGGCAAAGGAGTTACCTTTGCCGAGTGTCTCCTGGGACACTCGGCAAATACACCGTCTCCATCAACCGGCGGCGTAACAGCTGCTTTTCTTTGCCGAGTGTTCTCTGGCACTCGGCAAACTGGTTTGCCGAGTGCCCGAGAAAAAGTACTCGGCAAAGAAGGCTTTGCCGATGCACCGTGTGCTGAGCCCTCTTTACCGAGTGTTTTTAAGGCTTTGCTGAGTGCTTCAGGCACTCGGCAAAGCCATAGATTCCGGTAGTGATTGAAGGAAGATGAATCGTCTCCCAATGATCATGAGAATATTCTAACCAATGATGATGATGATAACCGACTTAAATGACATTGATGATGATGATGACTTTGATGATATTGATGATGATGGATATTCTTATGATGATCTTGTTAGAATGTTGGGTGAGGCCGATGACTACATGCACAAAGAAAAAGAAAAATTTAGAACCTTGAAAGAACTATACAAAAACCTTCAAGTGTCTTTTGAGGAGCTCAAGACTTCCCACAACAATCTAAAAGAAAGTTGTGAGAGCCTTATGGAATCTCAAAACTCACCTCTTGTGCATGAAGTTGTGGTGGTCACCAAAGATGTTGGAATCACTTGTGACTTATTTGATAGCTCTACAAGTGATTCACAACCTACTAATTTCATTTGTGACAAATGTAAAATTTCTCTTGAAAATGATGATATTAGTTGTGATGAATCAAACATCATTGTTGAAAATGAAGTTTTGATAGGAAGAGTAAATGCTCTAACTCATGACTTAGAAAAGGCATATGGTGGAAAAGCTAAACTTGATTTTATCTTGGGAAGTCAATGTTGCTCCCTTAATCGTGAGGGTCTTGGGTATCTTCCTAAGAAAGGAAAGAATGCATTTGTTAAGCAAAAGACCATGTTTGTGAAAGAATGTGACAAAGTTTGTACAAATGCCACAAGAAGGGACATGTCAAGAAAATTTGTCCTAAATTAAAAAAATGTATCCTTGCCATGTTTTGAGCATTGTTATGTCCTTTCACATAATGCAAAAGGTGTACATGCTAAGTTTGTTGGCACTTCAATTGTTGGTACCAAAAAGGAAGAAATTTGGGTGCCAAAATCCTTGGTCACTAACATCCGAGGACCGAAACAAATTTGGGTACCTAAAAGAGATTGATTTTCTTTTGTAGGTAAAATACAAGGCGGGAGGAAATAATTGGGTGTTGGATAGTGGGTGTACTCAACATATGACCGGTGATATGAGAATGTTCACCGAAATGAATGAGGAAGGTTGCTCAACCTATGATAGCATCACTTTTGGAGACAATCACAAAGGAAAGGTTAAAGGTTTGGGTAAAATAGCTATTTCAAATGATCATTACATTTCAAATGTACTCTTAGTTGAATCTCTTATCTTTAATTTGCTATCCGTAGCTCAACTATGTGATTTAGGTTTTAGTTGTAACTTTACTATTGATGATGTACTCATCTCAAGTGTTGATGGTAGCAATCTAATATTCAAAGGTTTTAGACATGAGAATCTTTATCTTGTTGATTTTTCATCTAATGAGGCAAAACTTACAACTTGTCTATTCTCTAAGGCTTCACTAGGTTGGCTATGGCATAGGAGACTTGGTCATGTTGGTATGAGACAAATGAATCAACTATCCAAGCATGATTTAGTTCGAGGGTTGAAGGATGTGAAATTTGAAAAGAACAAATTATGTAGTTCATGTCAAGCCGGGAAGCAAGTGGCAATTACTCATCCCTACAAGAGTCAAATGTCTACTCATAGACCATTGAAATTACTTCACATGGATCTTTTTGGACCAACATCCTTCATGAGTATTGGTGGTAATTCCTATTGTCTTGTAATTGTGGATGATTATTCTAGATTTACTTGGGTCTATTTTCTTTGAGATAAATCAAATGTATTTGAAACCTTTAAGTCATTTGCTATACTGGCCCAAAATCAATTGGATTTTGACATCAAGAAAGTTAGAAGTGATAATGGGTCGGAATTCAAAAATGCTAGAATTGATGAATATTGTGATGACAAGGGCATTAAACATGAATTCTCTTCCAAATACACACTGGAACAGAATGGAATTGTTGAGAGGAAAAATAGAACTCTTATTGATATGGCTAGGTCTATGTTAGCTGAATATAATGTGCCAGACTCCTATTGGGCCGAAGCCATTAATACCGCTTGTCATGCATCAAATAGATTATATTGTCACAAGCTCTTGAAAAAGACTCCCTATGAATTGCTTATTGGAAGAAAGCCAAATATTTCTTATTTTAATGTGTTCGATTGCAAATGCTATATTTTGTGGAAGGGTAGTCAACTCTCTAAATTTGAGAAAATGTGATGAAGGCTTTCTCCTTGGATATTCATCAAATAGCAAGGCATATAGAGTTTTCAACAAAACTCATGGGATCATTGAAGAAGCATATGATGTAGAGTTCGATGAAACAAATGGTTCTCAAGATGAAAATGAAAACCTTGATGATGTTGGTGGAGTTCATTTGAGAAATGCTATGAAAACTATGGCTATCGGTGAAATAAAGCCAATAGAAGACGATGATGATAGTATGGTTGTCATTCCATCCTCTTCAACTATGAA